>CM031931.1:13118760-13473760 GCA_018703725.1 Brassica juncea
ATAAAATTCAACGAGTTACCTGAATATTAGTGATGGTGGGAGATGCAATTTTCCTAGGCTCGGATACAGAGATAACAAGCTTATATCTGAAAACAAAGATAGAATGAGCATACTCAAATATAAAAGTTATTACATAATAAAAATAACTCCATATGTTGAAGAAAAGAGCGAGAATACTAAAATATAGAAACACAGTTCAAAAGATGTATAAGAAACCAACATGATGAACTCTACCTAGACAGAAAGAGAGTAGTCAAGTATAAATCATTGAGAAAATGGTTTGACTAACCCGCCAGTGGTGGCAGTAGCTTGCTGACCAAGTGCATCATTTTTCTTAACATCAGCCAACATAGCATCAGTCTCTTCATTCTCAAAAGCAAAGTAGACAGGAAACTGCAAGAATGAAACCATTATATTAGGGGTATGTGATTTTGAACATAAAAGAAAGAAAACACTCACAGGTATGTTGGCGTGGACAAGTAAGTTCTCAAGCTGTGCTAATAGTTTCCTGAACCGTTGGGTTTCAGAGAGAACAATGTTGTTGCCAGGTCTTAACGTCTGGGGAAGCAAAATCAACAATCCCCCTAGAGACTGCTTCTGTGAGATGTAATCTGCAATCATTTTCACAGTGTAAGAAAAACAAATCCCAAATTAAAGTGCGAATCAGCTCTGCTCTCTGCTCTCTTACCTTGAAGGAATCCGAGATCGAGTTCGCGGAGTGGGAGGATAAGTACAGAGCGAGACAGATCGGCGCCGCGGTGGAAGCTGAGGGAGGCGGCGTGGTGGTTGAGGGAGGAGAAACGAGAGCCGAAAGGAACGCCGGAGATGTCATATTGGACGAGACGGTAAACGTCTACAACAGTGGCCGCGTCGCACAGGTCGACGCAAGCGACGAGGATGAGCATGAGGGCAAGGAGTGGATACATGGACTCGAAGACCATCGACCCATCTCTCTGCTTCGACTTCTTCTCGTCCCCCATCTGGATCTAGGGTTTTTTTGCTGACTGGAAGAGATCTCGGATTTGATCCACACTCAAATCTCTTTTCATCTTTTGGGTTTTAGACCATCTCCATATTTCTCTATAATAGGTTTTACTCCAATGTATTTCTCTACATATAGAGCAAAATATAGAGGAATGCTATTTCTTCCTTTATAAATAGAGGAAAAAATAGCAATCTCTATTTTAGAGGCAAAAATAGAGATGGGTTGGAGTAATTTTGCCTCTAAATGCTATTATAGAGGTAGAAATAGAGGTGGGTTGGAGATGCTCTTAGTAACACATTATTGACTTCTCTTTTTTCTCGTTTTTATGAATGAAATAAAGGGAAATTAATAGAATATAGATAAATGTATTAATTCGATTTTATGTATAACATAATGTATTAATTCGATTATTGTCCTCAGAAATTCACATGCCCTTATGTTTCTGAATTTTTTATTTTGACCTTATATACTTTACATCTTGTGCGGGGTGAGAATGTCGAAAAAATAATTAAACTTATATCACTTTTTCGTTTAATCGGTTGTCATTACCAACTTTTGATGGTGGAACATTAGATTGATTTTGTAGGAAGCAGTTCGAGGTGGGTGGAAGTTACCATTAAAGGTTGAGAAAGGGATCATACACTTTGAATCTTTCTTGTGATATTTCTAAGTTTGTTTCTCATTGTAAAGGACACGCTTAACCTTGATCTCATCAAAAAAATGTTGTAGTCTCTTGCACACAGCATAGACTTCAAAGTTCAAACTATGCACTCAAGTTATAATAAAAAAGGTTACAAAAGTTCGAACGAAAATGTGATGAATTTGTTTTTTTCAAGTGGCTATAAGTTTCTTATGAGACTGCATTTAGAAATAAACACACTTAATTAACTTTCATGGCTTCAGTTTCACTCTAATATTCTCGAAACTTGTATTGACTACTTTTCATATATATATATATATCCTACTATATAAAAGGAACTAAATTTGAGACTCATAGACTATGCCACATCACCCAAAATATTTATATCCAATGAAAGTGCCACATCATCAAGATATACATGTCATCATCTAACCTCATGAAATCTGTATCCATTCCCTTCTCTAACGTTCCCGGTATAACTCCTAAAGACAATCCAAAAACTTTAAAGACAACCGTTCATCAGCTCCGTAACGACCACTTAGATTCCTGAAAGCCTTATTTAATAATAAACATTCCAATGTCAGATGCCCCTTCGATATCCCCAGCTCTATTATATATATATTTCTAGGGTTTTCGATCTTGCACTATTCCATAGGCCAGCAAAAAAAATTCCAGATTTTATGGCTTCAAAATCAACCTTCATAGTTCCATCGGCAGTTTCCAGTGAAATTTGGGACGCTCATTGGCGTTGAGCTGCTCTTCCTTGACGATAAGGTACAGCCTCATATTCTCAAACCAATAAATTTGTTCCCCTTAATTGCAATTGATATGAATTAGTGACAATGTTCTTGAAATGATTTTTGGTATGTGTTTAAATTCCTTGAGATGCTTCATATGTTATCATGACTCTATTTTTGGTAATGATATTATCATGACACTTTCTGATGGACCTTTTGTTTTTGCAGGCAAAACCTTGCAAGAGTCTATAAGTGGACAGAACAAACCTGAGTGTCTCAAATGATGACCTGAAGGTATAGTTTAGTAAATTTAGAAATCGAGGATTTAGGTTTCTCTGGAAACACAAGACACAGCTTTCGTTGATTATTACGAGATTGACGATACTCTACAGACAAGAAGCACGAATGTCAAGCAAATGGGTGGTAGTTACTTGCATGATTTTCTTCGACCACAAACCCCAGGTAGTAAGATCTCTTATGACATAACTTTTGATAATCAAAAACACTTTAACAACATATTTTATTCTGAAATAAAGTTGCATTTTATTTTACCTTTAAGAACAATGAGCTGGCTCTTACGATAACATGCATTGTAAATTATAAATCGCAGGTTAATTTTGAAGTGTTTAAAGTAGTTTGTCTCATGTTGCTAATGATATGTATCTGTTATAGTTGTTTTGATGTTTTATTATATGCTTACAGTATCCACACTCGTATGAAGATGCCAAAGGAGATGACCACTCAAGTAAGGTTTTGTGGATTCTTTTTAGGTGAGATCAAGAGACAAACAATTTTTTTCAATGGTGTCAAATCAGACTAATGCAATGAAAAACTGGATTTGGGAGTCATTTGTTTATGAAAAATGCAGAATTAACAAAAGTGGTTTACTCATCTTGCTCTAATAATATCAGCAACAACAAACATGTATGCAACTTCTCTCTTTCATCCCTCTCTAAATAATAAACACATTAACAACTAACGTAGTTTCCACCCCAAACATTGTCCACGTCTTGAAAGGCAACTGTTACTCACGTGCCTGAAACCAAACTTCTTATACAGTCTCACCAATTTCTATGCAACCACTCAAGCAAAGACATGTTCAAGTCTACCATTCTCACAATATGATTCATTGACAAAATCATCTTTAAAGTAGTATCTAATTAATGATATTTTAAACAATCTCTCAAAATATGCTACCAAAGAAATCAAAAGAAAAATATCTAAAAGTTTTTTTTTTTGCTAAAAAAAATATCTAAAAAATTAATAGATATATATATACTAACTTATCGAAACTAACTTCAAAAGAGTCCAACAAAACAATGTTAACAAGTTTTATTTTACGGTAGATTACATGAGAATCATACTCCCAAACTAAATTAGAATAAATAACAAATAAAAACCATCAATAAGAAATTTAACTTGACATGGAAGCTCTTTGAAAAAGAAACATGAAAAGCTTTAGCTAATAGTTTTTTTTAAACATTCCTAAGGAAAGCACAACTTTAAAATAGTCATATTTATCAAAAAGAAAAAATCAATGTAAAAGTAAATTAGAAAAGGAAAATACTATCTAAAATTAGTTGATATCTATGCTAAATTTTTGAAGAAATAACATGAAATATTTTTAAATGAATCATAGATTATGTCAAACATACGGAAATTGAATATATCAAAATAAAATAATATTTGTCAATATAATTAACCTGATAAAATTGAAAGAGAAAAGAAGATACATGGAGAAAATATTGAAAATAAAAAAAAATAAAAACATCAAATTATTAAACAAATAAATAAAATTTTGAAATACAAAATCTATCAATATAACAATGTTTTAAAAAGGGAAATACCAAAAATACCACATTCTTAATACTGGGTTTTTGGAATATGAAATTTAGGATTCGAATAAATATATAAATGAATCATTATTTAGAAAAATAAAAAGTAGTTTCCAAAAGAATTTTAAAATTTCAAAAGATAATTAAAAAACAAATTCAAAAAAATTATTAGAAAGTTCGAATTTGAAAAAGTATAATTCAAAAACATAATTTTTTATTTATTTAAATAATTATTTATTTATTTAAATAATTATTTATTATATATACAAAGCAAGGTCTTTTGATTCTTAATGATGAAGGTATTTTTGAAAATGTCTATTTAATGAAAATAAACATGATTAATGGTACCAATAATGTAGTAAACATGGAAATTTTTTTTTTAAAAATGTCTTTTTATTGAAGATAAACATGAATAATGTACCAGGTGGTAAATATGAAAATTTCCTTTTAAAAATTTTAATGAAATATTTCGTCTATAATCACCTGCATTATTGCTTTAAAAATTTCAAGATTTTTTTTCTCTAAATTAATTCAAAATAATTTTAAATATTCAAAATAGTTTAAAAGTTAAATTGTTTATAATATAGAATCCGCGCGTAGCGCGGACACGGATCTAGTATATATATATATATATATATATATATGTCATTTGTTTCAGGTATTTGAGATCATTGACCAAAATATAAGAATCAATTTTTGAGAGAAAATAATCAAAACACAGTCATCAACACACAGATTAACAAAATACATTAGAATACCCAGCCATATATGTACCATTCCTCTGACATAAAATTTGTACAATCTTTTAGGCGTAGACGGTTTAAGATTCAAGAATTTGGTTCTCTGTTATGTGTTACTTATTAGTATGCGGTGGTATCATTGTTTTTCGATTATTCTTACTTTGGTATTGTATCAAATTAACTAATTGTCCAACTCATAATTACAGATGTACAAATGTGGATTTGTGATAAAGTTTGATGACAATACTGTTTTTTTTTTTTAATTTTTATTCATAGTGGAGTGTGCATGTGTCAGAAAGAGACTTATAACAACTTTTATGTTTTTGCGTATAAATTTTAAATATATATTATTTTGTATAATGCATACTTGTTCTACAACATTTGTTTGTAGACTAAAAAAAATTGTTTTCTATATTTTTAAAAGAGAAAATATTTAGTCTAGAATATAACATAGACATATGTATTGACTATATATAGAAGTTGGGTGTTATTTTAAAATGACATATGTATAGAGGTTTTTCAACTATTACTTCACTGGCACAAAACATTTATAACTGTAAATACCTTCTTTTAAAATCAAAATTAATAAAAGCGTGAACAACAAATGTATTTTGATATATATCATATGCATCAAGTTATAAAGGTTGGAAACATTGCAAAACTGTTTGGAGCAAAGTTTTTAACTTCACGACCTTCATCTTGACGTCAGTTCAGTGTCGGCCATGGCCACAAGCAGCAGAAGCATGGGCTTCCAGCCGACACGATAATAAGTATTTTCGCGGCCACATATTTTAAAAAGTGACTTTAGCCTAGTGGTTCTAAGAGAAATTATCAGTGCTAGAGGTGCTGGGTTCAATTACCCCTGACTGCATTCATTTATTTTGGTCCCAAATATAAAATGGGACACGTGTCACTCCCATAACACACGACTTGATGACGTGGCATCACAGGAGAGAAGCGAACATATTTATATATATATATATATATATATATATATATATATGTATTAATTCGATTTTATGTATAACATGTATTAATTTGATTATTGTCCTCAGAAATTCACATGCCCTTATGTTTGGGAAAATTTTACTTATGCACTTTTCTTAGTACCATTATTCAATTATACCATCCATTAAATGACATTTTCAAATATATCTTATTCATTAATGATTAAATGACCTAGGTGCCCCCGAGTACACCAGATGTAATCGAGAAAGGGAAAGAGATAAGGTTTGGGGTTCGCCGTCGTCGTCTTCATCCAGCCTTGTCTTCATCGAGATCCATCATCGTCACCGTCGAGATCCACCGTCGTCTCCGTCGAGATCTTGTCATCGTCTCCGTCGAGATATGTCGTCATCTCCGTCGAAATCCGTCTTCATTCTCTATCACACAGCCGGCGAGAAGAGATTACGACAATCACTCTGTCTTGCGGATCTTCAATCTGTCTTCGCGACGTTCTCGATGTTTTGGGCTGCAGATCTAGTTTGAGAGAGTAGTTTTGTGTGGTTAAAGGTTCAGATCAATCCTCGTTTGCTCTCATTGGGTTGGAGAACCGGCGAATTGAGGTGTTGTTGGCTTCATACTCGGTGGTTGTGGGCTTGTTGTAGAGTTAGATCACCGGTGTAGGTCATGGGTCTCGTTTGGTTCGTGTTTCTCCTGTTTGCAGCCTTAACTAGGATGTTTAAAGTCTGGTGAAGTTTTTTAGTTTAGTTAAGCTTGATTGAGGTTGTTGATGCATTGGAAGAGCTTTGTGGAGAGAGCGTGTGGTTGGGTTTCTATTGGGTTGCTTGGAAGACTTCTCTAGTCTCGAAATTGTTTTTTGGTGCAAGGTTGCAGGTTAAGCCGGCTCTGATGTGGGGTGATAATTCTTCCATCGATTCTGGTGCATCATTTTTCAGATGGTCAATGATGGTGACTAGTGCTCGTTTTTCCTGCTTTGTTCCTTCGTTTCTGCATCAGAGTGCTCTTGTTTTCTGTTGTTATGCTCTTGTTTTAGAAGATCAGGTTTCTTATGTTGTTATGATGTTATGCTCTGTTCCTTCTTTTCTCCTGATCTAGTCTCTAAATTGTCTTAGTTTCTTCTCTTGTTTTAGGAGATCAGGTTTCTGATGTTATGCTTTGTTCCTTCGTTTCTCCTGATTTAGTCTCTAAATTATCTTCGTTTCTGCTCTTGTTTTAGGAGATCAGGTTTCTTAAGTGTTGTGGAGTTTGGATGGTGTCTCTTCACGGGTCTTTAGTTAGGTTCTCCTTGGTGTGGCTTTTGGTTATGTTCCCTCTACCTGGGTCCTCCTTGTGGTGATCTCTGTTAATGATTCGCTGTTCTTCCTTGTTATGTAGCTAATTTATCAAATAAATTATAAACCCTTACAAATTGGTGTATGAATCATAATAAATGATTTATAAGCCTTTATAAATCATTTTATGGTTTCTTTTGATTTTAACTTACCAAATTCCTTGCATATGTGCAGTTCCCAACTACTTTTTACATGAAATCAAATATTTCTACTTTTACAGTTAATACACACAATTCAGATGCAACAAAAAAGAGAGAGATAGAGATTGGCAGAAACAATATAACTATTTATAATTGTTTATAAATCATGAGTGGATAGATAAAATCTTAAGCTATAAGATATTCTTATAACTGATTGATTAACAAAGAAGACACTGAAAGACTCCATTGTGCATTGCCAAAATTTAAAGTCCGTGAGTTTGTGAATAATGGACATATTCCCGATCTTGAACTATGTCCGGCAGCAATTCATTTCTTGAAAAAGAGAAACATTATCTTCGGTGGCTGGCACATCCTGTGATGTTTGCCAAAAAGATAGGCTCAAAGCTCCTTGATGTGCAGATGTTCGTCACAGTTAGGATAATGGGCGCAGTTCCTGTCTCCAATATGAATTTCTACAAGCTGCTTCGTTCAAATACTCATGTGGTCTTGTATCCTGGATTGTATGCAGAGCCGGCCCTTGGGCTAAGCCCATCAAGCACTGGCTTCCGGCCGTCAAATTTATCAAAATATTTCCGCCACATTTTCTTAGGTGTCTTCGTGGTATAGTGGCTTAGTGTTGACAGTTAAATGTGGCTGGTCTCGGGTTCGATTCTCTTAAGTCACACTAAATTTTTTTTACTTTACAATAAAGTTAAATTAAGTAAACAAAAAGGAAATTCTCGTTAAACCTAAATTAATCACTTTTTTCGTTATTGTTGTCGTAAAGCTCTAAAGTCTAAACATATCCTTAATTGATATCATCTTCCTAATTCCTATCCTATAATCCTATTACTTGAATCGTCGCTTATTTTCTTCTGCAATTGTAAACTGAATTGTCATCTCCTCTAATCCTCTTCTTCTTGATCCATCGTGGTAAATTCATTATTTCATACTTATAATAGAATTTTGTTTGTTACTTTAACTTGTCCACTTCTTTTGGCATTGTAGAGTTAAATACATAAATTAGAGTTGACGTTCTGTGGAAAAGTAGTCAATTATATAGTAATATAATTCTTTTGGTTTCATATTTTCTGTCTGCATATATATATCTACTCATGATTATTTATAGCATAGCCATTGATTTTTTAATCGTTGCAGAAAGATAGGTCCTAAAAGAATTAGAAAAGAGATGGGAAATGCTGAAAAAGAAAGAATAAAGAAAAGACAAGAAGCATTAATAAGATATGAGAAATATCATCTACTAGGGTAAGTCCGGGCGTAGTTTTTGTTTAAGATTTAATTTTGATTATATATTTAGTATGTTAATTTTAATATAAAAATATTTAAATCTATTATAAATATATAAGTACAATCTATTATAAATATATAAGTAGCTAAACAATTATAAAATTATTTTAAATGATTTACCTTTTTTTCTTTTACAAATTTCAAAAAAATTAGTATCTATTGTTCTTGTTATTGGAAATCTTTTAAAAAGTTAATTAATTTTTAGTCATGGTATTTAATTGGTTGAATAGTTTAATTTTGTCATAATCTAAAATACTGTAATACTATAATTCAACATGTGGTGAAATGCAAAGTTAACTACAATGTTAATTCTATAATTTTTAATGCGACACGCAGGATTTTATGTATCAATTTTTATAAATACTGTAGTCCTATTCTACCTTAGTAAAACCAATGTTAAGAAAAGAATCTAATCAAAGACATCTAATATCGTAGCTACAATTTTTTTTCATTCCTTATGTCCGACTACATTTTGTTACTTTATGTTATGAATTCTAAAGAATAATATATAAAATGTAAAAGTGAAGGAAGAAATTGGAAAAAAAAAATTGCGGTTAAAATGGAGAAAAATTCTCTTCTGCTTTAAATTTGTGTTTTTGATCTACCTGGAGGTTCAATAATTTCCAACAATGTTCGGACTTTGTTTGTTTCTTTGTAAGTTGTAGTTGTTCCTTTTAAAGCTTTTCTTCTTTCACTTGTGCTCAATTTCTTTTCTTTCTAGGAAGAATAATATCACAAATTGAACTTTATATTAGAAAATAACACACAACTGGGACAAATTTGTAATTTACATACGGTGAGAAGTGTATGATTGGCTAAGACTAATCGTGGTTCTTTTTCTCTCATTTTTAACTCTTTCTATTCTTGATAGTCTTCAAACACCGACTCTGGTATCACTCTCAGTCCTCTGTAATACCTCATTCATCATATTTGTGTGAAAAATCTTGGCTTCGTTAAAGCCTAATGGACTCACCATAGCTTCTTCTGATTTCTTGTGATGCAAGCCAGAGAGAGAACAATGGCACGTCAGAGAAGTCTAAATAAACTTGCGGTCAGAGAAAGCTCAGTTTGTCTAACATAACTCGCGGATCCATTAGGCTGATTATATAAGTAAGCGTTGAAGCTGCATCGTTTTCTTTCCTCACTTCGAGTCGTCAATGAGATGTCTCCGGTGGCGTTGGAAGAATGATTTCTGTCTCAGCTTCCCTTTATATGTTTCCTGTGATAGTAATGCACCAAATTACAAATGAAGAACCGGGGTTTTGAAGCATCAATTTATTACTACTTACAGCTTTGATATAATAAATATAGATAAGGATATCTTGCTGACATACATACATGTTGGGTTGGTGACTTCTTAGGAGTTTAGGCTCTTTGATTGTTGTACGTGATTTCTGATTTCCACGTATTCTTGGATACCAGGTTATTTCTTTTCTTCATACCAACTCTTCCCTACAAAACAAATATTTAAATCTCTCAACACATGTGATCACAAAGCAAAACATTGTCAGTTTAAAATATATAAACATGACTGTAGTATCATTCAGTATTTGATTAAAGGTTAGGGTTCTTTCTATACCTTTCACATGAGAGCAACTGAGGCAGCTCAGCGTTTGTCTGGATTAGATTAATTCCCCTGAAGATCAACCTATTTATTCAGAAACTCCTGAAATCTTTAACTCAGACAACCTTTATACTGATGGTGTGGTCTAAACATCTTAGTTTGACAAATGAAGCTGGTTCTTTTCCATAATTCTTCATTTGGTGGTTGTTCAATCTACAGAGAACAAACCCACACACAAAAGTCATCAAAAACTTCAATCTAGAATGAGTAAATTCGGCATACCGTTTTTGGTCTCTTTCTCACCTAGGTTCTTTCTTTAAGAAGTGGTCTTCTGGTTAGAATCTCACAGAAAACACAGCTGATGCTCCGAAGATCAACTGAGACACTACAACACATATTAATCACAATTTTTTTTGAAAATTTAAAATATTTCGTCTTAGTGTTTTGAACCCAAATAAAACAAAATGAACTAATAAGCACAACCAAAACAGAAACTAAAGAGCCGCAAACAGAAACATAAATACTGAAGACACTACCAAGCGACTGTGGCGATGATGTTAAAGTACCTGAAACCCAGCAGATGTTTTAGATTTCCATCTTCTGGCCTCCCATAATCAGAGCAACTGTGCTTGGACGGTTGAAGAGCACCGACCAGCCTTCAAATCACCAAGAAGAACAAATGAGTTAGCCTTTGTGCTTGGGGATTTACTTTGTTTTCCGGAGAACCACACAATGTGAGGATGATGTTCAAGGGTAGAGAAGGCTAACCCTTTTATAGATAAAGAAAAAATAGCCTTGGATTTTGATGAGAATCATTGAATGAGATGTCGTGCTTGATTTGTGTCGGTGGAGTTAACATCTCTTAAAGCCGATGAATTAAGACAACCTGTAACGTCTAAGGGTTAAGGACCGAATATGAAACGATGGCTGCTTGGATACCAAGGTTCGCAAGGACGATTCGGCTGACTCGATTTGCAGTTTGACCTAATCAGATCTTGAAGTAACGGATGAATGCTGAGGAAGACGACCTTTTACTTTTTCAGGTCACGACAAATAGCTTCCCGTATGCCACAAATGAATTGGGCTTTAAAATGAGATGGCCCATAATAGAATAAATGAAGCGCTGCGTTCTAATAATGGGACAGGTGTCGCGAGTTCCTTGCTTTATTTGTTGTGCTGGCATGAGGAGAAGAGAGTTCCCTTCTTCTTTATAGTACTCCCTCTGTTCCTAAAAATAAGATGTTTTACAGATTTTTCATGTTCTAATATATAAGATGTTTTCATTTTTCTAGGTAACTTTTACTTTATTAAAAACTGTGTACCCAATCATATTTTATTAGTCTATTTTGTAATTGGTTGGATATTATAAATTTATAGTTTTAATGATATTTTTTAGACAAAAAGTAGCTTTCTTAATATGCGTGTTTCTACCTAAACATCCTATTTTTAGGAACAGAGGGAGTATAAGATTAGTAGACTTTTTATTTAGTTATTTAAAAACAATTAGTAGAAATTATTTTATGAACTAGCCTTTTTTTTTACTCGCTTCTAGCCACCAAAAACTCAGGACCGGCTCTGATTGTATGTGAAGCTTTGCACAGAAAGGTAGTTAACTTTGCACAGAAAGATAGCTGCTTCGTTCAAACAGTTTGTGCATTTTCTACATGTATGGCTCGGACACATTATTGTAGATCATTTGTAAAGGATAATAAATCATTTATAGCACTTTATCAATATTTTTAATCATTTATAGACGTTTGGAAAGCGGGATCTCATTAGATCTCGATGGTATTTTTTATTTGGGGGCGGATTTGGAGGGACTTTTGAAGATCGGGTTATTTGGGGGAAATCGGGAGATCCAGGAAAGGAATCTGGCATGGGAATGTGATAAGTTGATAAGATCGTTGTATTTGAAACCAAGCGTCCCGCGTGTGTGAAGGCAACGAAGGCCCGTGATAAGAAGACTATGGCAGAGGAGAATGCGCTGAATGAGTTTCAGATAATTGGGCCATTAAACACAGCAGGACTTGGCAATGAAGGAAATGTTGTGGAAGATGAGTCTACTTGACTCTCTTATTGCCAAAAAAGAACCTCTAGCCGAGTATGAAAAAATTTCTCAAAGAAGAAGCTCATTAGTGACTTAATTTTTAATTAGTTTAAGTGTAAGTGTAGCTGCTTAAGTGTAGCAGTTTAACTCTCTGTTGCTTGTTTGTTGTTAACTCTCTGTTGCTTGTTCTTGTTAACTCTTTGTTTCTTTTTTCTTGTTTTAAATGCTTCGGAAATGATGATATATCTGCTTATTGTTTAAGTTTGATTTGTGTTTCATGTCTTTGTTATTGATGATATGCACATTGTATTCTTGTTCTCATGACTTGTTTATGAAACTACTTTCAGGTCAACCAGAGTCAAGGAGTGGAGCAAACAAAATGAAAGAGTTGTAGTCTTGTGTCACGGAGTCTCTTTGTCTTGTTTCACAGAGTCTTGTAGTCTTGTGTCACGAGTCTTGAAAGAGTTGTAATCTTGTGTCACGAGTCTTCTACGCTTATAGTCTTATGTATATTCAGTACCAAGTCACGGAGTAGTTTGTATATTCAGTACCAAGTAGTCTTCTCTATATAAAGTAATCTTGTGTAGACATTTTTTTTTCACAAACTCATATTCTCTCCTTCTCATCTAACAAATATAACAATTTCTCTTGTTTTTTCTTTTCACGTACAATTTCTCTTGTTTGAATCACACATATGCCATCATCTTCTTATAACACTTTTGATGGATCAATTGATGATACTTTTGATCACTATTTTGATCAACGTTTTGATCAAACGTTCAAGAATGTTTCCATTGATTATGGTGTTCAAGAAGAAGAAAGGAAAAGAAGGAAAAAAACGAGTTTATATCGAGAGAAATCGTGAAGAAAGCGACGTACATTCATGGAATGATTATTTCAATTAAACTCCAACATACCCTCACAATCTATTCCGATGACGATTTAGAATGAACAAGCCATTGTTCATACATATTTTTGATCAACTCTCCAATGAAATTCAATTCTTTTGCCAAAAGAAAGATGGTCTTGGAAGGCTTAGTCTCTCTCCACTTCAAAAGTTTTGTGTCTTGGCATATGGCACTACGGCTGATACGGTCGACGAATACCTCCAACTCGGTGAAACTACTACACGGTCATGTTTGGAAAATTTTATGGAAGGAATAATATATTTATTCAGCGATGAGTACCTAAGAAAACCAACACCGACTGATTTCCACGTCTACTTAATATTGGAGAGCATCGTGGATTTTCTGGGATGATAGGAAACATCGATTGTATGCATTGAGAGTGGAATAATTGTCCCACCGCTTGGAAAGTTCAATATGCACATGGTTCGGGAATATCCACAATCGTTTTAAAGGCGGTTGCTTCGTATGATCTATGGATATGGCATGCGTTTTTTGGACCTCCAGGTACCTTAAATGATACTAATGTTTTTGATCGCTCACTTGTTTTTGATGACATAATAAATGGTCAAGCTCCGCAAGTCACGTACTCTGTGAATCGAAGAGAGTACCATTTGGTTTGCTATCTTAACGATGGTATTTATCCTAAATGGACTACTTTTATCCAATCTATTCCAATACCACAGGGTCCGAAAGCGGTTTTATTTGCTCAACATCAAGAAGCTCTCCGAAAAGATGTCGAGCGCGCTTTTGGAGTCTTGCAAGCTCGCTTTGCCATTGTTAAAAATCCTGCACTTTTTTGGGATAAAGTCAAAATTAGAAAGATTATGAGAGCTTGTATCATATTCCATAATATTATAGTAGAAAACGAACGAGATGGATACACTCAATTTGATGTTTCAGGGTTCTAACAAGCCGAGGACAACAGAAGTTCACATGTGGATCTCACGTATTCTACAGATATCCCCACTAATATCGCCAATACGATGGGTACTCGAACTAGAATTCGTGATAGACAAATGCATCAACAACTTAAAGCTGATTTGGTTGAACATATATAGCGTAAATTTGTACGTGTGAAGACAACAACTGAGCTCGGATGCTTCTTTCAAATTATTCTCGTTTATTTTACTAATCTATGTTTCTACATTTTCATTTTAAAATCTATGTTTAAAATGTTATATTTCACTAGGTTTTATTTAATAAATAAATTTTATTTTTAATAAAACAATGTTTAATACTTTTTTTTAAGAACCCTAAATTAAGACCATGATTATCCATTGTTCCTAATTTTAGGTCCTTAAGTTTTTTATTGTTATTTTTACATTAGGACTTTGTTAAGGACATTTTGTTAAAATTGATGATTATTGGTGGGACTTCTTGTTGGTCCTTAGGTTAAAACATTATTTTTTTGAAATAACTAATAAGATATATAAGATAAAACATATTTCCATTTTTAAAGTAATAACACCTAAGAAAACCCAAATTTATTAATTTAATAGAAAATAGAAAATTACAAACATTTTATTACATTTCATTTAAAAACAAAAGCAAACACACATATTATTAATTTTATAGAAACTTAAAAATTACATATTATTTGGGAGATGTCCAAATTTAGCCCATATATTTTCGACCAAATCCTCTTTTAATTGTAGATGGCTTTGTGTATCCCGAACTTTTGCTCGACGTCCCATTGTAGTCCCGAGATTTTTAGTCCGTCTGACTACAAAAGTGGGATCCTCGTCTTCTTCTTTTTGAAATTTTGATGCGTGAATGTAGGAATCTCGTTCATTTTCGACAATCATATTATGGAGACATGCTCTCATAATATTTCCTATTTTGTTTTTATCCCATAATTTAGATGGATTTCAAACAACCGCAAATCTAGCTTAGAGGACTCCGAAGGCACGCTCAACATCTTTTCGCATGGATTCTTGGTTTTTAGCAAATAAACTATGTTTTGGACCTTGTGGGAGTCAGATAGATTGAATAAAAGTAGCCCATTTCGGATAAATACCATCGGCGAGATAGTAAGCCAAATGGTACTCCCTTCCGTTGACATGGAAATTGACTTCCGGAGCGTTTCCGTTAATTATTTCATCAAAAACAGGAGATCGATCAAGTATATTAAGATCGTTCATAGTACCTGGAGCTCCAAAAAACGCGTGTCATATCCAGAGGTCCTGTGAAGCTACCGCTTCCAACACAATTGTGGGTTTTCCGGTTCCTTGTGAATACATTCCTTTCCAAGCGGTGGGACAATTTTTCCACTCCCAATGCATACAGTCGATGCTTCCAATCATCCCCGGAAATCCACGTTCCTCTCCGATATGTAGTAGTCTTTCCAGATCCTCCGGTGTGGGATGTCGTAGGTATTCATCGCCGAACAAGGTGATTATTCCGGCGGTAAAATGGTGCAGACATTTTCGAGCTGTTGTTTCAGCAAGACGGATATATTCGTCTACTGCATCAGCCGCACCACTGTATGCCAATTGTCGAATTGCTGCAGTATATTTTTGTAGAGGTGATAGACTTGACCGTCCGGTTGCATCTTGTGATGGTTGAAAATACGGTATCTCTGTGGCAAGACGATCCACAATACGCAGGAACAAAGCTTTGTTCATTCGAAACCGTCGTCAGAAAAGAGCGGGAGAGTATGTTGGATTTTCGCTAAAATAATCATTCCAAAGGTGATAGTGGCCTTCTTCCCGGTTTCTCTCAATAACAATTCGTTTTTTTCTCTCTTTTGGTTCTGGAAAAGGGGTAAAGCTGTTGAAATATTCTTCAAATGGGGTTTCAAGATCGATCTCATCATCATCATTGTGGTAATGATAATGGGAAGAAGATGCCATTATAAATAAGGTTTTGATGTGGGGAAGAAGTGGTGATTATTTTGCTATGTGGAAGAAGTGGCTATGATTTCACAAGAGCAATCTCATAATTTATAGAAATGAAGTCGTGGTTGTAATTTTGGTTACAATGTTTGGTGGTTGGTGAACCAAACAAAACACATGTCATATTTTGATATTTTGGTTACAATGTTTGGTGGTTGGTGAACCAAACAAAACACATGTGATACAATGTTGGTGAAAGCTAGAAATAAAATTCACACATGTGATATTTCAAAAATGTCTCCAACAAACCAACAAAGTCATAGAAAATATATTACAACATCGTTCAAAATATTGTCTAGTACGAGTTCAGAATTTGATATTGATATTACAACATCGTTCAAAATATAGCCAAAGCAATGCTACTTAAACATAATCGTTTACGGGTCATACAACTTCAGCACTACATAATCGTTTATTGGACATACAACTACCTACTTAAACATTATGACCATGGCTATTATCAGTACTACAAAGAACATCACACCTACTATAATCTTCTCATGCTGAGCCAACTTCAGCACCATCTCATACTTGATATCTCTTACCTGGTTTACTTCTGACTCGTAGTCACTCAAAGATGCTAGATGGTCTACCTTATCAGAGAGCTGGCAAACTTGCGTACCCATGGCTCTCACCTCCTCCATTACCGCGACGTCCCACCACTTCCAAACGTGGCAGTCTCCGTCCTCGACGTTCCGACAGGTGTAGTACCTTCTCCCCGGATCATTCCTTGTGACTGATGTGGCTAAAAGCGGTTCGCCACCACAGTAGCATTCCCTCGGGAAGCCGAACTCGACCTCAGGCTGCGGAGGGTATTGAACCCACGAGGCTTCAATCTCAGCTTGGTCCATCAATATAGCAGCTTCAAACTCAGCATCGGTCTGGCTGTAGCCACTGTCTGCTGAGTCTCCTAAACCGTAGTCCTCTGAAGCAGACGGCTGCGTATAGCTGTAATCCAGTCCCATTGCTGCTGTAACCTGAGGAAAGGTGAAACATCAGTACACGATCAAGTTCACAATCAGTTAAGCAAGCATTCAAACGAAAGTTAAGCAATCATTTAAGCAAGCATTCACACAAAAGAAAACATTTAGATTTCATAAACGAAGTATACGAGCAAGTTCACAAGAAAGTTATTACATCTAATTAAAAGAAAACAACAATTTCAAGCATCACCAACAACAAGTTCAACTGCGACCAGAGTTAGAAATACAGAGCTAAAAGTTTATTCTTGACAACTTCTTCAGCCTCACTAAGTGGTTCCTTCTTAGCAAGGAGAGTGTCAAGAATGGCAAGCTTGGATAACGTCTCTTTCCTCGCCAAGTCTTCCATCTTCAGATCCCAGATACTCTTATACTCCTCAAAAGACTTCCCTTTACCATTATTCTTTCTTCCTTTAGCATCCTTCACACCTTCGGGTCGGATCTCCACTTCTCCTTGCTCACCAACGTCACCAACGTCACCAGACTCAGTTGTTTTTCTCTTCGAACTGGTATCTGTTTTACTTGGGTTCAGGCTTATCCACTTCTGTTCATATCTGAGGACACACCACGCATGCTCAACACTAAACTTCTGCTTGTGGTTCGCGTAGTAGATGTCATGAGCCAACTTGAGAACGTCGATCTCATTCTGTCCACTCGTCATTTGTCTCTCAGCAGCAGCGAATGCTCCACAAAACTTGTTCGTCCAGTCATTGATCTTATGCCACCGTTGCTTACAATGGTTATGCTCAGTTTTGTCACCTCCTGCTAAAATATGAGGACTTGCTGCGTAGTACTCTCCCACTCGTTTCCAAAACGTCCCTGACTTCTGATCAATTCCCACAACAGCATCCTTAGATGTGTTAAGCCAGGCGCTGATGAGTACCTCGTCATCAGCTGGTGTCCACTTCTTTCTCTCCCGACGCTCCGTGGGAGTGTCTTCAGCTGGAGATGGAGCCTCGGATTGTTGGGAACTAAAAGGGGGAATTTTTGAGGCTCATGTGTGTACACTACTATAAGGAAAACTTTCATAAGGAAAGTTTCCACTTACGACATTTTCACTTTGACTCTGAAGAAACTCTACATAACTAGAATACTGGGTAGTTGGAATCCTTGGATCCATAGCACAAATATTTTTCAAAAAAAAAACCGGAATGGCAAATGATGTTGTTTTTTAAAATAAGAGTGTGGATGAGCAGAACGAATGAACTATGGCAGGGATTTATTAGAATGTGAAAGCTAACAAGCAATAAGTAACAACAACTAACTACCATCTACCTATGTCTAATCAGAAGTTATTACACTTTTATCAATTTCATTAACTGGAACTTCGATACGCAAACCTAACTTCCCGCTCATACAAAACAAACCACACTTCTTTCCTTGTCAACACAACTAAACAAACTATCTACCACAACCAAACTTCAGTACCATTAAACCACTACTCACTTTAGTTACAATCACACTTGTCCTGTCTACTCACTTTAGCATTAACAAGTAGAGTCAAATCAGTGTCATTCACACTACGACTAGCAGAGTTAAACCACTACTGGAGCTATAGCAATAACTACTACTCTAAATGACGACCTCTAATGAATGTGGTAATAACAACAACTCGAGCTCTAATGAATGTGGTAATACAACGGCAAACGCCAAATATAGCAATAACAACAAAGAACTAGTGGATTCTAAACAATACAACCGCAAAAACTTCTTAATCGAGCTCAAATCAATGTTATGTATCAATACCAACATGAAAATATTAGGACATTTAACCTATTATTGAACTTAAAACAAGAACAACTCGAGCTATAATCAACGATTCTATCATCAATACAATCTATCAAAGGACACAAGTGGATCTCAATCAAATTTTTTTAAAAGATTTCGCTAGTATATCATTCAATACAATCTATCAACACATCTATCATTCAATCGCTAGTATATCATTCAATACATGCAAATCAATACCTTTTCGGTGTCGAGGGAGTTGAGGGAGCCGTTCGCCATGGGAATAACCTAGCCAATTCCGAAATCGAGAGAGAGAGTTGAAGGTACTCGCCGTGAGACAGTAGATCGGACAGCAGATCGGAGTCGAGAGAGCCGAGAGAGTCGACGGATTCGAGGGAGTCGAGGGATTCGAGGGAGTCGAGGGAGCCGTTCGCCGTGGGAATAACCGATCGGAGTCGAGGGAGCCGTTCGCCGTGGGATTCGAGGAAGTCGAGGGAGCCGTTCGCCGTGGTGATTTCTCGCCCTCGCCCTAGAGAGAATAGCTTTCAAACGCAAATGGATTTCACCAGTCCAAACGACAAACCTCTACCCCGTTTCGACCTGTTCAATCGCAACAAGGCACGTGGAATTAAGGAAGCAACCAAAAAATATCTTAACCGGGGACTTTCAGCTTTCGTCCCAGCCATTATTAGGCCTTTTTCATTTAAATTAAAACCCAAAATGGCTAAGATATCGGTCCAAGGACACTGATATTCATGCTCTAAGAGATTAGCATTGGAACATAAAAAAGCTGGTGTCTCTTAACTAAGTCTCTTAACTAGGGCTGTTCAATATGGTAAAACCGAACTGTACCGAACTGAACCGAACCGAAATAGACAATATGGTTTGGTTTTGGTATATACCATATAAACGGAATATATATAATTTTATAAAAACCGTAAGATTTGGATATGTTTTGGTATATAACCGATTAAACCAAATAAACCGAACAAAACCGATTAAAAGTAGAAACATGTAAATATGTGTCTATTTTATAACAATACATGAAAATCTATTTGTTACATAAGTTAAATTTGTGTTAACAACTACTACCATAATTTTATAGTAATAAAGAACCTTAATTTGTAAAACACTTGAACTATAATTAAATAACAATACATCGCAATTTAGGCATTTTAGTTTCTAAGTCTTCTTTTGATCTTTTTGCTTTATTTTAGTCTTCACTAAATTAATATGAAAATTATTTTGATAGATAATAATTAATGGAAAATTTTTACAACTTTTTTTTTATCTGTAAATAAACAGAGTTTCGTGTTCAATTGAAAAAACATGACTTTAATGAACACTAAATATGAAAGAGTGGAAAAACTTTTCTTTCATGTTTCTGTTTTGTTTCATATTTTTATTTTCAAAATTTCAAGATTTCATTTTAGTTAGAGATTTGATTATTTTATTTGATGGTATAAGTATTTTTACTTTTTTGTTCATTTATTTGAACATGTAATATATTTTTAATAAACGATTATGTTGACAATATGACTCTAAAATTCATATAATATGATCTCAAAAAATAATTATGGTTTTGGTATAAAACCGAATAAACCGAAAACCGACGGTATATAAATCGAACCGAACCGAAGTAAATATGGATTTAGAATGGTAGTTATATTTTACTAACCGAAATACCGAAAACCAAAAAAAAACGAACCTAAACCGAACCGACATCCGGATTGAACACCCCTACTTAACTAACATTTAATACTTAAAAAGTTATTAAGAAACCCTAAGTGGGTTTGTGGGTTAACGATGCTCTTAAGTCTGTACAAAAGTGTTTTACCAAATAAATTTTACATATTGTTCAAAAAATAATCAATGAGAGAAAGATGCCCCCATTTTCTGCTTCATCTTTGGGATCCAAGCTATCATTTTAGGGTTATAAAGCAGATATTGTTTCTGTATGTTTCAATCGAATGGTATGGTTAAATGAGATTATTCAAGTCAGCAGATTCTCCAACAAATCTATGGGGGTGATTGGTTGAGTTGTAACTTTAGAAATTTACTTTAGAATTTTGTCTGTAGGATTTTTTTATTTAGCTTTAAGAGCTGTAGCTTTAAAATTTCCTACAGCCAAAAAGATGGAGCTTTAGAAAATAAGATTTTTACAGTTAGTTTTTTTTGTTTTTTGGCTGTAGTTTTAAGTTTTTGGTTGTAGCTTTAAAATCTAATGTAAAGCATGATTGGTGGTTTTAAAGCTGTAGATAAAAATTAAAGCTAAAGTCACTTGCTAAATCCCAACCAATCACCCCCTATGTATTCTTGCAGCTGCAGTGTCCTAATCTGTTATCTGAGTGTCAGGATCTCATTGTTTTAACTAGTTTCAGAGTAGATTGTGTTTTGTACATACTCTCGTTACTCTCGTAGGAAACACATGACAGAGGAGGAAATCAAAGCCGC
This sequence comes from Brassica juncea, assembly GCA_018703725.1. Classification (NCBI taxonomy): domain Eukaryota; kingdom Viridiplantae; phylum Streptophyta; class Magnoliopsida; order Brassicales; family Brassicaceae; genus Brassica; species Brassica juncea. The sequence continues at coordinate 13,140,015 of CM031931.1, forward strand.
AATCCACACCAACCCAGAGGTATAGTGAAAAGCTACGAGCAGTGATTATAGGCGGGAAGACTACTCAAAACGGATTCAGATTCTCGGATCCCACAAAGGCTTTGATCTGTTGAAACCTGTTAGTAGCTTCAGCTCTAGTAATGTTTGAGAGCTTATCATTAAGGCATAACATTCATAAGATAGATCAGACATTTTAGATACAAATCAATCTAAACCTAGTCAACATACTAGATTATTTGGTGATTGCAAGATCGCCTCAAATGTATAGCATTTAGTAATTAACTTATTTTAGAGTCGCAATTATTTTACTTTTTTATAGTCAGGATCATGCGGCGCTCGAGCTCATAGAGCAGTTCCACAACTGCAGAGTCGAAGGAACTCTTCTTGTCAGGCCTGGCTTCTCCAGAATACATCACAGCCTCACGATTAGGTATCCTCAGGGTTATGGTCGATATGAAACTGCTGAAGCTAGTCCGCTTCTCATTGCCATCTGTGAATTCAAAGGGAGTTCTGTCCGCACACAAATATGGTATCAGTTTAACATTGGTCAGGACCCATGAGAGCCAAATAAAAACTAGGACAAATCAAAGTGATGAGCTCACCGAGACTTGTCTTCCAAAGTGTCGAAAGTAGGCATTGGCCAGAGATGCTTCTTGCAGAACTCATGTAGTGTTCCACGGGGCCCTCCTTTCTTCATGTTTATAGGCCCAATAACTGTAAAAATAAATCATTAGCACAACTCTGGACGATAAAGAAGTGAAGAAGAATCTTGAAGTACTCTTACCTGGAACCACTGTGCCCTGCATTTCGACAGAATCTGAAGACGGAGTTTCTCTGTCGCTAAGATTGCAAGCAAGTTTAATATCCATGGAGCTTTGATCATCCCCGTTCCCAGTTTTACGTGAAATGTTTCTCATCTGAAAGAAGCATAGTAAATGAATACACATACAAGTGGAAACATCAGGACATATATACCTCAAGTTGCTTAAGCAGATGGGAAGCTGCTTTTCCCAGTGCCAGTTTATTTGTCTGTTCAGATCCATCTCCAGTCAAAAGAACATCGTCCAGCTGTAACTGGATCGTGGCTTGTGCCTTCACACCATCATTTGCGCATTTCACACGGAAGAAATACCCGAGAGAGTCGCACAGCTCGTTGAGCTCTCGGTATGGAGGAAGCTGAAGTTTATCAGGTGTCACAAGTGGAGAAAGCAACGGCTCAAAGACTCTCCACACTTCTTCAAGATCTAACCTTGTATCGATCAGCAATGCTCCAGCGATACTCTCCACCACGTCCCCAAGAGCCTAAACCGAAACAGACAAAGTTTGTCAACCTTATTCTTTTTTTTTTTTATTTTAATATCTGAAATCACTCAAGCATGGATATTTAAACGGTCATGCACCTTAGGGCCTTGTATTGAAGGGATTGTTCTACCAGTCTCATCTGGCTTTGAAAAGGACATCAGATACTCTTTTATCTGAGTCTCAAGAACCGTTGCACAGCGCTGAAGGTGGGTATGCAGATTATTTTTCACTGCAACTTGCGCGAAATTTTCGTTGTTTACACACGCAGATCGAAGATCAGTCATCTCTCCAGGCCCTGTCTTTTCGTAGGTGTTAAAGAGATGTCGGGTGATTAGAAAATCAAGCACGGAATCGCCAAGAAACTCCAATCTCTGTTTGAGGAACAACAAGTTGATAGCAAGCATGAGATTAGAAAAATGCAGGATTGAAAGAATGAAGCCAGACCTCGTAGGAGTAGGATTCATGAACAGATGAGTGTGTGATAGCCTCTTTCAAAAGGAACTTTGAAGAGAATTCACGTCGGATCTTTGTCTCCAACTCCGTAAGCTCATCGTCTTTAGGGATGTAACACCGTAGAGAAACTCTATTGATGGCTTCATTCACTAGTTCTCTGTCAAATTCAACGTCAAAGCCAAGCCATTTCATCATGTGAAGAGCCGCAGTCAATCCACCGCTGACGTAATAGGCACCAATCAGGGCCTCAGCGCAATCTGATACAGATTTTGAAACCGTCCATCTATGACCCATGTCACAGGACTTGCCAATTTTTATAGTCATGTTCTCTGTAAAGAATCTTGGCTCCAACGGTACTTCTCTACTATCAATCCCACACTTGCAAGGAACGGGAAAGAGAGAACATTGACCAGGTGCGGTCCACCGACGCGGTTCAAAGGCGCCGTTTCTTATGTATCCCTATAAAAACCAATAGATCTTTAGTTTTCAGAATGATTCAAATTACATTACTTACGTAGAGATACCTGCAGTTTGCGATCTGTAGCCAAGCGGTGAAGATTCGAGTTAGATATAATCGATTGCCTCTCACGCGAAAGTTGTCCCTCGTCTTTGTTAGGATACTTAAGGTATAGAGAACAACTCACAACATACTTCAAGACTGAATCCCCAAGCAGTTCCAAACGTTCCATGGAAAACGCTTCAGCGGATGTAAGTGTTGTAAGTGCTTCAAGAACCTGATTCATTGAATCAAATACAATATTTCGTTTGACAGTTAGTTTCCACTCTAAATTATAAATAGTGTGGAAAACCATACCGATGTACTAGATATACTGAAGTTATCGATGCTACAATCAATCTCTTCTCTAAGTTGGCTGGCCAACATTAGAGACTCTAGGCGGTGCATCACTGATGGTAGTAAGTAGATTGATTTTGTCACAGAACGTGGCACGTCAATTCTAACCAAAAGCTCCGGAGGCAAATGAGCGTGGATGTTGGGTTTTGTTTTTCTAACATTACTAACGTTTGGTTCTTTCTTCTCAATCACTGTCCATTTACATTTAGGAAACAACATCTTTAAGAGCTTGTACATTACAATATCTAGAGAAATTCTGGAAGACTCAACTTACCTTCGTCACTGAAGTTGACTAAGAGGTTGTGCGCATGGTGACTCTGCTTCAACTTCAACAATGGCTGGTTCGGGTGCGCCAATACAATCCCATACCTGATTGAAGAGAAATGACGCTATAAGTTACGGAAGATTTACTGAGAGAAGATCCATAGATAAGAATATGACTTACTTTTTATTAAAATATTCTGCATAAGTAGCATATTCTAATGAGGCCTCGTCCTCAAACGGGCTCATAGCAGAAGAATCTTTGACGGCTTCAACTATAGAGTATATCCTTCCGGTGTGAATCGCAATGACCACAATTTCTTCGATGCTATTTTTATCAGACAAAGCGTTGGCAAAATGAATCAGATTCGTTTCCGTTTCTTTCTTTTGTGTCCCTTCCTGACCGGATGAGGTGTTGCAATGATTTTCTTCACCAACCTCAAGTTCTAGAAGGGGATTTTTCTTCAAGAAATCAACTACACAGGCACAGGAGTTGATCGCTGACCAATCAACCGTCGCACTCGAAACTAGATCACCGGTCTCAACCGGTAGCATTAAAAACATGAAGGAAGGATGCCAAAGAGAACTTGTGTCAGTTTGAAGCAAAAATTCTCTCTTTGTTCCCAGTGACTTGGAACCAACAAACAACTTTCCAAACATGCCATTGAAGAAAAATTGCTGAAAACACTTTGCTTTGACTATCTGCATGTTTTCGCAAGACATAAAATTTGAAGAATATAAACAAGAAACTGTATAAATATCCCATGGACCAGAGTGTGGGAGGTACCTCTTCGTGACTCAAACGTATCTGGCCACAATGTGAAACAGAAGCCTTTATATACTTCCTGACCAAGTAAAGGCTCATCTCGACATTTCCAACATCATCGGCAAGGGTTGACTCAATCAGAAGAGAGAAACTAGAGTACGCGTCCCCAGAGATATTACTCCAGAAGTCCAACTTATAAGCCTGAAAGATGGCACCATCAAGATTTTCTCCCCAGATTCCTGACAATGCGTTTGCACGGGTTGTCCCGTGCAACTCCTTCCGCTTTTTGGAACCTGTCCAAAGAATAGAATTATATAAGAACATCAAGAGAAACGCCATGACCTCGTATGATGTGCATCTGCTGATGTGTGACACATACCTGCAGCCGACGCAGATGATTTACTTTTAGAAGAGGGGGCGCTGCATTGTAGCAGATTCTTATCCAACACTTGCAGTTGACGTAACCTTTTATTAGCCGACTGCTCTTTTGGCGCTGGTTCATCATGAACCGTGGCTCCGTTCTCTTTCAAGTCCTGACAATTCGCTTGGTTTGGAGTTTCTTTTGGTACTTGTCTTCGCATAAGGTCATACAGATGATCTCTTTGGCTCGGGTTCCCCCTACAAAATTTTTGTATGGAAAAACTGAGATGCAAAAGAGGGCATTGGGTTTCAGCAAACACGTTCTGTTAACCAAGACTCTCTCCTACCTTTCAAGAAACATGATAGACTTAGAGTTACTCTGTTTGGCCAGTTCTTGAGACTGCGAGTAACTACACACTGTTTTGGGCAGGTCAAAACATACCATGCATGAGCAATCTGGCATGTGAAACCCTTCTTCGACCACGTCAGTGATAAATACAAGATTTACCTGCATCCATTTTAAAAAAAAACAAAAAGCTTTCAGAGAAAACATAATATAACTTCAATCTGTTAATCGTCTACGGTGATAAAGAACATGTAACCTTGCCAACATGAAATGAATCTTGCATTTTCTGTGCCAATGCTTGGGTAGAGGCGTTGTTTCCGGTTAAAGATAAGACGTAAAGGTAACCTAAAGAGGCTTGTTTCTTCACGTATCTTTCGATCACTTCTGCAGTTATGATTCTCTCAACTATAATAAGGCATGGCTTTTGCATTTCACCTCTGTAAGCGAATTAAAATCGTCAGAACAGAATGAGCCTTTGTTGCAATTTTGGGAATTGAAAAAAAAAAAATACAATATATAAGTTACCTCAATGAATCCAACAGATGGAAAAGTTCTTGTAACTTGGGAGATACAAGTCCCGAAATCACTGCTGACGGATTGTCTTGCGGCAAATCTACCGAATTCTTTTCTTCTTTTTAAATCACACAAAAGATTAAATTAGTGATTTCGAAGCCTCAATGCAAAAAGAGCTTCTAGTACCGTACCTTGCTGCAAAAACAGCCCAAGTGTGGATAAAACATCACTAAGAAACTCCTTGCACACCATTGAGCATTCGTTATAAGTTTCGGTTTCCGAGATTTTCTCCAAGCAGATTTCAGCCGCCTTTAAATGAAGCCAAGATTTTTAAAATATATATTAATTCATCACAGAATATTATGTGGCGTGGTCGCATGTGACAGAAAGAATACCAAATGTGCGCAAATGAGGCCAAGTCTATCAAGGCAATGCAAAATATCGTGGTAGTCAGCGGACAATCGCTTTTGATATGCCTTAAACTTATTCTCCTCCACGTCCTGACAATTGCCTTTTTCCAGTTCTTGAAGAAGACTTAACAGAGAAGCATCAAACTGTGGAACAAGATACAACCTTTTCAAACCTTCTGAATGATAATAGGAAAGAGCAATGCTCTGGCTCATAATCAGTGAGCATATAATATTACCTTGAGGTGTGAAGTTCGCAACTTATCCTTCAGTTCCAGACGGCATAAAGGTGCTGGGTCATAAAATACTGGACCTTCTTTCACTTTTGTAACAAACTTGTCCACCCCTTTCTGCCCTTGAGGATTAAAAATCTGAAATTTCCAAAGTAAATCTTGCATTTTGTGAACGAGTACACATTTCTTTTCTTTTTTTACACAATAAACAAAGTACCTGCGAGTCCATGAGGTTCTCCAGTTCTGATACTTGATCTGCACAGTTCAATGAGGAACATTAACAAAACAGTTACGTAAAGAGGGAACTCGAAATAGCATGCCTTTTCTAATGGCGGCTGGCGTAGTCAATCCAAACATCCTCGGTTTGTCTGTAGCTTTGTGATAGAACTCCTTCACGCAAACCAGGAAGATAATAGTTTATTGACTGACTCTGGTTACGGAAAATACATATGAGAAAGCACTACCTTCATAATCATTGCATAAGGATGATTGCCAGTGGTGCGGTGGCATTCATCTATTACAAGAAGGCGTACCATCTCTACTTTCAGGAATCCACTTCTAAGGGCATCTAGAAATATTTGAGGAGTCATAACTAGAACCTGAACCAGACAAAAGGTAATAGACAGATCAACAGACAAAGTGTATGTGATAGCTGTTAGTGAGATCAGTTGTTAGCATATAACTTGCCTCGTTCTTGGAAAGTTCGTCTTCCCAACGGTGTGATGTCCACTTATCAACTCCTTTAGCTCCATAGTAGTCTTCAACCTTCAGATTTAAATGTGCTCTAATCTCACAGCAATGCTAAATCCATAGGGAAAAAAGAAAACAAACAATCTTGTTACAGAGAAGAAATCAATCAAATAAAGAGTAGAGTAATAGGGAGTTGCCTGTTTGACGAGAATGACAGTAGGGGCCAAGCAAATGATGAATCTTTTGGGGGAATCAGAAGAAGGAATGGGTTTTATAAGCAAGTTGATTACCCCAAACTTATCAACTCCTGTTTCCAGAAGCGCAATAGTGTTCCTGGTCTGTGCAACCTCGTACAACTCGGAACTGCTGCAAAGGAAAAGGCTTTAGTGAACAAGACCCAAAAGCAACTAGGAAGAGAGAAGATACCCGTTCATAGGAGAAGAATCTTCATCGATTTCATAGAATTTCCTCTTGACAGAAAGAGAATCTCCTCCACGAGGTTCGTCTCCTTCCATGGAAAACGGAGAAAAAGAAGGGTAGAGAGATTCTTCTTCGAAGAGACCAATAAAAAGGCGATTCTCTTTCTTTCGTCCTGCCACTAGCAAGTGTACTATGTTTGATCCAAGGGGGGTTAGAGTTGTGAATGAGGGTTTTATTTCTCTCTCTCTCTTCTTCCTCCTTTTTACATGATGGTTTTGATTATTAATTAATTAATTAATTAGTTAGTCAACAAACTAAATTAAGGAATAATAAATATTAGTCAACACAAAAAGCCACAATTCGTACTTGAAGTCTGACTGGCTCGTACTTGGTGAATACGCGTCTGAGAGTGTGGTGGTCGTACAATTTGGTTAGGGAAAGAACTCAGGGTTTACTTCCGTCCAGGTAAAATTCGGCTATGTTTTTTTTTTTTTCTTTTTTTGTCAACATGATACTAACTAAAAATAAGAGAAAACTGATTCGGATAAACCAAACAGACGAAACTGATAAGCCACAACAACTAAGGGTAAGGCCCGGTCCTGTGCATGTGCTTCCAGCACATTTGCACATGATCCATAACAGTTTATAAAACTTTTAATCTACATTAGGGTCCGAAATGTTTTAAAATTATTATTTTTATTTTAAAATCCAAATTTTATTTCTTCTCTTTAAAAAGCTCTATTTTTTTTCAGCACATGACCCCATTTACAACTGAAACGGTCCATACAAATATTTATACTATTATATGACTAGACACTTATACAGAACATTAAATTAAAAACTACATGAATTATATGAATCAGATGACAAATATTCATGAATATGTGCTATATTGATAACACCATCAACATAATTCTGATAGCTATAAAAGTATATCAAACTTGTAACCAGCAATGATATTATAACATGTTATTATCACATGTTCTTTATGTATATATAACATTACATTATGAATGTTTGATCTATGTGTTAATTTATTTTATCATCTGAATATGTTTTATGTTTCGTTTTCAAAGTACATTTCATCGGCTAATGTCAAATTCCAGATCCAACATACTTTTCGGTTATCAAAATTTTGTATGATGTTAGAAACATAGCACATATTAGTTCAGTAATATTGTTGTATAATATATATAATTTAATTTATAGGGAAATTTGCCAAAATATAATGAAAATTTACTATCTTTGTCCCTTTAGTATTAAACTTTTTTGTTCATTTTTCTTTATTATCCTTTCCATTTTTCAAACTTAATGAAATAAATAGTTTTATGAATCAAAAATTATAAAAATATAAACAATTGATGAAATACTCATATATACAAACTGATATTTTTTTTGGGTTGAAAACTTGTTAAATTAAAATTTTAAATGATGTTATATGGAAAGCAGATTTCATCTTCTACGTAAAATAGGTGGGTAGAAATTGAATTTCAGATTAAAAAAGTTAATCTACTTTCTCTAGAACGAATAATCTACTTAAAAAAAATCTAAATATGAGGAATGCGAAGTCTACACATTATAAAGATAGCTACATTTTTTCTGAATGCAGCTTATATTTTATGAGCAATCCTAAAATTCTAAGAATATGAAATCTAGAGATTACTCAAAAGGATACATATGGTATAATCTGCTTATATGGGTTTTACGCAATGTAGAAAATACATTCTACAGATAAGAAAAACCTGATTTCCAAAACCTCAGAATTCTCTTCCAAATCTCTACATTAGCGTACACCTCTTTCTTTTGTATTGGAACGGACGCCTTCAGCTTGTTGATCAAGAACTTGCAAGCATCAAAACCATCTCCAAGGTGAAGAAATGTACAGATGGTGAGCAACAAAAATCTTATGGGTGTTCCAGTTTGATCTAGCCGATGTACAAATTAAGATGAGGTATCGTAAGACCATTGGCACATATGCTTCATACCTTAGCTATGAGACTGTTTTGCCATCGAACGTGTCTTTTGTAGAGCATGAGAAAGTTTCCACCGGCTTGAAAGGCACTCATGTAATCAATGTACTTAACTATATCGACTTTCTGACCTTCTTCCAAGATTTCAAAAAAGTTATTCTCCTTCGAAAAAATCTTTGGTTCGTCTTCTCCAGACACTCACCAATGTAAAAGTACCTCATGGAGAGTACTTACTAAAAACAATAGATGTTCCAACAGCAAATTCTAACCTGCCGGAAGAGAAAATAAACAAGATGGTGACATGTCATAAAAAAACTATAATCAAATAAGCAGTCAACTGAGGAACATGTAAAGATTAGCCTGATGAGAATCATGGGGACTTTAATGAGATTCTAGAGGGTGAGGAGAACTCGATTTTTGCGAATTTGGGAAGGCTTCCGATTGGAATGAGGGATTTTCAGAGACTGGTTCTTCACTGCCATCTCACTGACATGGCTTATCAAGGACTGCTGTACACATGGTGCAATAAAAAGGAAGAAGGTGTTATATGCAAGAAGCTAGATAGAGTATTACTGAATGAAGATACTTTGCATCGGTTCAACAATGCTTACTCAGTATTTAAACCAGGGGAATGTTCTGATTACATGAGGTGCAAGGTTCAACTGTTTCCTCCTAGTGAGAAAATAAGAAGCCTTTTAAGTACGTTAATGCTATAGGAAGTATACAAAGCTTTCTACCTATGGTTAAGGAGTATTGGGAGTCAACAGAAAGGCTGTTTCATTCCACCTCAGCTATGTTCAGATTCTCAAAAAATCTCAAGAATTTGAAGCTGTTAATAAGAGAGTGGGGAAGAGACAAGTTAGGTAACTTAACAAAAAGAGAAAAGGAGGTGTTTGGCTATCTCTGTGAAAAGCATAAAGTAACTCTATCTCAGCCAAGTGAAGTTGCCATTCAAGAGGAAGCTGAAGCTTATGGTAAGTGTGCATGTTCCGAGTCTTGAAGAGGATTTTTTGAAGAAGAGAGGTAAACTTCATTGGTTAGATGTTGGTAATCAGAATAACAAGACGTTCCACAGAGCTATCAATACAAGGCAAGATCAGAATCTGATTCGAGAAATCAGATGCTCGAAGGGAATCTTAGTAACTACTCACTCGGATATAAAACATGAGGCAGAAAGGTTCTTTTCATAATTTCTTAATCAGAAGAATTATCAGGGTACCTCAGAAGAAGAGTTACAAGATTTGCTTAAGTTCAGATGCTCTTCAGAAGATTTCCGAATGTTGGAAGTAGAAGTCACCGATGAGGAGATACGCAAGGTGCTCTTTGCTATGCCAAATAATAAATCAATGGGACCAAACGGTTTTCCCTTGTGAGTTTTTCAAAACTACCTGGTCTGTGCTTGCTCAAGATTTCACTGTTGTTGTTCAGTCAGTATTCATATTTGGGTTTCTACCTAAAGAAGTCAATTCCACAATTGTAGCACTAATTCCAAAAAAAACTGGATTCCCTAGAGATGAGAGATTATCGTCTGATAGTATGCTGCAACATCCTATACAAGGTAGTATCAAAAATCAATGCTAATCGGTTGAAGGAGTTACTTCCAAGAATCATTTCAGAAAATCATTTTGCATTTTTGAAAGGATGGTTACTCCTGGAGAATGTGCTCTTAGTTTCGGAACTAGTCAAGGACTATCACGGAGACTCGGTTACTCCTAGATGCGTGATGAAAATTGATATCTCCAAGGCCTTTGACTATGTTCAATGGATGTTTGTGTTGAAGAGTTTGAGAGCTTTAGGTATTCATGAGAAGTTTATCCACTGGATCAAATTGTGTAACACCAGTCCCTCTTTCTCGGTGCAAGTGAATGGAGACCTTGTGGGTTATTTTCAAAGCTCAGAAGGTCTTTGACAGGGGTGCTCACTTTCTTCGTATTTGTTCGTGATGTGTATGAATGTTCTGTCCCACAAAATTGATAGAGCTGTGGAAGAGAGGAAGTTCAAGTTCCACCCAAGATGTCAATCACTCTCTCTCACGCATCTTTCTTTTGCGGATGATCTAATGGTCCTTTTGGAAGGGTTAAAGGAGTCTATAGAAGGAGCTCTAACTATGTTTGATGAGTTTGAGGTGTGGTCGGGACTACAATTAAGCTTAGAGAAATCTATGATTTATATGGCTGGTGTTCCAGAGGCAGAGAAGAGGAGTATATTGACAAACTTCTCGTTTGCTGAGGGTGAACTACCTTTCGTTATCTGGGTCTCGCTCTCATGACTCAGGCGATGAGAAAGCAAGATTATTTTCCTCTTTTGTAAAAAATCAGATACATGATAAGTTCTTGGACGTGCAGATTTTTGTCCTATGCAGGACGCCTTCAATTGATCAAAGTAGTTTTTATGAGAATTGTCAACTTCTGGTCAGCTGTTTTTCGTATCCCAAGCAAATGCATAAAGGAGGTGGAACAAATTTGCTCTGCATTTCTATGGACAGGGCCCGAGCTCAAAATCACATGTGCTAAAGTAGCGTGGAAAGATGTATGTATGATCAAAAATGAAGGTGGGCTGGGGCTAAGATATCAAAAGAAGTTAATAAGGTGTATAGGCTTAAGCTTATTTGGAGAATGTTATCAGGTGAGTCGTTGTGGGGTAAATGGATTAGATTCAACCTGCTTAAGGGCAAAAGTTTCTGGGAAGTGAGCTCAAAAATGCAAGTTGGTTCTTGAAAGTGGAGAAAGATGTTGAAATTGAAAGATGTGAATAAGTCTTTTTATAGGAAAGAATTGGGAAATGGTAGGCATACCTCCTTCTGGTATGATAGATGGTCAGACAAAGGTGTGCTCTCTGATTTGTTGGGAGAGAGAGAGATTATTGATATATGTGTTAAAAGGGGAGCTACGATTGAGGAAGCAGTCTCAAACACTCGGAGAAGAAGAAGAAATCAAACAGGGTTACTAATGACATTGAATCAGATCTGAACATAATTGAAAGGAAGCTAATCTCTGTTAAGGATGATGTCAGTTTATGGAGAAGTAAGTCGGGATTTAAGCAGAAATTCTCGCCTCATGAGACTTGGATGTTGCTGAGGGAGACTAAGACGCATTGTTCTTGGGTTATTGGTATTTGGTTCTCTCAAGCTACTCCAATGTTTGGTTTCATGGCTTGGCTGTCGACGATGGATAGAATGTCCACTTTGGATAGAGTTGCTAGGTGGAACCATCGTATTGACACAACGTGTGTCCTCTGCAAGAATGCTCCAGAATCGAGAGACCACTTTTTGTTTGAGTGTTCCTACTCCTCTCAGGTTTGGGAGCATATTACCAAAGGAATATTGCGAAGCTCCTATACAAATGTCTGGTTTGAGACTATGATTCTTATAACTGATGAGACAATGGAAAAGAAGAGTATGTTCTGTGTTAGATATGCATTTCAGGCGGTTTTGTATGTGTTTTGGATGGAACGAAACAAGATTAAACATGGAGACAAGATGTTGCCGTTGTCAGCACTGAAGAGAATGATTGATAAGGTGATTCGAAACAAGATTAGCCTGATGAGAGCAAAGGGAGTTAAAGGAATGGATGAGCTTATGCAATTTCGGTTATGTACTAGAATGTGAATATTTCTAAAGCTTTCGTAGTTATGGTAGTAATTGATTTTGAAAGTTGTACTTCATAAGATAAAAGGTTGCGCTTGTTGTACAAAGGTTTTTTATGAATAAAATTTAACATTCATTCAAAAAAAGGAACATGTAAAGAGAAACCCGATTGAAGAACACAAACCTAATTCATTTGTAGTTCACGCTATCAACTAACCAAGCCGACAACACATATAAGAAACCGTAATCAATCAGTCAATTGAGGAACATGTAAAGAAGAACCCGATTGAAGAACACAGACTCAACTGAGAACACAAATACAGAGACATGAAAAAAAAAACAGAATGAACAAGATGAAGGGTGTTCCACTTGAAGAGAGACTTGATATCACGGTCACTAGTCTCTCCGCTGATTTCACCGAGAATCTCTAAATCGCCTTTGGAGTCGCGTTTGGAAAGAGAGAGAAAGAGGCGGAGAGAACATAATCTTATTTTTGGTCAAAATTTGGGTTTTTGTTTTTTTTTTCTTTTTTTTCTAATTAAGTTTCTAATATATAAAACTAGTTTAAATTTAATTTTGTTTGATTAATCAATGGGTAGTTTTTGATTTAACACAATTATTATACTATAGGGACGAACTAATGTTGGTTTTATACTAAGAGGATTAGGCCTGTTCAATATGGTAATACCGAACCGAACCGAACCGAACCGAACCGAAATAGACAATATGGTTTGGTTTTGGTATATACCATTTAAACCGAATGGATATGATTTTATAAAAACCGTAGGATTTGGATATGGTTAGGTTTATAACCGAATAAACCGAATAAACCGAATAAAACCGATTAAAATAAGAACATATAAATATATACATTATATAACGCCAGGGTACATAATACGTGTAACTGATATGTTAATATGTTATATAAGTTAATTTTCTTGTTAATAAATAATACCATATACTTTTATATTAAAGAAGCCCTAATTTGAAAATACTTAAACAATAATTTAAAAAACTCACAGCAGCCGTAGGTGGAATAGTCTTCTTCTTTTAACTTTTTGCTTCTTAGTTCCTACTGCCATTGAATCATTGACTGAGTGAAGGTATCTCTTAATAATTTTCTCTTTTTGATTTTTCATGCTTTGAGAAATTGTAAAATTAGATGGTAACAAGAAATTTTTTTGAAAAAACAGAGGAGAACAAGAAGAGCTGTAATAAACAAAAGAGCATCGAACAGATGTTGGATGAATATGAATTCATGGACTCTCTAGTAGAAGGAAATTCATATTTTAATTTGTAAGCATTGATTTATTATATTTACGAGCACTGGAGTTATTCACAATTTTTTTTATTTGTAAACTAACAGAATTTCACGTTCAGTCAGAGGAGGCATGACTGATGAACAATGTCACCAATTATGGGAGAGTGGGAAAACGTTTTTTCATGCATATGTTTTGTTTTTATTATTTATTTTTCACAACTTTGAGCTATGGTTTTGGTTTTTGATTTGATTATTTTATTTGCTTATTTTGTTACTCTTTGACATTGATTATTTATAAGATGAACGTTTTGATAAATGATAGCTTTAACAACATGACTCTTTAAAATTCATATAATATATAACCAAACTAAATAATAATGTTTTCTTTGGTATAAAACCGAATAAACCGAAAACCGGTAGTATAAAAACCGAACCAAACCAAATTAGATATGGTTCTAATAAGGTATCTAATTTTTATAAACCGAAAAACCGAAAAAACCAAACCGAAACCGTACCGAAACCCGGATTGGACAGGCCTAAAGAGGATAAATAATATGGTTTTTTCATTCTATTATGGAAATTTTCCCTAATTTATATAGTTTTCAATACATTATTTTGTTCATATGTATGATCATGTCTACTTGTATTATTCTTGTGGCTAAAATTTTCTTTAAAAAAAAAAGAGAATTATTAATATTTTTTAAGTGAACTAAATTGTTAAAACTACTTTACATATGCATTTTTCTTGACTGATTGATTTAATTTTTCCAATCGGGTTTGCTTAGTTTAGTTGGTCAAGGAGAATTGTGGGATCAATCTGGTTACCCTCTCTTTGCTGATTGTTGTCCTGGAAAAAAATTATGCTATTTGGTTATTTCTATTTTTTCTCTATACCGTTATGATGGATTATTTCTCCGTGGGGGCGAACTGATTTATTGACTCTTATGTTCCATCTATTTTGTCTTGGTTCAGTTGGTTGAGAGAAATCGGGGGGGGGGGGGGGGGGGGGGGGGGGGGGGGGGGGGGGGGGGGAGGGGAGGGGGGTAAGCCTATTTGACCTCTTTGGACGCTAGACTCCTTGGTGAGCTTGGTTATAGGTTCCATGCCTTGTAACCATCTCAGTGGCCGTTCTAAATCTTGAGTTTCCAGCAAGTTATGTAAGCTTAAACTCGGTCTAGTCTTCCTTAGCCAATCTCCTAAGAGTCTAAGATGAGTCTAGTGTTCAGATTGATGATTTATGGTTGTTTGCGATTGCATCATTAAATTGTTGTGAATATTCATTTGAGTGTTTATGTAAAGACTCACGCGTATCCAATGAATTATGATGTGTTTAACTTGCTTGAACACACTGAATATTATGAAACATATATTCATTGAGGTTTGTGCCGAATTTGGTGATCTTCATTACCAACCACTGAGTGATAGAATATTTATAAGGTTAAAAGATAAATTAATGATCATGTGAAGTATTTTTCTATATATACTCGCTTCCCATTGTGAATTGTGAACCGTGACTTGCTAGTTGCATGGTGGCTTGTGACAGATTAAGAGCACGAGACACAGATGAATAGATTCAATACCTATGATGGAATTTGTAGATCAAGAGCACAACGACGATGGAATTTGTAGTTCTTATCTTCCAAATTACTAAATTATATAACCAACAAATAATACTTGGTCGACAGATTCACCTCCACCACACACCTGGCAACGATCATCTGTTTACTTAAATTGAAATTTCCATAGAAATTACATTGAAATTAACAGTAGAACGTTGTTTCATACAAAACAAAATAAAGTTCAAAAAAATATTCATGAAATGGTAGGAATTTACCATTCCGGCTATTCATTAATTTCACTTAATTATTGTTTTAACATTAGGGCTTATTATTATACCCATGACAGTTTTATATTTTCGGGAAACCATATTTCCAGAAATCTACCTACAAAGGTAAAAAGAATGAAAATAGATTCACAATAAATAGCCACACGCGTATGCAAATATATTAGTCAAAGGAAACCCTAGAATAATACTTGTTATGAAATGTGGTATATATGATTCTAAGCCGTGGCGGCAAGCTTAGCGAGAACACCCACGGCGATAGAGTTGATGTAAGTGCAAGGCTCCGTGTAAGCAGAGGTCCACCGGAAATCTTGGAAATTATCTTGACGGTCGGGTCCTCCCACGATGGCTCCTGTCAACTCGTTAGCATTAGGCTGGTTCTTGTTGAACCATTTCACAAAGCTCATTGGGCAGCTTAATGGCTCGTTGCCTTCAGCCACTGGAACCGAGGCTCCTCTGTGGTGGGCTTGCATTGGCGGGTTTGGTCCGAATCCAACCATGTACGATCTTCCTTTTGGGTTATGCCCTAATATGTAGTCAATCTGAAACGTGCAAAGGCATAAAGAAATTCAGGCCATTTTCTATTGTTTCGTGCGAACTACAAGCATTTCCTTGCAGCTACGTTGTAGTATATATATATATATATATTACGAATCACTTCATAAGTGAAAAAACATTTGAAACTTCCAGTTCCCAAATAGGTGTGCCCGTATAGTGGTCAAACGTATAAATCTTTGTACAAAGTATTATTGTTTACTTGTAAGGAAATAAAAAAACAAACGAAAGAGTAAAGCATATTTAAAAGAAAAAAATATTACTTGTTTTTTCGCGAAGGCCATGAGATTTGTTGAATCAAATTGTTTGCTTCCGCAAGTGATCTTTTGGTTGTGTTTCTGGAGAATATCGGCGTAGGCCGAGAACAAGAAGGCTGTCGCCGTGACATATTGAGTGTTCGCTCCATCCCTTAAGTGAATCAGACCACCTATTATTAATCAATAAGATCACGCTGTGAATCAAAACATAAATATGTTTATAATGTATGTTAATATATGTAGGCAGTACCTGGGGTAGTGAACACTTGGTGGTACTGACTCTCCGGGATATTTGAGCAGATGAAACTATCAGCTTGTTGTTTGTATAGATCAAGTCCTTTTGCGCCTTCGAATATCATCTGCATATATATACATAAATACCCATATTTATGCATGAACTTGTTTCACCAAAACAAACTTTAATTGTAGCCATGTATTACCTCAAGAATCAGGATCTGCGCACCGGCGTATTTTAGATCCCAGCTAAACTCAGCGACGTAAGCACTTATGGCTTCAAATTTGAGATAGCTAAGGTACACCTCAATCCTTGTTGCTTTGTATAACCATGTTGCCGCCCATAGTAACTCGTCCTTCAGATTTGTGTCAAAATTGATATCAGTTACAGTGTGAACAAAAACATATTAAAAACAGAGAGAAAATTGATATTTGGAAGAGAAAATGCTTTGGAAGTTATTGTTTTGAGATTTACGTTGTAACCAGAGTTAGAACAGTAGAAAGGGCATGCTCCATCGTATGTACCCTTGTGGCTCTTGGCTAGCTTGAAGAGCTACATATTGAAATATTTATCTATCTTTAGTTTATTTATTAATGTGTATGTGTGAAAATATGTATATATTGATAAGCATACCAATTTGGCTTTGTTGAGGAGCTGGCGGGAGTACATGTGGTCTATGTGGCGGAAAACGATGGAGGAAGCAGCCAGTGCAGCGGCAGTTTCGGCCGCGATTTCTGTGCCAGGATCTTTATCACTTATCTCCAACACCGTCCTTGGCGTTTGCATGTTCTCAGGCCTCGCCCAACACTTGTGATCCGCGTTTGGATCACCAACCTATATGATCATATATTCATAGGCGCATAGCCATATTATAACTAGGAAATGAGCACTTTCATCTTTGTTTTTTTTTGTTTGAAAAACTTCCACTTTCATCTTTCTTGCATGATGCAAATTGATGAAACAATGGAGTCTTTCCATTCCAGACGTAAAATTTGGTATATCTTAGAATCATATTTAGAAAAATAGGTTTAAAATGTCTACATGTTTCTTAAAAACATATTTGGTTCGGACCTGAACATAGAGGCGGTTCTCGCGAGAAGCACATTTGAGTAAATAATCCGTTCCCCAACGGATTGCTGCACGAGTGTTTTCGAGCTCTCCAGCGGCATGGAGTTCTTTTTCATAGTTAATGGTGGACCAAGCCAGCGTTGTTATCGTGAACGCCATTGGAAGACCATATTTCACATTGTCTCCTGCGTCATAGTACCCTCCCGCCAAATCTACCTATACAGATACACTCATATTATTAGATTATGTTGGTAGTGAATCTAATAAATATAGCACAAAAACTTACATTTGCGAGTTTGCCATCATCAAGAGCAGAATCACCTCTCCACGGAACCCTATTGTTAGGAGGAAGTTTGCCTGATCTTTGAGCCTCCAAGAAGATTAGGGATTTGGTTAAGGCTTCCTTGTAATTAATGCTAGTACCATTCACACATACAATGCTTATGAGACCCAACAATATAGCCCTAATCACAACATTTCTTCTTGCTTTATCCCCAGGACTACCCATATTTTCAAAAGCTTCTTTTTGTAATAAAAATAGAAACTCTTTATATAAGAAGTGATCACAGAAAAAAAAAAAGAATATTTTTCCCTTTTTTATAAATTTATTTTTAACAACAACAAAAAAACGAAAAGAAATTGCAGACTTTCCGTTTTTTCTTGTTTTGTTTCTTTATTTATTTATTTTTATGCTTCTTCTACCTCAGGTTTTATATTAGATTTCAGATTGCCCAAAATTTAGAGACTTAAAATAGAATTTTCTTGGAAAGTTAAGTATAGATTTACTAATCTTGACTTAGGTATTCATATCCATTGGTCACTATTTTGTGTTTTTTGTTTCATTTTCTTTTCTAATTTTCGCAATCCTTAAAAAAGTTTTCAGATTTTTTGTTTTCTCAATTAATTTATAAATCATACATTGCTCCTCCATCACTCGTCACCGAGACTACATCAGTCGGGATGATTTGCTCCTACATCACTCGGTACATTATCCTTTCTTGGTGAAATGATTGTATTAAATTAAATTTCGATTAGAGGATATATACAAATACAGGCCGATTCTTTGTCAATGAGTATAAACTAGTTTTTACATAATTAAAAAACAGAACATTGAAAGTATGTTGAACGCTTTAAATCATGAATGGTTCAATATCTGATAAGAAGTGCATAATTAGGTAACTACACAAAATAATTATGTGTGGGGATCAGATTCAATCCGGGTGATGAAGCAATTACCAAACTAACCTCATGACGTTTTGTGTTCGCGATTTAGGGTAGGCTGTATTTAGGTAGCAAGTTAAAATGGTTAAACTTTTAATTGGGGGTTAGTAATGATTGCCTTTTTTCCTACCTCTTTTACGTGTGTTTGTTTGAGCATCACGAACCAGTAGAAACATAGGAAAACCTGACACAGCGGCTGCATGGCCAGGAAGATCAGAAGAAAAGATATTGGGTTGCATGCGAAAAAATTTTCTGGGGGAGGGTTTCTAAAACATGTACTCGAGGTTTGTGTATAAAAGGGAGCTCAACGATGAGCTTCTCCTCACACTTGAGGAAATAAATCAAGGTGATTATTCCTAACACAAAAGAAATGTTCTTCTCTCTGTTGTTAGAATGTTCTTCTCACCTGCACTAAATTTGTTTCCTTTTGTTTTGGATTGTCGTTGATGTCGGTATTTAATTTGTTGTCATCGTATATACTCCCTCTGTTCCTAAATATAAGATTTTTTAGGTAAAACACACTTATTAAGAAAGTTATTTTTTATCTAAAAAGTATCATTAAATCTTTAAATTAAAAACTATTCAACCAATTATAAAATAGAACTATTAAATTTGATTGGTTACACAGTTTTTGATAAAGTTAAAAGTACCTAGAAATATGAGAACATCCTACATATTGGAACATAAAAACTATTCTAAACATCCTCTATTTAGGAACAGAGGGAGTATAAAAGAAGTCCATTATACCTGCATTTATTTTGTTTCGTTCATGTTTAAGCCGTTAGTCCTGCATTTACTATCTAATCATCACCATGTTCTTCTGTCAGCATTAATTTGTTTTCATTCTTTTCTTGCTCTAGTTTCATCCGTACATGCTAAAATTAACTTTTACAGACATCATTGATCATTCATAAAAAAAACCCGCTAATTGTTTGCAATTGATAACATATCTTCTGTATAAAAAAGTTATGCATGCATTTATTCTTTGTAGATATATCGATGCATGCAATTAATTCTTTGTAGATATATCGATGCATGCAATTTATTCTTTGTAGATTGATAACATATCTTGTGTTAAAATATAGATGCATGCAATTTCTTGTTTGTAAGTAGATTGTGTGTTTCAATCTCAGATGGTTCGCTCTGTACGATTTTGGCGAGGACAATGGAAGAAGAGTGGGAGTTCATAACCCATCCAGAAGACATAGGCTATAGGGTGGTCGTCTACGAAACTGTGAGCTACGATACGATTGACCAGATAATAAGACAGCGCTACGGTCTCAGACAGTATACACCTCTTGTCATTTCTCACCGACTTCCTAATTGGATGCTCGGCCCCCAAGGTAACTGGACACCGCCGATGACGATCTGATGTTAGGAGTTTTCAAGGCTCCTAAGACAAATGTTGTAGTATAAAAGATTGTCGAACCAGTTCTGAGGGATATCAAAGCACTGAGAATGCAAGTACTCACTTAATCTAAGTGCAACCAATGATTTAGATGGGTTTTAAACTATGACTAAAACTAGAAAGCAATAACAGAATGATATTTTCTTGACTAAAGGAAAAGAGAACTCATGGGCATAGGGATTAGACCTTGGGTGATCAAGTATCGAACTAAGGATGGCAAATGATCAATCAAACTATCAACCTTAAGCCTAGACACAATTCTAAGCAAGCTCTATGTCTAGATGAATGCTCATTTGCTAACATATCTCAAACATCAAATGTCTTTGGTTGAATAATATGAAAGCAATCATTACTAACAAGTCTATTAGCTATCTTAGTACCTTTAACAACAAATGTCTTTGGCAAAGTATACTAAAAGCCTAGGAGAGTTGTCTCGGGCATTTCATCGAACACCTTTCGGGTGAGAAATGCCTAAGGATCAACAACTGAGTGGCCAACTCAGAAGATGCATTATGATTACTCTACTAGCAAGGAAATATGAATGATCTACACTAAAACATCCTAGCTCTAACCTAATCACCCTTAATCTCCCTAACCCATGAATTCCAAAGGTGATTACTCACTAATCTCCATGATTCCTCTTAAACCCATATTGGATTTCAGATTAATCATGTAGAGAAATAGATAAGAAATCAACAATAACACAAGAACATAACAATCAAAATCCAAGAGATGAACTTCTCAAGAGAGTTCTTGTGTATTTCTCAATAGATCAAAAGATAAAAGATCATCTGCCTTTGGTGGCTACAAAAGATGTTTAAAACATAGGTTTTTCCAAGTGCAAAACGTCCAAAATAAATTGCAAAAAGGTCCTTAAGAAATCATGATTTTCGGCAGCAAAATAACGCGGAGCGACTTGCAGGTGTCGCTCCGGGAAGTCGCTCCAGGGCCGATTTTTGGTGTCTCCGGGCGAGAGGTCGCGAGCGACTTTGGTGTATCGCTCCAACGGGTCGCTCTGGATCGGGAGCGACCTTGGTAGGTCGCTCTGAGAGGTCGCTCCAGGCTTCGCTTCGTGTCGTCTCTCCATAAAGACGCGAGCGACCTCGGGGTGTCGCTTTGGGAGGTCGCTCCGAGAGGGGTGTGAGATGCGAGCGACTTCGTGGTGTCGCTCCGGGAGGTCGCTCCGGGCTCGTTCTCGCGTCTCCGAGTGATGAAACCGCGAGCGACTTCTCCCTGTCGCTCTGGTAAGGTCGCTCCAATAGGGAAGTCAGAGCGACTTGGTGGTGTCGCTCCGGACTGGTCGCTCCATACCTTGCTCGCCCAATGACCACTCTAAACACTCCTTTTTGAGCTCCAAATGCACCCAAATGTCTCCAGAAACTCCATGTGGTACTCAAATACCTGATAGAGACATATGTATGCAAAATGCAACCTAAACATGTCTAAATCCTAATCTATATGATGAAAATGTTTATGAATGAATGGATAAAACAATGTAAATATGCAAGATATCAACTCCCCCAAACTTGTTCTTTTACTTGTCCACAAGTGAACTTTCTAGAACTCATAGGGAGAGAGGTTGAAGGTGGGAGCACATAGCCAAAAGAAACACAACTAGCACACTCTCTTAATACACTCTAGCTTCTCTAGGCCTATCTTAACTCTTTTTGTTCTTACACTCATCATCAAGCATCCACACATTCAAATCAACCAACTCTCACATTCATTAAGCACAAAACATCAGGTGAATTCTTGCAAATGGTCAGTTGGTCCAAGTCATTTGGTTGGGTAAGGGAAAGCTTTTATTCAAGTGATTCAAGAGGTTCAAAACATATGATCTTTAAGGTGGTTTACTCTCAAAACAAGTAGCCTTGACATTGAACATAATATATCTAAGAAAGGGACCAACTCATGCATACAATGCTCAATCTCAATTGTTCTACCCTTTTCCCAAACATACAAATCACACAATCATTTCCCAATGTCAAACCCAACTCACATCTCTCACCAAAAGATCCTAAGAACTTTAACTCCTTCTCTTTGAAATCTACAAGGGATTTTTTCACAACCTCAAAACATTTCTTAGCTCCTAACAACTTTGCTAGCCCCCTTTTCTTTCTTTTTCTCTTTTTATTTTTTTCTTTTTTTTTCGTTTTTCTTTTTCTCTTTTTTTTTTTAGGCTGGGGGCCAAGACTTTTCAAAACTTGAGCTAGAGGCTTCTATACTGATCCCAATAAAACAATTCACTTAAACACAAAGAGTCATTTCTTTTCCTTTTTCATTGCTCCCAAATCATAATCACAACACTCACCCCCACCTATAGCTAGACAATAGAGTGCCTAATCTAGCAAGAATGAAGATCAAGCATTGTCGTTCCCGATACTTTCAACATTATGCACATGTAAGACTTTCCGAAGAAGGCCTCACTCATCAAACAATGAAAGCTTAAAAGGAGGGAAAGGTTTTGGGAGTGGTCTACCACTAGAGTTTGTCAAAACAAGATTGGCATAAAGGATGTGACAACTCAAGTGTGTATAGCCATGACTCAGTACACAAGGGACCATGAGCAAGAAGCATTAAGTTCATTCAGTTCAAATAAGGTTGTAGTTGGCTTCAAAGACTGAGTTTCAGCAATCAACAAGTTTCAGGAAGAGTTTTCAAGGCTCGAAACATACAAGTCTTTTTGAGAGGTGCAAAAACTACTCAGGTGAAACGTAGTGTTCTTTACAAGGCATTTAAAATCATTGCTCCCAATGCAAATGAATGCAACCTATATGCTCTAGACTCTCCTAAAAATGCAAATGATGCAAACTAAATGATTGGTTTTTTTTTTTTATGCAAATAGGTATGCAATGCATGACTCAGTGAAACAACATCAAAGCAAACATGATCAAATACTTGGTACCTCCCCCAAACTTGAGTTACACAGTCTCTGTGTCGTCAAGTAGAGAGAGATACCGAAAAGAAGACTAATATGCAAAAATGAAATGGTATATACAAGGGAGTGTGGTGGGTTACCTTCTATGGGGAATGAGTAGAGGGAGATGCTCCCTCCTCGTCGTCCTCAGGTGGTAACTCTTCAAGGTGCTCATCAGCAGGAGTGCCCATCTCTTCAATGTAGAAGGCTTGCCCGAACACAGTTGGTTTCCTCATTTTCCCCTTGATGTCAAAGTGGAGGATGTTCTCTTTACCCAAATGGAGATCAATCGTGCCCTCCTTCACATTAACAATAGCTCCTGCTGTAGCTAAGAATGGCCTTCCTAGAATCAATGGATCTTGAGCCTCCTCACCCATCTCAAGCACCACAAAATCTATAGGTATCTCATACCTTCCAATCTTCACAGGGAGGTCCTCTAAGATGCCCACAGGGTACTTCACTGAACGATCAGCTAACACCAGAGAGAGTCTACACTTCTTGTACTGAGTGAATCCAAGCTTCTTTGCAACAGACAAAGGCATCAAGCTGACACTAGCTCCCAAATCGCAGAGACTTTTCTCAAATACCATAGGTCCAAGAGCACAAGGTAGTGTGAAGCTTCCTGGATCCTCTAATTTCTCTGGAACATCAAGCCTCTGGATGATGGCATTGCACTCATGGGTAAGAATCATCATGCCTTCCATCTCCTTCTTCTTTGCAGCTACAACATCTTTCAGGAACTTGTTGTATTGAGGAATCAACATGAAAGCATCGATGATGGGCATTGCAACCCGAGCTTCACTCATTTGCTTCTCAAACAGAGCCTTGTACTTCTCTAGCAGCTGCTTCTTGAATCTACCAGGGAATGGAAGTTTGGGTTCATAGGGAGGAGGAACAAAAGAACTTTCACTTGCTGGAGTAACAACCTCACCATCTTTTATTGTCTTCTTCTCTTCCCCAACCTTTCCTTTACCTTTGGCTTCCACTATCTTCTCCAAGATCTCGTCATTGATCTTCTCATCAACAATCACCACTTCATCATCTATGTTGATGGCAACCCCCTCACCTAGTTTCTCAGCATCCTTGGTGAGGGTTTTAGGAGGTAACTGCTTACCACTCCTAAGGGTGATAGCTTTGGCCTCCTTGGGATTTTGGTCAGACTTTCCAGGTAGAGATCCTTGCTGGCGATTTTGGTGAGTGTTCATGGAAGCAAACTGATTCTCTAAATTCCTGACTGTAGAAGCAAGGTGTGAGAATTTGTTGTTGAGCTCATTGTAGCTCCCATCAATCTTGGTATGAAGGTTCTTCAACTCATAACCAATATGCTTCTCACTTCTAGTCTGTGACTCCAAGATTTGTTTCAGTAAGGTATCAGTGCTGCTCTCTTGAGGAGCAGAGAAACCAGACGAGGGGTTTTGCTGAGGCTGATAGCTGCCTTGCTGGCTGTTTCTAGGCGGATAACCACTCTGTTGGTTGTTGGGATAGGATTTCTGTTGGTAGTTGTTGTACTGAAAGTTGGGCTCCTTTTTGTACCAGCTACCATTGTTGTTGATGAAGCACAGCTCTTCCTGACCTTCCAAACCCTCAACCTCATGGACAATAGGTGGTGTCTCTTGGCTTGGGTTACCAACAAACTTCAGCTGCTCTTGGGTTGCTTTTTCAGCAATGAGTAGGTCGATCTTGTCTTCCAAAGCTTTGATCTCTTTCCTCGTCTGCTTATCATCTGTTCTACTACCTCTGTCGTGGTCTCCACTGTAGACTGCATCACTCTTTACCATGTTGTCAACCAGCTCTTCTGCATCCTCCTCAGTTCTCCCCAAGAAGAACCCATTGCTAGCTGTATCCAGTCTGGCTCTGTACTTAGGAAGAGCACCACGGTAGAATGTGCTCAGCAAGCTCTCCTTAGAAAAGCCATGGTGTGGGCATTGAGCTTGGTAGCCCTTGAATCTCTCCCAGGCTTCACTGAAGCCTTCCAAGTTCTTCTGTTGAAAGCTAGAAATCTCGTTTCTCAGCTTAGCAGTTCTTGAAGTAGAGAAGAACTTCTCCAAGAATGCTTTCTTGCAGTCATCCCAAGTAGTGATGGAGTCACTGGGTAGAGACTTCTCCCACTGACGTGCCTTATCCCCCAAAGAGAAAGGGAATAGCTTGAGCTTTAAGGCATCTTCGGACACACCATTGGTTTTTGACAACCCACAGTAGCTGTCGAACCTGTCCAAGTGATCAAATGGATCCTCTAGAGCCAAGCCATGATACTTGTTGTTCTCGATCACGTTGAGGAGTCCTGATTTGATCTCAAAGTTGTTGGCTGCCACAGCGGGTGCTCGGATTCCCAATCTATGACCATGAATGTTGGGGCGGTCGTAAGTGCCAATGGGTCGAGCTGCTCGCTGTTGGTTTTGAGGTATGTCTCCCATATCAGTACTCAATCTCTGCAAGTGAGCCTGTTGCTTTTCTTCTCTTCTATTTCTAGCACACTCTCTCTCTAAAGCTCTGATGTCTGCAGCTATTGGAACTAGGTTTGATGGACCCCTGCTCCTCAAGTTCATACACCTGTAGATTAAAGGGAGGTGAAGAAAGATAATCAGTAACAAAAGAAAATAAAAATGACTTAGTCTCAAGCAAGTGACTAAATCTCAATGTTCAAATCTACTCAGAATTTGGCAACGGCGCCAATTTGATGTTAGGAGTTTTCAAGGCTCCTAAGACAAATGTTGTAGTATAAAAGATTGTCGAACCAGTTCTGAGGGATATCAAAGCACTGAGAATGCAAGTACTCACTTAATCTAAGTGCAACCAATGATTTAGATGGGTTTTAAACTATGACTAAAACTAGAAAGCAATAACAGAATGATATTTTCTTGACTAAAGGAAAAGAGAACTCATGGGCATAGGGATTAGACCTTGGGTGATCAAGTATCGAACTAAGGATGGCAAATGATCAATCAAACTATCAACCTTAAGCCTAGACACAATTCTAAGCAAGCTCTATGTCTAGATGAATGCTCATTTGCTAACATATCTCAAACATCAAATGTCTTTGGTTGAATAATATGAAAGCAATCATTACTAACAAGTCTATTAGCTATCTTAGTACCTTTAACAACAAATGTCTTTGGCAAAGTATACTAAAAGCCTAGGAGAGTTGTCTCGGGCATTTCATCGAACACCTTTCGGGTGAGAAATGCCTAAGGATCAACAACTGAGTGGCCAACTCAGAAGATGCATTATGATTACTCTACTAGCAAGGAAATATGAATGATCTACACTAAAACATCCTAGCTCTAACCTAATCACCCTTAATCTCCCTAACCCATGAATTCCAAAGGTGATTACTCACTAATCTCCATGATTCCTCTTAAACCCATATTGGATTTCAGATTAATCATGTAGAGAAATAGATAAGAAATCAACAATAACACAAGAACATAACAATCAAAATCCAAGAGATGAACTTCTCAAGAGAGTTCTTGTGTATTTCTCAATAGATCAAAAGATAAAAGATCATCTGCCTCTGGTGGCTACAAAAGATGTTTAAAACATAGGTTTTTCCAAGTGCAAAACGTCCAAAATAAATTGCAAAAAGGTCCTTAAGAAATCATGATTTTCGGCAGCAAAATAACGCGGAGCGACTTGCAGGTGTCGCTCCGGGAAGTCGCTCCAGGGCCGATTTTTGGTGTCTCCGGGCGAGAGGTCGCGAGCGACTTTGGTGTGTCGCTCCAACGGGTCGCTCTGGATCGGGAGCGACCTTGGTAGGTCGCTCTGAGAGGTCGCTCCAGGCTTCGCTTCGTGTCGTCTCTCCATAAAGACGCGAGCGACCTCGGGGTGTCGCTTTGGGAGGTCGCTCCGAGAGGGGTGTGAGATGCGAGCGACTTCGTGGTGTCGCTCCGGGAGGTCGCTCCGGGCTCGTTCTCGCGTCTCCGAGTGATGAAACCGCGAGCGACTTCTCCCTGTCGCTCTGGTAAGGTCGCTCCAATAGGGAAGTCAGAGCGACTTGGTGGTGTCGCTCCGGACTGGTCGCTCCATGCCTTGCTCGCCCAATGACCACTCTAAACACTCCTTTTTGAGCTCCAAATGCACCCAAATGTCTCCAGAAACTCCATGTGGTACTCAAATACCTGATAGAGACATATGTATGCAAAATGCAACCTAAACATGTCTAAATCCTAATCTATATGATGAAAATATTTATGAATGAATGGATAAAACAATGTAAATATGCAAGATATCACGATCTCGAGCACAGCTGTGTTGTCTTGGCTTCTCCATGGGAGAACCTGGATAAGTGAGCTTCCTATGCTCATAACGATGGGTCCAAAAGACATTGCTGAATACGAGTTTCACTACCGTACTAATTTTTAGGCAATACAACGTATGTCCTTGATCACACCGCAAACGAGAACTCGAGAGCCGTTTACGAAAGTAAATTTCTAAAGCCTAGAGAGAATAATATCAAGTGACTTGCTAATAAATTTTGATGAATGTATAATATTTGTTTGACAATGCAACAGGTTTAGTCTTTGGAAATCGTGCAGCACAGACCGAGCGGGTCATGGATGTTTTATTTCCACAAGACAGCTTGCGGCTCTTCCACCGAGTTTCGTTGGAGATGGCTTTCGCATACAATTTTCTGGCTAACCAACACGGAGGCACACAACCAGTTAGAGAGATCATCAAACTTGACGACGATGATACTGAAATGGATGAAGGAGCTCAAGGAAATGCGACACCTGGTGAGTGGTGGATCTATGTATATTAGTTAGCACGTTAATAATTTTTATTGTAATGTAAGGCTTTAAGATTAGCCGGTTATCTGATCTTCATTGACAATTTCTAATTTTTTAGTTGAAGGTGTAACCGGGCTTGGTAATGAAGGCGTTGGACCTGTTGGTCAAGGAAATGCAACCCCTGGTGAGTAAAAGGATCTATGTATCATAGTTAGCCCGTTAATGCTTTAAGTGTAATGTAAGTCTGTATGTTTAGCAGGTTATCTGAAATTAATTGACAATATATAATTTTTTGGTTGAAGGTGTAACCGGGTTTGGTACCGAAGTCGTTGGACCTGTTGGTCAAGGGGATGCGCCACCAATATTATGGGATGTTGGTATGGACATGCCGGCAATGGGAGAACATCGAAGGGCGCAACGAGCGCTCGGTCGCTACGTAGCGGCCGAGCTTGGCCGAGCTCGGTCGCTACGTAGCGACTGAGCGTCCGTTTCGCTCGGTCGCTACGTAGCGACCGAGCGCTCGTTCCGCTCGGTCGTTACGTAGCGACCGGACTCGAGCCAAAGTTTGGTCGCTGCGTAGCGACCGAGCTCTTCCGAGCATCGGTACGACACCAGTCCATGCATTCTCGTCAAACCTTCAAATGCTATCTTCCGAAGACCGTAGCAAGCTCAGTCTATGTTTTCCGCTATTCTAAATCATCGATCAAACTTCGCGGATTAGAAACCGCGGAAAGTTCGTTCTTTGTCGAAAGAAATCGTAGTAAACGCTTCGAGTCGGAAGATGGCCCAAAGGGACCTAAAACACGACTCGAGGCCCATCCTGCGATTTCTTAACCAAAAGCTCGTAAACCACAGCACGGTTTACGTTTGGTCCACAAGGAAGGATAAATGTCAAGTTTCCGCGGATAAATACGGAAGTTTTGAAGATAATTGTGAAAATCGGGAAAATGGAATATCTCCATTTTTATGTTATGACGACTTAAGGGCAGAAGAGTAAAAGCGTAAACCAACCTTGGAGCTAGTATATAAGGAGTCCTAGTCGAGAAGCATGAAGGAGAGCTTTTTAGATTCAGAATTCTCTGCACTTAGGAACTTTAGGCTTTATTCTCGACAAGTTAGGTTTCTATGACTGGCACTCAATTACTAGACGAACTCGCCCAGGCAGTTCGGTCTCTTGTCCAGCTCTATCAATTGAACTGCGTTCGGCTTGATCTTCGAAAGGGGTACGTAGGCAGCCTTTAACAAGGTTCAGTCCGAAATCAATCAAAAACATTTTTTGTAACTTTTTCGTCTTTTGTTATCGAGCTGCGACTCAACTAGGTTTGAGCTTTTAGGCCGCTAGAACTAAGTAACTCGCTGACAGCCTTTGCGGCCAAAGCTTTTATGATCTCTTGTAATGATCGCAACGCTCTTACGCGGACTCGAAATAAGATCTATTGTTTTCTCTAAACTCGTTTGTTAACTTTTCATGACTTCCGCATATATTCGGTCACTTGTCGTTGGCTCTCGCAGAGATCCGGGACCTCTGAGAAATTAGGGTTTTCCTAGTTTCCTTATTTAAACGGAAATCGACAGTGCGAATTTCGGTTCCCACAGTTTGGCGCTAGAAGGAGGGGGGGTAACAGATTACTCTTACTCATGGCCACAAAACGCTTGATCGAAACGATGTCTGGATATATGAAAGACAAACTCGCAGCACTGACTGCTCCTATGGCCAACGCTTACGCAAACGCCGTAGTTTTCAACAAAATCAAAAACTTAGTCGCTACCTTCCGCCACAGGAAGAGCACTAAAACAAGCTCACGATTTCTCTCTGTAAACACGAAGGGAAACAATAAATCTTATCAAAACTCCGTAAGTTTAGCTCATTACCGAACAAAAGAAATCTCGATGCGTAAGAGTTTTACCAAAACACGTTTTCCGAAAACCTTTCGGAAGGATAAAACTTGTTCTCCCAAAAAAACCGCTGAAAAACCCCTACGTTAATCGCGGAATAAGGAAACACAACAAAACGATTACACAGCTCGGTCGCTATGTAGCGACCGAGCACACACACTTCTCGGTCGCTACGTAGTGACCGAGCACGCACACGGCTCAGTCGCTACGTAGCGACCGAGCATACACACTACTCGGTCGCTACGTAGCGACCGAGCACGCACACGCTGCTCGGTCGCTACGTAGCGACCGAGCACGCACACGGCTCGGTCGCTATGTAGCGACCGAGCACGCACACGGCTCGGTCGCTATGTAGCAACCGAGCACACACACTGCTCGGTCGCTACGTAGCGACCGAGCACGCACACGCTGCTCGGTCGCTACGTAGCGACCAAGCACGCACACAGCTCGGTCGCTACGTAGCGACCGAGCACGCACACACTGCTCGGTCGCTATGTAGCGACCGAGCACGCACACGGCTCGGTCATTACGTAGCGACCGAGCACGCATACTGTTCGGTCGCTACGTAGCGACCGAGCAGCGCTACGTAGCGACCGAGCACGCACACTGCTCGGTCGCTACGTAGCGACCGAGCACGCACACTGCTCGGTCGCTACGTAGCGACCGAGCACACACACTGCTCGGTCGCTACGTAGCGACCGAGCACACACACTGCTCGGTCGCTACGTAGCGACCGCACACGCACACCGCTCGGTCGCTACGTAGCGACCGAGCTCAAGCCAACTCTCCACTAGCTACGTAGCGACCGAGCTCAAGCCAACTCTCCACTAGCTACGTAGCGACCTGTAAAGCCTCAGAGGGGGTCCTCATTTACGTTCTCCCTTGAATCCTCATCGAAACGCTTTTCGTTTCGTCTCAATCGGAGTTTCCGTCGCAAATTTAAGACGAAAACAAGTTGGACTCGTCTCGGCTCCCTTTCACTCGCTATAGCGACCGAGATGACATCCTCACTCGCTATAGAGACCCGTCAGGCCACAAAGGGGTCCTCCTTTGCGTTCTCCTTTGAATCCTCATCGAAACGCTTTTCGTTTCGTCTCAATCGGAGTTTCCGTCGAGAATTTACGACGAAAACAAGTTGGACTCGTCTCGGCTCCCTTTCACTCGCTATAGCGACCGAGATGACATCCTCACTCGCTATAGCGACCTGTAAAGCCTCAGAGGGGTCCTCCTTTACGTTCTCCTTTGAATCCTCATCGAAACGCTTTTCGTTTCGTCACAATCGGAGTTTCCGTCGAGAATTTACGACGAAAACAAGTTGGACTCATCTCGGCTCCCTTTCACTCGCTATAGCGACCGAGATGACATCCTCACTCGCTATAGCCACCCGTCAGGCCTCAAAGGGGTCCTTCTTTACGTTCTCCTTTGAATCCTCATCGAAACGCTTTTCCTTTCGTCTCAATCGGAGTTTCCGTTGAGATTTTACGACGAAAACAAGTGGGACTCATCTCGGCTCCCTTTCACTCGCTATAGCGACCGAGATGACATCCTCACTCGCTATAGCAACCCGTCAGGCCTCAAAGGGGTCCTCCTTTACGTTCTCCTTTGAATCCTCATCGAAACGCTTTTCGTTTCGTCTCAATCGGAGTTTCCGTCGAGAATTTACGACGAAAACAAGTTGGACTCGCTCGGCACCCTTTCACTCGCTATAGCGACCGAGATGACATCCTCACTCACTATAGCGACCCGTCAGGCCTCAAAGGGGTCCTCCTTTCCGTTCTCCTTTGAATCCTCATCGAAACGCTTTTCGTTTTGTCTCAATCGGAGTTTCCGTCGAGAATTTACGACGAAAACAAGTTGGACTCATCTTGGCTCCCTTCCACTCGCTATAGCGACCGAGATGACATCCTCACTCGCTATAGCGACCTGTCAGGCCTCAAAGGGGTCCTCCTTTGCGTTCTCCTTTGAATCCTCATCAAAACGCTTTTCGTTTCGTCTCAGTCGGAGTTTCCGTTGAGATTTTACGACAAAAACAAGTAAAACTCATCTTAAACTCCTTGGTTTGTTCCTACTCGCCCTACCTCCATCTTTGCGTTCACTTTCGAATCTCGATCGAAAGGTCTCTTGTTTCGCCTCAATTGAAGTTACCATTGAGACTTTATGATATAAATAAAAAAGACCGCAAAGACCTGTTTTCTCGCATGGATTCAGATTAATCGTATAAAACGGCAACGGTTAACTTAACACCTTAGCCGCCTTAACTATACGATTACGTTGAACCTTTTTTGACGTCGTATCTAAGGAGAAGATAACAGTCAAGTTCGGAAAATAAATGTCAAGTTTCAAAGGATAAACACCAATATCGGAAATGACGAACATACACGAGAAGAGGAAAGGGAAATGAGCAAGCAAAACTGAGGAGAAACAAAACTGCATCTTCGAGAGAACTAAGGTATTTCCGACTTGAAATTTTTGAAATCAAACTTGGAATTTTCGTTGGAAATTACTTTGAGGCTGCCATAGAACTTTAGGGAACGTAAAACCTAGGTGGATAGTCTAGCGAACTAAGTTTTAAGCGATTTTTCCTGTCTCGATATATAGTTTAATAATTGTTCATCCAGATCTTGCAAACCGATCTAAACTCTCCGAAAGTCGAGAAACGATCGCCACGCATATCAAGCTCGCTTCCTAAAGAGAGAAAAAGTTAGAGACATGAACGTCATCTTAAAACCGATTCATTTCTGGCAATTTTCTCAGAACCGACATATCCCAAGTCGTCAAATTGGAAACAACCTAATCACAGTCCAAGCTTCGTCTATAAATCGTCCCGAATTATCGATCATTCCAAACATCAGAAGAAGAAACGTACACAACCCTTCAAAGTATCGGTTCAACCGTTTTCTTTCGTAAAAAAAGGGGGGAGTAGGAAATCCAATGGCGGTGGCGGTGGATAATCCAATGGAGACCGAGCCAATCGCAAGAGAAACTCTCCCACCGATGGTGAAGTTGGCAATGTTCTGTGCAACAAAGGGAGAAGGTTCCACCAATCCAAAAGAGAGACCGAAGGAGATGTCTTCCGAAGGGAGTAGCACAGAAGGTGGGTGTTGAATATGTTGGGGTCAAAATCGGTCATGACAGAATCAATGTCTGAAAGTCCGTAAAAATTAGCATAAACGTTTTTACGAAAAGTAATCTTCGTAAAGATATCTTTACGAAGAGCCTTGCAGTAAAATCTCGTCCAAATCTCAATCGAACCACTAAATACCAATTGTCTGAAGGCAACGGACATGTATCCAAATCGGCCGCGGACAAGCTCGAGTATGGAAATCAGACCGCGGACAAGCCAAACTCGATCGATACACGGCGACCAAGCATGCACACAGCTCGGTCGTTACGTAGCGACCGGACTCGAGCCAAAGTTTGGTCGCTGCGTAGCGACCGAGCTCTTCCGAACATCGGTACAACACCAGTCCATGCATTCTCGTCAAACCTTCAAATTCTATCTCCCGAAGACCGTAGCGAGCTCAGTCTATGTTTTCCGCTATTCTAAATCATCGATCAAACTTCGCGGATTAGAAACCGCGGAAAGTTTGTTCTTTGTCGAAAGAAATCGTAGTAAACGCTTCGAGTCGGAAGACGGCCCAAAGGGACCTAAAACACGACTCGAGGCCCATCCTGCGATTTCTTAACCAAAAGCCCGCAAACCACAGCACGGTTTACGTTTGGTCCACAAGGAAGGATAAATGTCAAGTTTCCGCGGATAAATACGGAAGTTTTGAAGATAATTGTGAAAATCGGGAAAATGGAATATCTCTATTTTTATGCTATGACGGCTTAAGGGCAGAAGAGTAAAAGCGTAAACCGACCTTGGAGCTAGTATATAAGGAGTCCTAGTCGAGAAGCATGAAGGAGAGCTTTTTAGATTCGGAATTCTCTGCACTTAGAAACTTTAGGCTTTATTCTCGACAAGTTAGGTTTCCATGACTGGCACTCAATTACTAGACAAACTCGCCCAGGCAGTTCGGTCTCTTGTCCAGCTCTATCAATTTAACTACGTTCGGCTTGATCATCGAAAGGGGTATGTAGGCAGCCTTTAACAAGGTTCAGTCCGAAATCAATCAAAAACCTTTTATGTATCTTTTTTGTCTTTTCTTATCGAGCTGCGACTCAACTAGGTTTGAGCTTTTAGGCCGCTAGAACTAAGTAAATCGCTGACAGCCTTTGCGGCCAAAGCTTTTATGATCTCTTGTAATGATCGCAACGCTCTTACGCGGACTCGAAATAAGATCTACTGTTTTCTCTAAACTCGTTTGTTAACTTTTCATGACTTCCGCATATATTCGGTCACTTGTCGTTGGCTCTCGAAGAGATCCGGGACCTCTGGGAAATTAGGGTTTTCCTAGTTTCCTTATTTAAACGGAAATCGACAGTGCGAATTTCGGTTCCCACAGAATACAATTCAATTACATCAAGTACCTCTTTTTCATATGGATATGTCGGATGTTCGGAATTGCGTTTGTGTTGGTTTGCTAATATTTTGATTATCATGGGGGGGGGGGGGGGGGGGGGGGGGTGGTTGTCTTTTGCCAAGTTTTATAATTATGTAACACTTCCTATGTCAGGGTTGTTCAAGTTTTTCCAAGGTCTAGACGGCTAACCTAAGATTTATCTAATGTACCAAACCAGTCAGTTTGTATCAACTGGCGCACTGCTGTTTGATTATGCTATTGTTTTCCATATGGAGAAGTCGGATGTTTATATTTGCATTTGTGTTAGCTTGCTAATATTTTGGTTATCATCTGGTTTCGTGTTTTGGCAAGTTTTAGAATGATGTAACATTTGCTCCACTGGGTTGTTCAAGTTTTTCTCCGGTCTAGACTGCTAAAATAAAGTTTATCAAATGTATCAAACCAGTCCGTTTGTATCACCTACAATGTTTTGCCGACTGCTGTTTCATTATGCTATGGTGTAACTACATTTATTTTGTACTCTAGATTGACCATTATTGTATAAGATAGTCGTGTGTAACTTGCTAATAAAAATTTATTGGTCATCATATAACTTGTTAACTGATCATAGTATGCATCGTTGTTAGTTTTTATTTAGCATCTAAACATAAAATTTAGCATTTTGGTTTTTTCATTTAGACCCTGTGTTTTTTGAATAGGAAGGGTAGTCATGTTAAAATTCAATGGAGCTTTATATTTGCATTTGCAAATAGACACTGAATTTAATGAACGTCCAATAAAAGAGTCTAACAATATCTTTTGCAGGCGAAATTGGAGACTACGATGGCGAGGTGGCAACATGCATGATATTCAGGAACCGGGACGCGTTCAGACAGTACATGGCGGTTCACGCAATAAACAAGAAATTTCGTTTCAGGAGTAGGAAATCAGAACCAGGGTTGATGGTTCTTGAGTGCTGCGGAGAGAGTTGCCCTTTGAGAGTATATGCCGTTAAGCTGAAGGATGCGAAACACTCTTGTTCCATTGACGACCGAGGTGGCTATCAAAGGCAAGCAACAACAACTGTTATCGGCGAGCTCTTGAGGACCAAGTTTGGCGGAGCTTGCACCGGACCAAGACCCCGAGAAATAAAACAGATGATGAATGGTGATCATGATGTAGATATATCGTACTGGAAAGCGTGGCGTTCAAGGGACGTTGCCATTAGCAAGGTCAAGGGCACCACGACTTCATCTTACCTTCAGCTCCCAAACTATCTGAAGCGGCTAGTTGTTGCAAATCCAGGGACCATCACAAGCCTTTTTACAGAAACAATTGACAGCGGAGGCGAACGTTTCAAGTACATGTTTGTGGCATTTGGTGCTTCTATTCAGGGTTATGAGTATATGAGGAAGGTTATCGTCGTTGATGGTACACATTTGAAGGGTAAATACGCGGGTTGCTTGCTTACAGCATCTGCCCAGGATGGCAACTACCAAATATTCCCGCTAGCATTTGCAATCGTGGATAGTGAGAACGACTCGTTTTGGGAGTGGTTTATTCAGCAGATGACAACATTTGTTAATGGTGACGAGGGGTTGGTGTTTGTCTCTGATAGGTACCCATCGATATCCAAGGGGGTTAGCAAGGTAATTTTTATATTATCCAGTAATATAATTCGTAGCATGTTAAAATGAAGACATAATTATTGAATAAAAAGTTCATTGAACACTGATAAATTTATATTGTTGTCGAAATACAGGTGTATCCAACAGCAGGGCATTGCATTTGCGTAGTGCATTTGAAGAGGAACATACGTTCAAATTTCAGAGCACGACACTTGGAGTATCTCGTTGCAAAGGCGGCGCGGACTTTCAGGATGCAAGACTTCTATAGTATTTTCAACGACATTAAGAACATGGATGCAAGGTGCGCAGAGTATATTCTGGAAATCGGTTTGGAGCATTGGGCAAGAGCACATTTTCCTGGGAACCGTTACAATATCATGACGAGCAACTTGGCAGAGTCTTGGAATGCCGTGCTGCGTGAAGCTCGAGAATTCCCAGAAATACCGTTGATTGACTTCATCCGTACCAAGTTGACGGAGTGGTTTGCTACCCTCGAGAAGCCACAAACAAGAATAGAGGCTCTATCACACCCATGGTTGCAAGTATGCTGACGAGAAATTTTGAAATTGGTGGGGGTTACCAAGTAACCCTTATTGCGGAGGATGAGTATGAAGTGCGCAACAAGAATGGTGGGAGTTTTCATGTTGATCTTGCTAAAAAAATTTGTAGCTGCTACGAATTCCAAATGCTAGCTATGCCGTGTTCTCATGCTGTTGCTGCGGCAATAAGAGGGAAAGTTAGCGTCGAGTCTTTGGTGTTAGCTTCATATACTGTGGGAGAGCTGAGGTCCGTATAAACAGGAAGTGTGCTCCCGGTGCCAGACAATAGTGAGGTGACCGAGTTGGCTGGTGATTTGAGTGGGATGAATTTATATCCTCCTACAACAAGAGGGCCACCTGGTACGCCAAAGAAGCAATGGTTCTTCTCGAGGGATGAAAAAATCGTGAGTTTCTCTTACTCATATTTGTAAAGTTACAATTCATATAGTATGATCGTAATAACAATATATGTTGAGTTTTTTACAGATGAAACGAATTCGAATGACGACTTTGTGCAGCCGTTGTAAGGGGGTGGGACACAACAAAGCGACATGCAAGGAAGCAATATAAGAAGTTGGAAGAGTATGTAGGAGGGAGTTTGATGCGAAGGGACGGTTGTTCGGAAAGAGGTGGAATCATTTTGCGGCTTAGCTCATGGATAATCGTATGTTTATGAGTACTAGTACGAAAAGTCCCAATATAAAGGTGTGTAGGAATTATGATGTATTGCATTGTGACTATAAATAAAAACTCCATCCGTTTATTTGACCGGTCTATATCTAAATATGAACTGTCAGTGTTGGATATTGTATTGCTAACAAAAAAATATCTACGTATCTACATGGAGATATGAAGCATTCACACAAAAAATAAATAACAGCTCGAAATCTATAACTTCAGAGTTTTTTTTATAGATATGTTTGTTACAAAACTAGTTAGAATGAAAAAAACAGGACTAGCATAATTCAAACATAAAATGGCGTGGAGTGGATTCAGTATAGCCTGCTAATGTATGCTACATATTTGCTATAAACATGTTTGCCATTGCTAATAAAAAAGCCCGACATGGAAACGGTTTAGCAAAGGTGGGCTGGAAAAAATATGAACAGACAATAGTTTAACGGCTACATTTGTGTTACTAAACCAGAACCCCGTATAGAGTGTTTCAATATGTAACAATCTAGGGGGTGGGTGATTTTGTTCTAACGGTTATGTAGAATTGGAATGGAATTCTACTTTGGCAGAACAGACGTAAATTGTCTTATACATTGTTGATGATTTAACAAGACTAAATTGTGATGCATGTGGGATATTAATTTTGTTAGCCTGGTCAATGAAATTAAATTATGTGGTTATATTCTGAATAACAAAACAAGGCTCAGGTGTTAGACGTTTTAGGGGTATGCATGTAGTTAGTAGTGCTAAAACTAATAGGACCATCACCATGATACGCAAATTCATCAGATAATATTTCTTTTACTACTGAAAAACAAAAAAAAAACAACCATGGATACATAATTGTTAAGTTCTACAAAGTTTAGAATTCATAGGTGACAGTGACATAATCCTATGATTACCTAGTACATGATACATTACATTCATGGAAAATGCATTAAGTATATTATACCATTAGAGTTTGATGAAGTATTAACGGCAATATAACCAACATTTCACAAATACGGGCAGCAATCTAGGTCGTCACCTGATAATTGTCAGAGACTTATAATATACTACAACATCCGGTAGAGCTCCCTTTAGCAGACATCTGGAGCATGTGCTGACTATAGTCCAGTTGCTTCGCCAAGCCAACCATATCAGATCTCATCTCCGAAACCTCCTCTTTCAAATCACTCACCAACACCTTCATATCCTCGACTTCACCAACACCTTCATATCCTCTACTTCTTCCACAATACGTTCGTCTACACTAAATAGAACAAACCATAAATACCTGATTTGCATTAACGACGTTAGTGGGATCCTCCATGCTTGTCTCAGTGCTGTTAAGAGGAGGAGCAATTACATGTTCCACCTGCACATTGTAAAACAAAATTTGGGTTGGAATTAACGGGTGGATAAAAAGGTGATTAGTTTGCTACGAGCTAGCCGTGTAGCTACACAAACGTTTCTTAGCCAGTACAACTTTCACAGATAGCTTCAACGTTTTGTTAATAAAAGCTACCATGGTAGTTCGTAGCATTAAAGATATGAGAAGCAAAAAAATTTAAGTACCGTGTCTTCCCCATCAGCGTTGCGGTTTGTTACGGTATCTTGACCAGCCACAACCTCCCCGATGTCGTCAGCCTCTTCGTTGAACATGTACGCTTCAAGTGGGTCCTGACACAATCATTAGAACAAGAACGGGGTTTATGCATCTGGTATCAGTCTAATATATACAAGTGTACGGCCAAAAAAGACACGGTTAGTCTTAAGTTACTGACTATACCAACTAGGTTGAATGTTACTGTGTTGTAGTTTATATGTGCTTCGCTAACCTTCCTCCTAACAATAAAGTATTGACTCACCAAAAGATTACATATAGAAAATTTATAGGCATGTTACCTCGTCCCTACACCGTGATTCAGGTTTGGATCCATAGCTTCTTGGTCTTCAGACCTGAGAGACTCGGAGAAAATATCCTACCACAATTGCATTCGCAGCAACTCAGTACAAATTCATGGTTATATTACATGGACAGAGTTCTTGATAAAAAAAGAGACAAGAAAGGTTGTAACTCATCTGAGGGTTGTCCCCTTTGAACACCAACCATATTTTCTCGAGTTTCCTGAAAAACGTAGGAGTTAGCAACAATGTTTGATACACAAACATGGTTTGCATGATACCTATTGTCCTTTATACTTACTTGACGTGTATGAGTTGACTCCTTGTTAGCAAAGCGCATAGCTTCCTGGATTATATCGGACACAACAAAAGATGTGGTGTCTCCCCCCGGTACATTTGATTTTCCGGTGTTATTGGGTCGAGCATCGACCGGTAATCGAGCGTGAGTACATGTGCAATACTTGGTCATGGAGTCCAAAATTTCCTTCTGTGAGTTTCTCAGAAGGTCTTCCATCTTTTTCTGAAATAGGTTTTGCGAGTTGCATAGAGACAGACAATGTCCTTTATTTGATCACCCATGTTGGATAGATCTGCCGATAAGCTGTTTTTGACAATAGAGGCGACATACTCAGCATCGATCCCTTCGGTTGCAGGTAGTTTCCGATTAGCTCTTGCGGTTTTCCGATTGTTGTTCTCCTTGACGGCTTCGTCATGCATACGGCTAACATCAGCTTTGGTTGCACCACCCTTGAAATTTGAGTTAGAAAAGGAGAATCATTGTCGAGCTGTCTTCACAAGATTGTCAACAAGCACATCTTCCTCGTCGTCTGACCCCACGTCTGACACGAAGTTCGGTAGGTCAGCGCCATCAGATATGATGGAAACCACGTTTACCTGTAAAAAGATCAAAAAAATTAATACCAAAAAAATTTGAGCACAATATTACGTGATCGAGATACAATACCTTGCAAGCAGAATCGATTGAACGAATGTGCCCCGTGTTAATACTTTTCTTCCCTTCCCTTTCAACAACACCAGATTCTTCGTCTTCTTCAGATTCTGCTTCGGATCCAGACGAAGCTCCATCTCTTACAACCCCCATAAGGGAAGGTACGGCTTCGATTAGCACAAGCTGAATCGACATCACAAACCCTTTGAACGCAATTGTATTATGTGATAGAGATAATTCATTCCTCTCTTTGATACTGTTCATCAGCATATCAAAAGATTCGCGTCCCCAAGGATAAGACAGGAACTGAACTACATCTTTGATCTTCTCATCGGCCGCATGTAAAATACGGGGATAGTGGGAGGTTGGAAGGATTACGGCTGAGAGCAAGGCAAGAAGTGCATACTTGATCCTCATTCCTCTGTCGGTCATCGTCTTCCTTTTCAGCATTGTTACAACAGAGGAGACGTGACTTCAGTCATAGTCCCAAGCTCTCCCCAATACGGCTTCTCAGATAAGAACTTCTTGCTCCTCTTCTTGCTATGCGGTGGGTATCTACGGCAATTGAGACCGGTGACTAGTGCGAATTCTCTGATTGAGAATCTAATTGGTTTCCTGGCAAAAAAAACCACACTTCGTGCTTCTTACGAATCTTTAATAGACGGGAAAACAAGAAACTCCCAAGACGACCGGAAAGGGTAGGTTTCTCGGCGATTTCTATGAGTTTACCGAAAGGAGATTCTCTAACGAACCGTGCCTCTTCTTCTTCTAGAGCGTTGAGAATCTTAGAAATGCAAGAGGGTTTGTGATAGGGTGTTACCCTAATGCCCAATGGTTCATCGCCTATCGCAAACATTATGTCAGGGAAGGACAGTGGAGGTGGATCGCCGTGATTT
The DNA here is from genome assembly GCA_018703725.1 of Brassica juncea. NCBI lineage: Eukaryota > Viridiplantae > Streptophyta > Magnoliopsida > Brassicales > Brassicaceae > Brassica > Brassica juncea. The sequence goes on from CM031931.1 coordinate 13,180,579, forward strand.
GTGTCCATTTCTGAGAGTACAAAGAGAAGAAGATAATTTGGAGTTAGAGAGATGATAAGTGTCTGATTTGTAATCAGTGGCGGACCCAGGAATATTTTTTACCTGGGTCATGGCTCAAATTCATTCATACATTAAGCCCAAATAAAGTAAATAATGATTTTATATCAAAAGAAAAAAAAGACTATAATATGTACAACCTGAAGTTTGAACTCGTGAATGGGGGTTCATTGGGTTCAATCTGTAACCAACTGAGCCAGTATCCAATACTAAAATAGGCTTACAAATTAAAAATCTATTTTTAACCTGTGTCAATTGCAACCCCATTCTTCTACGTAGGTCCGCCTCTGTTTGTAATCCAATGCACGAACAGTTGCTTATAAGTAGAAAACGAAAATGTGTCTCTCAGTTACCTCGATCGCAACGTTACGGGTTTTTTTTTTAAATTTATTATATAAAATGAAATTTATCAACTTGTCTGACACAAAATATGTTTCGTGTAGATTTGTATGTCAAAAAGAAAGATACACAAATAAGAAGTGGAAATCGTTAAAATCGAAGTGTAAAACGTATAGGAGTAAAAAGGTAAAAGACGTAAACGTTAATTACACAAGACGACAAAAAAGGGTACATAGCTAATATGCACTTGTTTCTTGTATGTGCGATGCAATATCTCTTTATTTATCGAACACAAACGAAGATACTAAACGTGACCTCTCCAAACAGAAGAATTGGTGATAAAGGTGTCTTTATTAATTAAAAAAAGAGATAATGTGTGGAATATCTTTAATTAAGGTCCAAATTTGCTGAATACCCATAATTATGGATAATCCAAAAAGGAGTAATTTTTTGACACTGTGCGGACGAAAATATCCTTATGCTTTGTCGAAAACAAGTAACTCTAGATCTATCAGCTAAATATTTACATAGCAGGTAACAATCTACATACCAACTAACATATCCCGCTAATATTTTCAGTATCATCTAACAATCTATGTATCGACTAACAAATCATATATCAGTTAATGAAACTATTAACAGTTAATTAGTTATCTATTAAATAGCTCTAAATCTATTTGTAACAACTAACACTTAATGTATCAATTAAGAATCCATTAAAATCTAAATAATAGCATAATAAAATACCTACTAACGTATATATTATCTAAAAGTTGATTGTGATTCAAAATTAGAAACATTGGAATTGGGGTGAGATAATAAGATTAGCATTATGGGTGTCAAAAGAATCAGAATAAAAAAATAAAGATTTGTGTTAAATTAGAAGATGATTTGAAGAATTTGTACAAGAGATAAATAGATTATAACACATAAAAGTGAGAAGAGAGAGATAGAGATAAAAATATTATAGTCATTAAAAATATTTAAAAGAAACAAGGTTATATGGCAAATTGCATAGGTTTCTAGGTATATCTACGCCAATCTTATATATTAAAATAGAAGTCACAACCTTGATTCATGTGTGATTTTTTTTAAAATAGACTTAATGGACCTATTCCTAGAAAGTCATGTTACATTTAATATCTAACTTTATCACTTAAATTTTGAGCCTACAAATTTTTTTTATTGGGCTATCAATAATTAAATTTAAAAATAGATGGTCTATTAGATTTATATATAGTATAAATAAAATAAATATAATTTAATGTTGTAATACTATACCTCTATATGCAGAATATTTAAATATTTTTCGAAGTTAACTTTTAGAATTATAAAGATTTTTTTGTTAAATAACAAAATCATATTATCTAACAATGATTAATCTTTAATACCTTAAACCAATGAAAACAAATTTTAAACTATATAGTTTATTTTAAAAACTAAACAAAAATTAAATGTTTAATTATTTACTCGATAATATAAATCTTTGAAATGAAAATTTTAATTTTTAAAAACTTTCTAAATTTGTGAAATATTACAATATCTTTGAATATGACAATAAAACAATATTTTACTAATCTTTATATATTTAGTTATGATTTTAATAATGAAATAATAATCCGAATATATATATATAGAAGAAGATACAAATACATGTGAAAGTATGAAACAATCTATTCAATGGAAAAAAAAATATACAATAAGCTTATTATGTTTTAAAAATTGATAGACACATATATATTATAATATATACTAATCTTATATATTAAAACATGAGTCACAACTTTGATTCATGTATGATTTTTAAAAAAATTGACCCTCCCTAAAAATCAGTTATCATTCATTTATTACTAATAAGATGGATTAATAATATCATTCCTAATATAACATCGACTCCTAAAAACCCGGATTGGTTAACAAACTTACCTTGATTCATGTGTGATATTTTTATTTGAATCATCATTTAAAATTTGTAGTAAATGTATTTCTTTAATGCTAACTAGATTTTGACCCGCGCTTTGAAAGCGCGGGATAATATTTTGATTAAATTTTGATAATATTTTGATTAAATTTTTTTATTTAACAGTTACTAAGTTCTGGTCTGAATTTTATTTTATTTGAGTTTTGACATACTTAACCGAGAGTAATTTATTTTAACTTTTCATAGTGATAGGCATTCAAGTTTAAGGTTCGTCTCAGTTAGGGTTATTCAGTTTTTAAGTTATTGGGGTTGGGGTGTTAGGACCCGTTTAGGAGAACCATGCATTTTTTGAATTAGATCAATTCGGGCGATCTGTAGTTCGAGTCGGGTTTTTATTTTTTATTAAAACCGAAGTAAGCCGAATTAAAATAGTTAGGCTTTAATTTGGATTTAAAGCAAAAAAATACAAAAAACGCAAAAAAAAACCCTGAGTTAAACTGAAAACCAGGTAATTCATGTAATTTGGGAGGAGGGGGGGTGGATATTTTTTTTGGTAAATTATATTCTATACAGATATAAATTAAGAGAAAAAGACTATTATAGCACCAAACCAAGTTTTTGTTCCCAAAGTAGCACTCAAGTCTCAAAGTCACAAAAATAGGTTTCATTAAAGAGGTAAATATACACTTATACCCCTTGGGTTAATTAATCCAAACCTTAGGGTTTAGAGTTAAGGGGTGGGGTTTTGGAATTAGGGTTTAAAATTTTATAAAAAATAAATTCTAAAATAAAAAATAAAAATTTTAAAAACAGTTTCAAAAAGTATTTTTAAATTATAAAAAGAAAATTTGAAAAAAAAAATAAAAAAAAATTTCAAAAAAAAATTATAAAAATATTGAATCTGAAAACATATAATCTGAAACTATAAAAAAATTTCTTTTTATTTTATTTTTTATTTTTATTTTTATTTTATTTATTTTTATTTATTTTTTTTTGTTTATTTAATTTTAAACCAAGGGTATTAGGGATATTTTACCCTTTAATGAATGTCATTTTTGTGACTTTTTCCTTCTAGTGCTATTTTTGAGACATAAACTTCAAAAGGTGCTATTACTGACAATTGCCCATAAATTAATATTATATTATGTTTAATATTTGGATACCCGTTTGATTTTCAGTTTGGTTTTAGCTCTTTGGATTTAGAAAAATGGGAACCATTCACATTTCTGTAAATCACGGTTACAAATGGGATGATTAAATAATAAATAATGGGATGATTAAATAATAAATACTTTCTCAATATATAGTATAGATTATCATATAATATGTATATATATATATATCTGAAATAAAATATAATCGAATATAATTAAAATAAGAATTTTTCGAAAACTTTCAACTAAAAGTCTATTGAATAATACAATATATTTTATATCTTAGTGTTTAAAATATTTTATAATTTTAAATCTAAATATAATCAATATTTTTAGGTATATAAAGTGTATTTATTATATTTGGGTATAAACCGTTCAGATATGTGTGAACACTGATTAATTTTTGGTTTTGTTATTTTTTGTTTGGTTTCACTTTTTTTGGTTCTGTTTCAGTTCGTTTTTGGTTTTCAGTTTATACGCTGAAGCATAAATTTGTTGGTATAATCTTTTTTTTTGTGCATTTCAAATAATTGATTTATACTCCCTGAGTTCTAAAATAATCGATAGTTTAGAGTTTGTTTCAAAAATATATTATTTATCTTTCCAGTGTATTTGTTACTAAATAATAATGGTAAATTGTAAACTTATTTATTGAATTTTGATTGGTTAAAAATTGTGTAAAATAGTTAATCACAAAAATATGCATTTAATACTAAGATTTAATATGCTTTATTATGAAAATCTAAAAACATGTAACATTTTGAAACAGAATAAGTATTTATTACTGTTGTCATTTTTAAAACAGTGATTTCTTAGAATACATGACTGGTTTTTTCTTGGAACATTGATATCATAAAAAAATGTTAGGTATGATACTATTTATTCATATAGCTTACGCATAGATTTCTGGAACTGCACAAAATACTAATAGGATTATAATTGTAGGAGATTATGGAAGTTCCTATATTTTGTGGATGGTAATATTTTCTAAGATACTAACAAAATTCGTGGAGTTTCAAACATGTCTCCATATTTACACCAGATATAAATATGGGATATATTTAATTTTGTTGGCTGATCAAAGCTTAAACCATATTTCTCATGGTTCGTATTTATCATGTTACTCATTTCATCTAGCAACAGATTCAAATAAGTTGGAAATCAATGTTGCCTCATCTATAAAATTTTGAAAAGTATGTTTATATATCATTGTAGTCCGTGGAAAGAAACATTGTTTCCTATAAAGTTAATAGGGAAGAAGGTTTATGAGAAACTATAATATAAATAATGTTAATCATGGGTAAATGTGAAAAAAATTTGAAGAGAAAAGTATAGCTCGATCGCTTGTAGGTAAACCATATTTACATTTTTTTCATTTTTTTTCAACATATCATTTATAAAGCTCAAAATCCAGGAAATGAGTACAAAGTTGCTAGTTGATAAAAAAAAGAGTACAAAGTTGCTATGTAAGATTAAAAGAAGAGAGTACAAAGTTGTTAAGTCTAGAGGCCAGAAATGCTTTTAAAACACATGAGAACCACTAACCAAATCTGTTTTGGTCTACCGGCGGAAGTCCTCCCTGAAATCGAACCACTGGTGATGTCTTCGTTTCTTCCGTAAGCCGCGATCTTCCGTAGCCTTGTACTCCCAGAGCAACATCTCTTTTGCTCATAATAAATGCTTTTGGACTGAAGAACTTGACTCGCCAGTGATCAAAACACAGGAAAATCTGATAGATCTAAAGAGAGACACATTCTCGGACCGCTCCCATCGGAGAATGCCAGCCTCTGATTCTCACCTGGGTCAAAAAACCAACTCCAAATCCATTAAATTTCTTCCAAGCAGAGATATTTTACTCATAAGCCGAGCAAAGACCGATACTCATATGAAAGAAATATATTTATAGCCATAGATGAAGCACATTGAACAAAAGCAAAGCCTAACAAAAGCAGATTAAAATACTAAATAGATTCAAGAAAGAGAAACTAAATATAATCCATCTAAATAGGGAAGTTCATATATTAAACATAGTTAAAATAGACGATAGGTAGTAAATATAGCTTATATTTTCGTCTGTAAAAAAAAGACGCTAAAGTTCACATGTTAAATATAGTTAAAATGGACGATAGTTAGTGAATATAGCTTACATTTTCATCTGTTAAGACCATCTCAAGAGAATAACCATTTTTGAGATTGTTTGACTTCCATGTATGAACCACTTTCACCCGAACTCTCCATGCATATTTGAAAGGTTTAACATCACTCAAGTTACTGATTTTGATAACAGAATTCATAAGTGTAGATCAGGGTATAGAGCGTTTGAAGGTTTAGAATGATTATATTTGTTGTGTTTGATTCGATATTTATATATTTCTTATCGCTAGAAAATTAATAGGATAGTAAACATATTAAAATTGTTTATAATTAGAAATATTCTAGGGATATAGATTATTCGAGATATATTAAGTTACAACAATATACTATTTTTGGTTTTCGAGATCTATTAAGTTACAACAATAAAATCTTATTGTTAATCAGTTACAAAAAAAAAATATTATTGTTAATCTCATTATTTTATAGAAATATAAGAATTTTGTATATACAAATGTATTCAAAAGATGTTATTTTTTATACCCAACTGTTAAAAAATCAACTTAATATTTTAAATAAAGTCATGAATTTAAAAAAAAAAACAGACCATAGCTAGTTTATAGTTTCGTCTGTATCTGAATAAGCAATTGTTAGTGTTGAAGCTTGCAGAGAAAAGAATTTTGATAATATCATGAATTATAGCCAAAGTAAAAAAATCTAATCAAAACCAAGCAAACAAACTAAAACACTAAGTTCGTGTATAAAATATTGTAGCTCGAGGAACATGTTGTCGTTGGTTTTGTGTGACCAACATTTTCAATTCTCGTTTGATTCTTTGACCTTGTATTCCCCTGTTTGAGTCAAAGCTCTATATTATTATATTTCTCTGTTTTCTGTAAACTTTCCTCTAAAGCATAGATATATACATAGTTGGTTTGCACGCACAAATTTACAAAAACCGGGTTAACCAAAGGTTATAAACATTCGATATATGTTAATTTATATAGCAAGGATAGGAAAGTTATATTTAAATTATAATTACAATGGTAAATTTACTAAAGTAGTGGAAAAAGATCACACGGATTTAGGAGGTGGTTATCTGAGATTTATGGAAAATAAAATAAAAAAGAAAACATTTAATTAAAATCATAGCTTAAAAATAATTTAGTGGCAATGTCTTGTAAATATTGTTGAAACAGGAGGGACTTCAAAAAATAGCCTTCTGTTTTAATAGTATTGATATATAATCTTTTAACTGCTGAAATCATAATATAATTTGATATCTTTTAATTTAAAATATAAATATAAATATTTAATTTTCTTAACAAATGTGTTGAAAAACGTTATAGCAATATCTTAATTATCAAAAATTGTATACAAATATTTTCTCTAATTTTGTAATTAGTAATAAATTAATGTTATTATACATTAATATATATTTTTTATTATATATTAATGTTATTATACAAATAATCAGTTATCTTTTATAAAATGAAAAACACTATATCAAATTTTACTATTTTATAGTTATATCTATCATTTTAAAATAAAAAATTGTATTTAATTAAATATGATAAAATTATTTTAAATTGATAAATTAATATATTTTATTTTGACAAACATTAAAAATTTATGCTAGAAATATAATATGTTGGTAGAACGGGTTAACATTAGTAAATTAGATAATTCATGTATAAAATTAACTTATCTTAAACTTATATATATATATATATATATATATATATATATATATATATATATATAGTTATTATCTTAAATGAATAAACATACAAAAATACTGATAAAGGAAATCTAGCGCTTTGAATTACGGATCAGGATCATAATAATTGAATAAAAAATAATTTTAAAATATATATAATAAAAGATACCAAATATATATGTGATGATTTGAAATAATCAATTAACTTACAGCCTGAAAACTATCAAATTGTTATATTTAAGATAGTTATATATAAACATTTAAATATATAAGTAACTTTAAAAATATATTCTAATTATGTAATATATATATATAAACATGAAAATTAATACCCGCACTGTTGTGCGGGTCCAAATCTAGTCAATACTATTAAAAAAGAAGCAAATTTTATCTACTTACAAATAGTCTAGGTTGAACCATTATATTTAATTATATTTCCTATTATTTCTATTCATATCTAATTTAATTATTAAATATACATCATACCTAAAATTAAGGAACTAACTAACTAATCTGTTATTTTTTAAACTAATGAATTTAATTTATATTAATTCGAAATTTAAATAACTAATCAATTATATTTTAGTTATTAATGTAATAAATACTTATATATATATATATATATATCTATTCATTTGTATATATACAACTATATATTAATCCAAATGCAAAAAAAAAAAACAAATTGTTCAAAACCTTCACCAAATACATAAAAATATAATTTTTATAGTTAGAGTATTAAATATATATATATATATATATGATAAAATAAATATTAATAGTAATTATAAGATGAAACATGTTACTGTTGATAGGTTTATGAATATATTTTTTACGGGTTACTCAAAGAGACATGTAACATATATATCAAATATAAACTAATTGAACAAATATATTAACACAAATATATCATAAAACATTACATTAACATGAACCGATGCCAGAGAGTAAGGGGTTAATATTATAATTATTTAAATATATAATTATATATAAAAATTATAAAAATTAATAATTAAATATAATAAAACTATATATCAAAATAAAATAATAAATATTTATATTTCTAATGCGAATAATAAAATTAACTTTTAAATTTAAAATAAGCCATAGACAAAACATCAAAAAGTATCTAATAACATGTGAATAACAAAAGTAAAATAACTAAATAAATAAACAATTTTTTTTTGCAAACGTAAATCATTAATTTGTAATAGACGTATACACATTATTGATGCTCAAATCTATTTTATTTTTAGTATGCATCCTCTCAAATATTGATTCATTAACAAGATGGAATTTTAGTTGGACTAAAATTGTATTTAAATTGGAATATCACTTTCATAATATATTCACTATTCATCTGAACATTCATGAATATATATTACAATACTCTAAATATAATAATAAATCAAACCGAATTACATATTGAGTCATCTATCAGCTCAACCGATAACCAGATCTCGGGTTTTAACGATTGTTACGGGTTTTATAGAATTAAATAACAGTTTTTTTTTTTTGAAAACTAAAATGGATTACATACGAGCCACCGAATTTGCCAATTTTACTGCGGGTCGGGTCGGGTTTCAAAACATTGAATATAATGTTCTATTTGTAATATCTAAGTGTAGATACAATTAAAATACAAATTTATATCAAATAAATATGGAATGTTTCGAAAACAATCCCGCGCTTTGAAAGCGCGGATCAAAATCTAGTTACTCTTAAAAAAAAGGTTATTATATTGGGCTAACTCGAGATGGAGAGACCAAAAGATATTCTAGAATTTTATTCGATGATTGAGTTGGGTTAAGATATCGATGGTGTCTGATGAGAAGAGAACATTTAAAATTTAATAGCCTCACCAAATCCATTAAGTGAAAACTCAAGATTTTTACCATCTCTGAAACGAAATGATGGGATCAAAATCTTATGACTTTGAGAATGTAAAAGAATTATGAACTATCCCTTATAAATGTGAACTAGCCGTTTTTAATAAAAACCTGAATGGGTATTTATATCTTTTGTTTAATTACTATTATTTTTTAATTATTTTTTTCAAATTAAATCAGATCACTCAAATTTGATGAAACCCGATAAAAATAAGGTTGTTTCACTTTTCTAAAAACACACAACATAATCATATGACTCATTGTTGTTTTTTTTTTTAAAATTTTGGTACAACTTGATATAACTAATTCAAAATATATAGTTCAACTATGTACAAAACAACATATTTACCATATTCTATTTAATATATACAAATAATCATAAATTTATTATGAATATTTGACATCTTCTTAGCAAATAAATTCATAAAGGTTACATAAAGTCTTATTCTTACATCATTTATATTGTACTCTTATAGTTAGTTTGTAAATCTTAACCATATTATTGTGAAAAGAAAAAACATACATACTTTTACATATGTACCATATGATATACTACTATATGAAGATATGCTAAATATAGCTTAACTTCCTAATTTCACAACTACAACCATGGATTTTGTAAGTTAAACGATTTTGTAAATCTTAACCATATTTTTTTATAGCCGGGTCGGGTTTTGCCACATTTTAATTGGACAATCAGTATTAACTAAACGCTATTTACATATTTTAATTATGATTTCAAATTTGTAAGAGGGGGATCTGGCCAGGAGTAGGAAGATGGGGGGGTGGGGGGGGGGGGGGGGGGGGGTGCTGGGTGGGGGGGGGGGGGGGGGGGGGGGGGGGGTTGATCATGAGGTGATAAGCATGGGCGTGTATAGATTGGGAAGGTGTATTTACATGAAGTTTTAGGCAGCCAACCTATATATAAATACCATAGGTAATTTTCAGTTTTGTTATTAATATATAAGATCCATATTTTTTATATTTTTTTTATATTTATATTTATGTTTATCTATTCATTTAGAAGTAAAATATATAAATTACATATTGCAAAAAAATAAAATATGAATTAAAATGTGGGGTAATGTGTTGAATTTTATTAAACAAAACTATTATGGATGTTAAAATTGAAGTGAGTGATGAATAATTAGGTGGAAGATAGCAATATTTATGTGGATTTTTTTGACATCAAACAGTTGATTTATAACTCAAGATTGAGGTGGTTTGAGGAACCAGACCGGAGTAAAACAACTAATGTAGTACATATCCCTATGAAAAGATCTTGCTATCTTAGCTAATGAGTGAGACGATACATTTTCAGATCGAAATAAAAACAATTGAAAAATCTGGAAATCTGCTATTTAGCTTCCGCAGCTCTTCCAATTCAGTGGAGAAGTTGGGCCAAGCTCCTGGGTCTTGAATCATCGAGATTAAATCCTTACAATTGGTGCTAAATGCCTGACATGTTGATAGTTGAAGCATGCATTCTGATACCACTCAAATTACCATAAGGAGTGAATTACTCTCTCAAATAAGAGGTTCAGTTGCAGTACTTAGGGATTGAATCCACAAGGAGCTAGGGAACCTATTAAATCTAGTAAGGTTACTAATTCTAGGTGTTTGTTGTTTTATGGGTTTAAAAGTAAATAGCAATCCTAATTGAGCAATTCTATTGCTCGACTAACAAGATGATCGGGGGTGTAACTTTACTGGAAGATATTAGATAGAGGGTTTCTATTCTGGTGTTGGAGATTATAATCTTATAGATGCCAAACAGTTTTCATGCATGATATATTAGAGCTCAACTCTTTAATCACAGTGATCAGCGATGACAATGTTTCACTGATTAACTAACTAGATCTTGGATCTCAACTGTCGTCTTTTGATCACAAGAAAGTGTCGATCGATGATCCTATATGGATATCGATCGATACAACTTTCGCAAATATCGATCGATTGTCAGAAGACAATATCAATCGATGCTTCTAGCTAAGCCCTAGGCGTGGATTGATAATGCTCACTAGTCTCCTAGATCAGTGGTTAGCTCTCTCTAGCAGTCCTAGCATGACATATTAGATTCACGACAAGATGATCAAGGATGCTTGACACATTCAAATTCCTAGGTTCATGTTTTAGTGAACAAGGCTAAAACAAGCATTAAGAACAATCAATCAATGAATATCACAACTTAACAAATTTATAGTTGGGGCTAATCGCTCTAACCTATTTGAACTCTGAATCTAACAAGTAAACTATTCAGACATAGCTAAGCAATTCATGACACAAAATATAGATAAAACTGCATAGAATAGAATAGATGAATCAATGGAATTCCAATCACAAATCTCTCTATGATTTTCTCTTATGCTGAAAGTAAGAATACAATGGTGGCTAAAAGCTCTCTTCCCTCCTAACACTTAGGCAAGTATATAACTATTATGTTAAAAACTCGTCAGGGGTAATCTTGTAATTTGGTGAAGCCTTGGATTTAAAGTCGGCTGGAACCAAGTCGCGCGTTCCGCGTCTCGACATCGATTGATGGTACAAGATGTACATCGATCGATTACTTCTTCTTCGTATCGACCTCTAATGGGCAGCTCGGATGAAATCTCTTTTAAGCTCCTAAATGCTCCATAATCATCATATTACTCCAAGATACTTCTGAACCTGAAAACATACCTAATAGGATAGAATATATAATATATAGATAGTAAAACACTTATATACCATGGATGAAAATGAGTCAAATCCATGGTATATCAACTCCCCCAGACTTACCCTTTTGCTCGTCTTCAAGCAAAACAAATAGGCAGTCTCTTTGACAGAGGTTTGAAAACAGCAGGGACTTACAGATTTAAAACATAGAAATCATCACCTCTACAATTTCGCAAACCACATCTAAAAAAGTCCTAATCACAAAAGCACATTATGCAATATCCTAGCTTAGCAACCAATTTCAACTAGTCTACAACTCAACAAATCATGTCTGACATTCCCCTCTACCAACCTCATTTCCTAGCATAAATATAAAAGTGCATGCTTTACCACTGGGAGTGTCGATCACAGGATGTAAGAATTTTCAGACAAATATCTGGAACTGCAGGTAAAAGTTAGTTCTTAATTTCTCTCTCTCTCTAATTTCTCTCTTGAGTCAAAGTCTGCTTCCATTGCAGGATCAGTGACCAAGATTGGACAGGCTTCCATGAATCAAGACTTAATGGTGGTTGCCACCAAGCCCTGTTCACTTTTTTTTTACCTATATCCAAGAATTTTTTGTGATGCGAGCCTTGAAGATTGCCGCCTCCAAATCCCGTTCGAATTCTTTTTATTGGAATCTTTATGAATCAAGTCTTAATGGCTTTAGCCACCAAGTCCTGTTCAGACTTCTCTTAACTAGATCGTAAGTCCTAATTAAGTAATAAATTTTGGATTTTTTTATAGATAAAAACTGACTACTTTAAGGTCGAAATAGAGAGAGGAAATGTGATAAATGAATCTACACAAGGCGTTACCTTCCAGACTTGTCTGAAGAATCGAATCCCATGTATACCAAGCCCAAGACAAGCAATTATGTCATGTTTAGAGTTGGAGATCAGCTTCGGTTCCTTCAAACAGTCAAGGCAAGTGTGTATAGTTGACAGGTTGATCCACTTTAGCATCTTTAGTACCATCTGCAATCAGTAAATCTAGAGTGGTGCTAAAGAGTGGTTAGACATTCAAGTATAAATCAATAATAAGATCATAGTCCCTTTAACATAGCTAAGCATAATTTTATTAAAATACTTTTATAAGAATCTGAATAAATTATATCAGTAAACCTTTCCCCAGACTTAAATTACACTTTTCCAGTGTAACGCAGTCGGGGTTATGGTGGAAATAAATTATAAGTACTCAATGTAACAAGTTAGGAAGATAAACTTGACCGGAGTGGGAATCGATCGATGTGCATCGGTATGCATCGATCGTCGTATGTGATTGTAGATCGATCAATGTCGACGTCTCGTCCACGGTCGATATGTTGGTAATAATCATACTTGGATCTTGCAATAAATTTGAAAGAATGAAAACGAAAGTAAATACTAGCAAATAAGAATTCCCTGCCTTGCGCTCTTTCCTCTAAGGAACATGAATCTCTCATTTAAATACTCCTCCCCATACTCCAGAACATAACGGTTAGTCTCTCTCTTCATATTGTTGAAACAGGTCTCTCTCTTCTTCATCAAGCTAAACTCCCAAACACATTCTGGACCTATGCTTTTGCTTCTGCTGTTTACCTTATAAACAGAATGCCTACCCCAGTTCTTTCTCTTAATTCTCCTTATAGCCTTCTCTTTCAAATCCAGCCAAACTACTCAAAGCTTAAGATTTTTGATTCTCTTTGCTTTCCCTGGTTAAGACCTTATCGCAATCATAATCTAGAAACACGTTCAACCCAATGTGTGTTCCTAGGCTACTCCTTAACCCAAAGTGCATACCATTGTTATGATCCAACTTCCAAACGCTTGTATGTCTCACGACATGTCAGGTTTGTTGAAGATAACTTCCCTTTTCTGTCCCTCACAAACTCTTCTTCTTCTTCCTCTCCAGCTGTTTCCATTACAGATTGGACTCCACCTGCTACTCGCGTTCCTTCGATTCAAAGGCCACTTGTCTCGCCTCTGCCTCAACAGCCCACGGGTTTCAGATCAATCACCGTCTTCTACCTCACCACCATTGTCACTGATGGAACAAGCAGAACCACAACTTTCTCCGGCCCCACAAATCCAAATATACCCAATTAGGCCCATGAAAACTTACCCACCCCATGAGGCCCATACAAATATACCAAACCCAGAAACCCAAACTACGGCCAACCTACAAAACTCAACTCCTTCAAGCCCACCAAATCAAAACCTTCCTTCTCTTCAGACAAACACAAGCCAAACATCTCAACAGACGACCACCGTATCTCCACCTAAACCAAACTGTCATTCAATGACTACCCGAGCCAAGAAAGGAATATTGAAACCCAACTCCAAGTATGCCTATGCCACTAAACTCTCCCAATCCCATCACTTTATCCCAAAAACCATTGCACAAGCTCTCACAGACCTGAGATGGAGACAAGCTGTCACCGATGAGTTCAACTCCATTGTTAAAAACGAAACTTTTTCTTTGGTTCCACCTACGGCAAATCAAAACCCGGTCAGCTGTCGTTGGATTTTTATAATCAAATACAATCCTGACTGTTCTGTTCGCAGGTACAAGGCACGCTTAGACGCAAGAGGCTACACACAGTTACCGGAAATCGATTACACAAAAACTTTCAGTCATGTGATCAAATCGACAACAATACGGTTGGTGTTAGATATTGTTGTGAGTCGCTCCTGGCCTATCAAACAACTCGACGTAAATAACGCCTTTCTACAAGGTACTCTTATAGAGGAAGTCTACAAGATCCAACCTCCTGGCTTCATCGACAGAGATCATCCCACTCATGTATGTCGTCTTCACAAGGCTATGTATGGTTTGAAACAAGTCCCCAGGGCCTGGTATCTGGTGTTGGGGGAAAATACCCGGTATCATTTCCTCCAGCCTCCAGGCAGGACCCAGACCCTCGGGTCTTCGATAAGGGAACACTCCATGTCCCATCTAAAGGGAACCCCGAGTTCGGTCCCTGGAACCGAGCTCCCTTCCAAAAAATGAAAAACTTCAAATAAGGACAACCTTCCATATTTCCGAATATGGAAGAGTTTAACCTAATGAAACCGACTCCCAGACGACTATATAAGAGCTACTAAAACCCTAAAGCAAGGGATCGACTTCTCCAAGACTTCGAGACTAGAATTAGATGGCTAGAATTAGGGTTCTTACCCAATACCTTGTAACCTCGCTTTTTCTTGCTTCAAAAGCAAATAGACGGCTTGCAAAGCCAAATCACCGACATGCACCGAGCTCGGGAGACTACCGGAGAGAACCCCGA
Source organism: Brassica juncea (assembly GCA_018703725.1). Classification (NCBI taxonomy): domain Eukaryota; kingdom Viridiplantae; phylum Streptophyta; class Magnoliopsida; order Brassicales; family Brassicaceae; genus Brassica; species Brassica juncea. The sequence goes on from CM031931.1 coordinate 13,195,712, forward strand.
TCTCTCTACAGAAGTTCAAAATCTGAAGGAGAAACTTGACGAACACTCCAAATAGCAGGAGCAAAGCGCCGAGAAGCTAAGCCAGCTTCAGTCGGAGAACACTGTCCTCCAGGACCATAATCAATCCCTCAACGCAACAGGACACTAGAAGCATCGTTTCAATACCCGAATTGGGCCCATGGGAAACCTGAACACTCCCAACTCCGGAGAGGGCACAACCGATACACTTCCTACGTCGGGAGTAGTTAGGGAAACTCAGGAAGGGACCGAGAATCCTCAAATCCACGACCTGGTAGAGAGCTATTCCGAGCCGGAACCCGGGAAGGAAGCACCCGAGAGGGCTGCGGCAACAGGGTCCTCCATAACCGCCTACCTGGAGCAGATTTTCTCTAAGAGATTCGATGCCATGCAGTCCATGGTAGAATGCCTACCAGGAGTAGCTCCCCCAATTCGGAGGAGCAACCCAAATTCCTACGCCGATACCCCCTTCGTGGAGGAATTCGCCTCAGTCGAGATGCCTATAAAGCTCTCCTTCCCCAGCATCAAGATGTATGACGGTACTGGCGACCCCGACGATCACATCGCGCAGTACAAGCAAAGGATGTTGGCGGTTGCACTCCTAAGGAGTCTCGTGAAGCCACGATGTGCAAAGGGTTTGGTTCCACTCTGATCGGACCTGCCTTGCAATGGTACATCAATCTCCCTACCAGGTCCATATCTTCCTTCGCAGGCCTGAACGACAAATTTGTGGAGCAATTCGCAAGCAGTAAGAGCCTGGAGAAGACTTCAGATGGTCTCTACGAGATCATCCAGCATCGAGTGGAACCCCTGCGAGACTACATAGCCCGCTTCAACCACGAGAAAGTGGCAGTCCCCGAATGCAGCATCCCTACCGTGATCTTTGCCTTCAAAAGAGGTCTACTTCCAGATGGGGGGCTATACAAAGAGTTGACCATGTACCCTTGCAAGACCATGGAAGATGTGTTGTCCCGAGCCTGGTCGCAGGTGAAGTGGAAAGAATATGTTGCTAGCCGTTCCAAGGCTCAGCCAAAGCAGGACCAAAGGTCAGTCCGATCAGATTGAGGAGACCGAGAGGAAAGATTCTCCCAGAAAGGATCCAAAGACTCTGGTAGTAGGAACATGGGCATGTTCCAGTACCGGCATCAAGAAACGGAAGAAGGGATGTTGGTATCTACCTGGCCCGATATCTCCCATCTCTCAGTATCAACACCAGAGGTAGTCAACGCACTGAGCCAGATGGGCCAACAGGTTAAGTGGCCTCCGAAGATGAAAGCACCTGACTCGTTCCGGAACCCGGAACTTTGGTGCGACTTCCATCGCAATCATGGCCACACAACCGAGGACTGCATCGCCCTGAGGATCGAGGTCAACGAACTACTCCAAAAGGGGCATCTCCGAGAATTCCTCTTAGAGAAAACCCATGCCCACCTCAGCAAAGAGACATAAGGGAAATCTAAAGGAGCTGCACCAACCTCACCACCTCGCCAAGATCGGGTGATCCATGTCATATCCGGAGGTTCAGAAGTAAGCTGAGTGAGCCACGCAGCCGCAAAGAAAAGCACCGTAACGCTAAGCATGGTCTGGAAACGACCCAACCGAAACGTCTACTTCTAGGCACCAACGAGATAAGCTTCACAGCTAAGGATCAAGAGTAGATCCTAGATCCCCACCATGGTGCTCTAGTTATCTCTCTCACCATAGCAAACTGCTTGGTAAAGAAGAATACTAGTAGACAACGGAAGCTCCAGCAACATTATCTTCTAGATGGCGTACCAAGACCTTGGGCTGGAGGAGAGCACCTTGGCGCGCAAGGTAACACCACTCATCAGATTCAGCGGCGAGGTCAAGCAAACCGCCGGAGAGGCTATCCTCCCAGTATACGCTGAAGGGGTCAACATGTCTACCAAATTCCTGGTTGTAGATTGCCAATCGGCATATAACATGATCTTGGGACGACCCTGGATTCACGCCATGGAAGCAGTCCCTTCAACCCTTCATCAGATGGTGAAGTTCCCTACACCCTGGGGCATCAGAATAATTAGGGGAGACCAGAAAAACTCTCGATCCTGCTACCAGACCACCCTGAAGGGGAAGACCAAGGTCTTATAGCAATTACATAGAAGACCTCGGACCCCGCAAACCCAGGGATCAGTGGTCAATGATACAAGTAATTTGGGGTCGTTCTGGAGAAGGCGGACCCAGAAAGATTCCAAGACCCCGAGGAAACCTCAGAGTACCTATGTCGACCGCTCCGCATGGTCTCCCCCGAAGCCCTTCAAAGTTGCATCTGCTTGCAAGACCTGGTCCTCGCAGAACCCTCGTCCCCTGCCTCACATAGACAAGATCACCGAAAACCTTATCAGGTATCAGCCAGTGGTCTCGCGGATAAACAAGTGGGGCACGAGTACTTCAAGGAGACCTCCTCAGAGGGTATATCGGACGGCTCCGGAGCAAAGGGCGCCTCTCAAACGCAGGATGGAGACACTTAGCCAGGCAGGAGGCCTCCGAACCTGGTCACTCCGGTGGATGAATGTGACTACACGTTTCATGGAAGTGCTGCAAACCTTCATCAACAAGAGATAGTGGTCCCCGAACACTAAGGTCCGGGGCATGAAACGAGTCTCGACCGCGGTCCCTAGACCCAAGAAAGAGGCAGAACCCTGGAGAAGAAGGAGGAACCCTCCAGCAAGGACGCTCGTCCCAAAAGCAAGTCAAACCCTGCGGATCACCTAGCAACAAGAGGTAAAACATGGCCTAACCACCGGGGTACCTCGCAAGTCGATATCTTATACGGTCTCCGGACCATGATTTCTATTAAGGGAACACTCCAGGTCCCCTCTAGAAGGAACTCCGAGTTTGGTCCCTGGAACCGAGCTCCCTTCCAAAAAATGGAAAACTTCCGATAAGGAGAACCTTCCATATTTCCGAATATAGAAGAGTTTAACCTAATCGAACCGACTCCCAGACGACTATATAAGAGCTACTAAAACCCTAAAGCAAGGGATCGACTTCTCCAAGGCTTAGAGACTAGAATTAGACGGCTAGAATTAGGGTTCTTACCCAATACTTCTCTTTTTCTTGCTTTGTTCTAGCTAATACATATGAATTCTCTTGGTTTACTAGCTTGCCCATCGTTCCGTAATACTCACAAATAGCCTACACAAAAATACCCTAACATCTGGAACTCAGCAACTTCCTCATACAGTCTTGTTTTGTTAACTCTCTCGCTGACACCTCGGTTTTCATTCTCAAAAGAGGAACGAGTCTTATTTACATGCTCATTTACGTAGACGACATCATCGTAACTGGTAATGACTCTGCTCTCCTGCAACAGACACTGGACTCTTTGGCCACTCGATTCTCTGTAAAAGAACCCGAGGACCTCAACTATTTTTTAGGGATTGAAGCACAGAGACAGCTTTGGGTTTACATTTAACTCAAAGGAAGTATATTCTCGATTTTCTCTCCCGCTTCAAGCTCCTCAACGCTCATCATGTCTTAACCCCGATGGCCACACACCCTAAAATCTCTATCAATTCGGGGACCAGACTCTCTGATGCAACAGAGTATCAATCAGCAGTTGGCAGTCTACAATATTTGGCTTTCACACGCTCGGATATCTCGTATGCTGTCAACAAATTATCCCAGTTTATGCATGCTCCTACATTGGATCACTAGCAAGCAGCTAAGCGTGTCTTGAGATATCTAGCTGTAACAGCCTCCCATGGTCTCTACTTCAGTCGCAACAACTTCGCCTCTCTACACGCTTACTCAGATGCTGACTGGGCTGGAGACGCTGACGACTTCATCTCCCCCAATGCATACATTATTTATCTTGGCAAACATCCGATATGGTCTTCCAAGAAACAGAAAGGTGTTGCCCGCTCATCAACCGAAGCTGAATATCGGTCAGTGACTAATACATCAGCAGAGCTTCGCTGGATATATCTCTTCTAGTGGAACTTGGCCTCAACATAAATGGACCTCTAGTCATCTATTGTGACAATGTTGGAGCAACCTATTTGTGTGCTAACCCTGTTTTTCATTTCCGAATGAAGCACTTGGCACTTGACTATCATTTCATAAGGAATCAACTCACATCATGCATACTGCGGGTGGCTCATGTTTCTTCAAAAGATCAACTTGCCGATGCTCTAACCAAGCCTCTTGCACGTGCTCCATTCACTCAAGTGTCATCCGAGATTGGTATTGCTCAAGCACCTCCATCCTGAGGAAATAAGATACTCTCATTACTTCCGTATATTCTTTACAATCATTGTATATCAATCACAGATATACTCCCCTATAGTGGCTCATTTGTATTGTATAAATATGTACTTAACCGCATCAACAAGAATCATCCTTTACACTTCCATATCCAACTCATCTGTTTCTTTGTTCGTAAGGTTCACCATATTATGTATTGTAGAGAATGAGGACCAATTAATTTCTTTAGAAAATACAAATTTTAATATAAACATGTACATACCTCTGTTTTGTTTTCGAAATTAATCAGGCAGCACCCATTTTGCCACCTTTTCAACATTAACAGAGGCGTCTCCTTGAGCTTATATACAATACAGCCTATAAAGTTTTTTTCTGCTTTTAAATTCACATTGATTTAATATGTTTCTTATCTTTCTCCACAAGACACTAGATATATCATCATGAGCTCTTCCTAATCACAGAAACAGTTTTTGTAATGCTTCTGTAACACAATATCATAACAAAGCAAACGTTATTGACATTGTTGACTAAGGGCCTGACTGGTTCAAACGCAGCGGTTGCGGTTATGGACGTTTGCGGATACGGGTGGTTGCGGTTTCTAACGGTTTTAAGAGATTTGTACGACTGGTTCTGCGGTTAGAAATTGTTGCGTTTACGGGATATTTATGATTGGTTAACTACCAAATACAGCAGCGGTTAAATAATAAATTAACAATATTTACATTTTATATAATTATAAAAATATCAAAAATCATAATAGTATGATAAATATGTAAATTATATTTTCAAAGTTATAGTTTTAAATTTTTAAAATTATAGAAAATATTTTTATTTTAAAATTTTATAATATTAATTAAAATATAATAGATATATTTTAGTATTTTTATAATTCCATTTTAAAAAATTTATTGAATACTTTTATTTTTGTATTTATATGGTTTTTAGAAAAGAGAAAAAAAAATTATCTTTCCGCAACCGCAAACGCTAGCTGAAACCAGCTTTTGATTTTAAGAGGTTCAGAGCGGTTTGAAGCGATTTGTAGCGGTTTGTATGATTGTTTCGAAACGCTGTCAACCGCTACCAACCGCAAAAGCTGTGTTTGCGGGTGGTAGCGGGAAAACCAGTCGAGCTCTAAATCAAACACTTGCCTTTTTTGATCATGGTTTCGAACAAACTTCATGCCTCCATTACAAAGATTGCAAATACCTGATAAGACAAATAACTATCAGATTTACTTAATTATAGGCTATATCCTTTTGATTAATTTAAAATGTTACCTATCAGTCACACGCCTCTTTTGAGTGATTATAGGCTATATCTTTTAAGTATCTGTTAAATTTTAGAGATTTATAGGAATTGAGAAAAAAAATTGTGAAGAAAAAAGAAAACGTGTGTAGTGGATTATTTAAGAAACTGTTGTCTACATGTATTTTTTATATTATATTTTTAATTGATTTTATTTTAAATTTTTGAAAACATTACTTATGTATCAGAATTCTATTGGTCAATTGACTTGTATTTTAAAGGATTTGCAAATTCATCGACTAAAACAGTAGTATTATTTTCAAATAGTTTTTTAGAGTTTTCATTAAAAAAAATTTTGAACAACCATTCATTTAAATTTTCCAAAAGTTAAAAAAAAAAAATTCCTCCAAATATAGATTAGTTAATTTTATCATTAGTCTAAAATCAGTAAAAATAAAGTTTAGAAAAGAAGTTTAGAAAAGTTAGAGGCTGTAAAAAAACTGAATGAAAATAAGAGAGGAAAGGAAAGAAAAAACCCTAAAAAGAAGTTGGGAGGGTAAGATGGTCAACTCAAAATAGAATCGATCGCTCATTTATAAACTAGAATTCACTCATCACGCGATTGAGGAAGAAACAAAAAGAAAAATGGCGGATCAGCTAACCGATGACCAGATCTCCGAGTTTAAGGAAGCCTTTAGCCTATTCGACAAGGACGGAGATGGTCTCTGATCTCCTAATTTTCTATTCAGTTTGTGTTTATTTCCAGGAAGATCTATTTGATTGCTTTCAGTCTCTTTTTCTTTGGCTGTTTACCTGATTTGAATTCTGAACCAACTCTCTGTCAGATCCTCGCGAATATTATTAGCATTCAGATTGATTTTGTAGATGTTTTCTTATCTACGATTAGTGGAGCATTGTTGCTTACCTTATTGCGTTCATTCTTAGCCTTAAAAAGAGACTTTTATACGTTTGTATGCAACTTTGGTAGACTTCTTTTTTGAATAAGAAATCAAACTGTTTCTTGATCATTGCGATCTTGACATATGACCTGGGTGTTTGTTCTTCTTTTAGGCTGCATCACCACAAAAGAGCTCGGCACTGTGATGAGATCACTTGGTCAGAACCCAACTGAAGCTGAGCTCCAGGATATGATCAACGAGGTTGACGCTGACGGCAACGGAACAATTGATTTCCCTGAGTTCTTGAACCTCATGGCCCGCAAGATGAAAGACACTGATTCTGAGGAAGAGCTTAAGGAAGCCTTCAGGGTTTTTGACAAGGACCAGAACGGTTTCATCTCCGCCGCTGAGCTCCGTCACGTCATGACTAATCTTGGTGAGAAGCTCACTGACGAAGAAGTTGATGAGATGGTCCGAGAGGCTGACGTCGATGGTGATGGCCAGATCAACTATGATGAGTTCGTCAAAGTTATGATGGCAAAGTGAGACTCTTCTTTTTATTTCTTCAATCTCTCTAAACTGAAAAACAAGTACAGATTTGCTTCCTTGTTTTGTTTTCTTGATTCTGACCTTCGTTTGCTTTTGCTTTTATTATTTGGTTACTCTGTTTCGTTTTTTTGTTTGCGACCTTCCTACCGTGCCTCGCTGAGATCTTACCATACACAAACGAAAACCACTTCAAGTTCACCGCTTTACACAACATTCTTTACCAAAAACCTTTACCGCTCAAAATAACATTTGTGACTTTCAAAAATTCACTTAAAGGTATGTGTGATATTCTAGTTAACAAGGCTGTGTTGCCTCATCCCAGAAGCACTGACCCTAAGATCTTTTGAAGGTTAAATTCATAGATTTTACTATAAAACCTTTTTAACAAAAATGAGAACTTTTTAAAAAATAATAATATTCATTAAACAAAAAAAGACAAGATTAGCTTATACTCTAAACCTAAATTTTAATTTTAGCCCACCCTTTAAAATAATCCTAATCACTAAAGTCAATATACATATATAAACATATTTGTTTCATTATTTAAAGTATAAATAAAAACATTTTTTAGATTTTAAGAATGCTATTTTGAATTCTTTTTCTTCTGTGTCATTTTGAGGGTATTTTCTTATATTTTAATACAAAAACAAAACAGTATATGTGTGTGTTAATATTTGTTTTTTACGGATAACCTCTTTAAATTAATATTCTATAAATTAATATACACTAAATATCTTTATAAAATAATATAATTTTATAATCTCAAATTGAGTTTTTGGTTGAATTAGTATATTGATAAATTAATATCTCTATAAATTAATAAAAAATTATAGTTTTGGTTTAGTCCTAACATTATTAATTTATAGAAGTTTTACTGTATTTGTACACTAAAATTTGATATTTGGATCTATGATGAGATAAAGTGTTGACCGTTCCTATAAATATCATGGCTTATCTTTTAGGTTTTCTTGGCTATGTTAAATTATCCGTAAGTTTTACTTTTTTTAATAATTTAAAATTTTGTCTATATTATATAAATATTTTTATTAGTCTGTAGGTTTTATGTTCGTACAGTTTCAAGTATTTTTGTCAAATTTTATATTATTTTATGGTAAATGAAGTTTTAGTATATAAGTTAAATTTATTAATGAAATAATAAAATTATACTTGGAAAATATTTTTTAATAAATTTCACATCTAAACTTACTCTATAGCCGTTGTAAAAAGAAAGATTACTCACTACTATCCTAGTCATTGACTCGTAACCTTTTCCCTACTACTATGCTAGTCGTTGTAAAATATTTTAAATCTATTCTGTGTTTTGTTTCCCTTGTGTAAATACCCTATTTATATTTTTGGTTTATCTTTTTCATTTCTATACCTTAAAAACAAAAAGGAGACCAACTACTCCTTTCCATCGTTTCTTGTTCTCAGTAAACTTCGGAAATGCGCAACTAACAAGAAGAAGAAGACAAAGAAGAAGAAGACAAAGAATGCAAAACAAAATGAGAAAGAAATGATCCGACAGAAACCCGCAAATTCCGAGTCGCACTGCATTCCTGTTCCTAGCTGTATGCTTCGCTTTTGCTACCGCCCTTCTTTCAGCTCAATTCTATAGCACTAGTAGCTGCTGCTCACGATATAACCTGAAACGAAGAGGATTTATTTAACATTTTACCAAAAAAAAGAAACAAAGGAATAGCTGGGGAAATGTTGTGTGTCTTATTTATCTTGCACTCGAAAGATGTAATAGGCTAGTGTGTGGTGAAGCTGTTTGGCTTTGTGCTAACGGACATCAGAGAACAATTTTGGTGTAGCGAGTACCGCTTCTAAGCTCGGCTAGTTAATGCATATTCTCGTTTGAGTAATGGATTTGGGTTTCTTAGATGAACTTCAATTCATATACGTTGATGACTATATTTATTCGAGCTTTTGTTTTTTTAGTGTTGTCAAGGCTCTCTATTCGAGGTATCTGATGAAACAGTTTTCCATCTGCATTCTGGACGCTTCTCCCATTTTTCTTATCGTAACTCTTTCTTTGATCCTAGGATCAAAGATTGTATTGAGTTTCGAATTTTAAAATTCTTTATCGTTATTTCTTGATACTCTGAAGAACTTTCAGTAATGGTGATTACATAGTTTTCTACTCAGTACGAGTATCTTAAAATAATTAAGAAGGATTACAATGAATATACAAGTGAAGTATAAATCAGTCAAATTAATGTGCATGATACACAGTTGAGGAATCAAAATCATGTTCTCAAAAGGTGAACACAATGATCAGTAATCGATGCAAAATATAACTGAGTGTAGAGATAATGGTCAAAACTTTTGATCAACTCTCCCAATCTCTGAGTATAATTGACTCTCTCAATGAGTAGTAAACCATACAAACAATCCAGATTTAGAGGGTCAATAGAGACAGAAGTGAATCTCTCACTTAAGAAACTAAAAATAAAACTTCCTTTGAAACAAAATAATTTCTATTTTACTTGTGAAGATCCGATGAAGGCGTGAAATGAATATTATATACAAATTACTTTTACATATTATTACATATATTTTGAATTCATTTATGTATTATGAAATAATAAATATATTGAATAATTGAGAAGCAAGTAATTATTATGTATACAATTAAACTGGAGTAAACACATAAATTAAAACAATCCTTCTTGTTTATTTATAATAATTTTTATTGGTAAATAAATAAAAACAATCATTTTATTTACTTTATATGTAATATATTTAAATTTTAATGATATTGACATAGATATATAGTATATTTTAATATCAATATTTATTAATTGAGGCTCCAATTCATATAATTTTATTAATATTTGTATATTTGTTGTACCAAAAAAAAACATTAATCACAAAAATTTTAATGTGAGATGTTAAATAATTTTAGTAATTTATAATCGGTTAAAAAATTCAACACAAATTTTTAAAATTAAAATATTAAGGTCTCAATATTTTTTTCAATTTAAAATGTGAAATAAAATAATTTATGTATTTTTATATGGTATTATATATATATATATTTAATCTAAATATCTATTAAATGAATTGTTTTATTTTTTGTGATTTTATGATTATTTGTATCTCGTTATAACAAAAAAAAAATAAACCATTGATCACCAATGTTTTAATGTTAGACTTTTAACAAAATTAGTAATTTATAGTTTTTTAAAAAAATTAAAAATATAACATATAGGAAAAAAATCTAAATTTTTGTATTTTATGATTAATTTGATTTCTTAGTTTATTTATAGAATATAAAATTAAACAGAATCTTCATTTTTTAAACATTTATGAAAGAAAAACGGTTACATGCGATTTCAAAGGCGATTCGGTTACTTTTTGGGGTTCTGACGTCTTTCCGATTACTGCTCGCCGATCTGGCGACCATCTTCTATATTCTCGGAAGTGGGGCATCTTGGAACTATACACGAACCCATTTCCTGACGGTTATCCCCACGATCTGGTGGCAAAATCGTGATGAAAATTCAATTCAACTCCTACAGAACAGAGCCTATTTAAAGGAATTCGGGGCTCTCCTGTGGCTTCACAACATCTTCTTACTAATACCTTCTATTGTATCTACAAAAGTTATGGCAGAAAATATTCGTAGAGGAATGCAAAACATCAATTTGGGCGCCGAAGATCCGCCGGTTCAGTTACCAGCGAACGTAGTCAATGAAGCAGCGGCCGGCAGCCGGTTTGTCTTAATTGGCAGACCAACGATCCCTAGGAGACAGAATATCCGCTCAATCATTGCAACTCTGCCTCGTAACTGGGGCCATGTTGGTGTCTATGGGAGATTGGTTGAAGGACGCCGATTCCAATTTGTTTTCCCGTCGGAGGAGGCTCTTGAAATGGTTTTACGGCGTGGACCTTGGGCGTTTGCAGACCGTATGCTCATTTTGGAACGTTGGACTCCAAATTTCAACCCCCTGATGCTCAATTTCATTCCTTTTTGGATCCAGATCCGAGGAATTCCTTTCCAGTTCATGAGCCAAGATGTGGTGAGACATATTGGGCGGGCTTTGGGAATGTACATAGAGGTTGACTATAATGCTGATGCTGCGGCTCGAAGGGACTACGCTCGGGTGAGAGTGAACTGGGATGTTGATGAACCTCTTCGGTTTCAAAGACAATTTCAGTTTACGGCAGGTATTAATACACTGCTGCCTCTCACCTATGAGCGCTTACGGGGTTTCTGTGAAATTTGTGGGCGTTTAACCCATGATTCTGGCGCTTGTTTGATCCAAAACGGAGGGATTCCTCAAGATGGGGGAGATGATGACAGTGAGAGCGATAATGAAGAGGTTCATCCGGCTGTAAATCATGGGGTTATTATTGAAGAGGTGAATGAAGATGAAAGGAATGAAGCGGTGGATGTAGAGCAAGAGGGTATTGGAAATGTTCCAGAGGAGCAAGTGGAAGGTCGTGAAGACCTGATGGAGGAAGCTGAAGAAGAAGATGACCTATGGAATGGTCATACTCTGCCTAATCTGTACTCTGATGAGCTCAACACTGAGGAAATGTTCAACCCAATCAACCCGTTTGTTGATGGGTACGATGGAAGGGAGGGTCTAAAGAGGAAAGCTTGGATGGCTGAGGCCGACCACAACAAAAGCAAATTCTCCTCTGTTGAGAAAGGAGAATCTAGTGGTGCAAGAAGTGTGAAGCGCAAGACAAGAGGAGATGTGACATTGGAAGAGACTACCTTCTCGGCTGCTACAGAGGATGAAGCTGACACTACAGTGGGAGGTGCGGTGGGCCCTGAACCACCACTGCCGCCATCATGACAACCTGTTGGAACTGTCGAGGATTGGGCATAGACTCGACAGTTCGACGCCTTAAGGAGATCAACAGGTTGTATCTCCCGGACATTGTATGCTTGTCAGAAACAAAACAGAATGATGACTACATCCGTGATGTTGGAGCTCAGATAGATTTTCTTAATTATGTTTCAGTGCCGCCTATAGGATCTAGTGGTGGGTTAGTTATCTTTTGGAAGCAGCATGTACAGTTTTCAGTTTTAAGTCTATCTCCCAATTTAGTAGATTGTAAAGTTGATGGCAATGAAGGTTCTTTCTATTTTACCTTCGTTTATGGAAATTCAAATACTTCTTTGCGTCACTATACTTGGGAAGCTTTGGAACAAATGGGGATTAGTAGACGGAACCAACCATGGTTGTTACTTGGGGATTTCAATGAAATTCTTGGAAATCATGAGAAACAGGGTGGTAGAGTGCGACCTGAAAGTTCATTTCAAGATTTTCGCACAATGGTTCGGCATAATGACTTAACAGATGTAAGATCAGTGGGAAACAGATTCTCATGGGTTGGGCAGAGAGGTGAACATCAAGTTCAATGCTGCTTGGATTGCGTCATGGCTAACTCTGAATGGAACACGCTTTTCCCAGCTTCAGAGAATGAGTACTTGGAGATTGGTGAGTCTGACCATCGACCTATGATAACATACATTGGAGTTGAAAAAGAACAGCCCAGAAGAACATTTCGCTATGATAGTAGAATGAGTATGAAAGAAGGATTCAAAGACTCGGTGCAAAGGGGCTGGAATGGTATGGGACAGGCGCAGTTTATACAGTTGCCGTTAGCTCAAAGGATCAGTAGATGCCGGCATCATATTGCAAGATGGAAAAGAAATAATAGAAGCAATGCTCAAGAGAGTATCTCGATCCTTCGAGCCAAGTTAGATAAAGCTGTCAGTGATAATAATGCAACCCAATAAGAGAAAACGCATTTAAAGGAGGAATTAGATCAAGCTTACATAGATGAAGAAGTTTTCTGGAAACAAAAAAGCAGAATCCAATGGCTTAGAGCAGGGGATAGAAATACTTCCTTTTTTCATGCCATTACTAAAGGAAAGAGATCCAGAAATACGATCACATCGATCCAAGATGAACATGGAGTAATACATAGAGGCCAACAGAGTATTGGAAGAGTTGCTCAGGATTACTTTACCTCCCTCTTCTCCTCTTCACCAACAGATCCAAGCGTCTATGATAAAGTTTTCTATGGATTCACAAGGAAGGTTACCGCTGAGATAAATATGGACCTTACACGAGAGGTAACAATAGAAGAAATTCAGGAAGCTATATTTGCTATAGGTCCACATCGTGCTCCTGGTCCAGATGGCTTTTCTGCAGTTTTCTATCACCAGTTTTGGGATGAGCTAAAGATAGAGATTATTCAAGAAGTCAAGCAGTTCTTTGATACTGGAGAAATAGACCCAGCATTGAATCACACCAATATCTGTCTTATCCCAAAGGTCTACCCCCCCCCCCCCCCCCCCCCCACTGGAATGGCTGAGTTCCGTCCCATTGCTCTATGTAATGTTGCCTACAAAGTTATATCAAAGATTCTGGTCAACCGCATGAAGAAACACTTGGCTGGTTTAATAACAGAGAACCAACAAGCGTTTATACCAGGGAGAATTATTACAGACAACATCATTGTAGCTCATGAAGTGTTCCACAGTCTCAAAGTAAGGAAGAGGCAAGCTTCATCCTATATGGCAGTTAAAACAGATATAGCAAAAGCTTATGATAGATTGGAATGGAGATTCCTTGAGGAAACAATGATCAGAATGGGTTTTGATACACGGTGGATCAAGTGGATAATGGCATGTGTGAGTAGTGTCAGCTTCTCTGTTTTGATTAATGGAGCGCCAGAAGGTCATATTGTACCAGAGAGAGGAATCAGGCAGGGAGATCCACTATCTCCATATATATTTATACTTTGCGCAGAAGTTCTTTCCCACATGATGAACAGAGCTATGGAGGATCGATCTATATTAGGAGTGAAAGTAGCCCTACAAGCACCACCGGTTAATCATATGTTATTTGCAGATGATTCTTTATTCTTCTCACTGGCTAATCCAAGAGCAGCAACTAAGCTTAAGAATATCTTATCTGAGTATGAGGCTGCTTCAGGGCAATCAGTTAACCTCAGTAAGTCTTCTATCACGTTTGGCAGTAAAGTATCAGAGATAGTTAAATCTCGCATGAGGAATATTTTGGGGATACATAACGCTGGTGGAATTGGAAAGTATTTAGGAATGCCAGAACAATTTGGAAGAAGTAAAAGTGATATGTTTGCCTACATAGTGGATAGAGTTAAGTCAGTAACTCAGGGGTGGAGTAAAAAATACCTTTCTCATGGTGGCAAGGAAGTGTTACTTAAATCAATAGCACTAGCCATGCCAATCTTCTCGATGAATGTATTCAGATTACCAAAGGAGGTGTGTGAAGAGATCAATGGTGTGCTTGCGAAATTTTGGTGGGGCAATACAGACAAGAAGGGTATGCATTGGTATGCATGGAAACGAGTTAGTGTACCTAAACGAGAAGGAGGACTTGGGTTCATAGATCTACAAAACTTCAACCAAGCATTATTGGGTAAACAGGTCTGGCGTATCTTGCAGCACCCAGACTGTCTTATGGCTCGAGTTCTACGAGCTCGTTACTTCGCAGATGGTAATATCCTCGATGCAGTTCAGAAACGGAAAGCTTCTTATGCATGGAAATCAATTTTGTATGGGAAAGAGCTTGTAAAGCAGGGGCTAAGATATGTTATAGGAGATGGCACTCTGACTAATCTGTGGACTGATCCATGGCTACCGGTTCACCCTCCAAGGCCACCAAGAGCTAGAGATGGAGTTCCTTTGGTAGGAAAGGTGAAAGACCTGATACGATCTGATGGGAGAGGATGGAATGAACAAAAGCTACACGAGGTGGTTGTGGAAGAGGATATAGATAAAATACTTGGAGTCAAGATCTTCTCCAAAGCTCAGTGGGATCTACTTGGCTGGCATTATAATGAAGACGGGATCTATTCAGTTAAATCCGGATTTGGCTATCTACTCATCTACCAGCAAATGAACTCATACAACCAGTTTATGGTGATGTGAATCTCAAGAAGAAGATTTGGGCAATGAAAATGCCTCCGAAAATACATCATTTTCTTTGGAAAACATTATCACGAAGCCTGGCAACAGGGAGCAATTTAAAAAGAAGACATGTTACTAATATGGATCAGTGTCTGCGATGCTGTCAAGGTGAAGAATCAGAGAAGCATATATTATTTGATTGTATATATGCTCAATCTATTTGGAGGGCGTCAGGTATTTCTAACTCGATAATAATGGATCCAAATGCTACTCTGGAAGCGAAAATGGAAGCGTGTCTACAGTGTTGTTCTTCCTCTACACTGTCTCATTTGCAGAACCTACCTTTGTGGGTCTTGTGGCGTATATGGAAGAGTAGAAATATTCTTCTCTTTCAGCATAAGCATATAAATTGGAGAATTATATTGATGCAAGCCCATAAAGATGCACAGGAATGGATGAACAACCAAGCTACGGTTGATAGTAGAGCAGGAGTAAGTTCGGCCAGAGGGACATACAGAAATAGAAGGAATGAATGGAGAAGACCAGATACAGGATGGATAAAGTGTAATGTTGATGGTTCTTTCACCAATTCAAACATTCCAAGCCGTGCTGGATGGGTGATTAGAGATTCAAGAGGAGTTTATCAAGGGGCGGGACAAGGTATTGGTCAGGTAGTTAGAAATCTGTTGGAAAGCGAACTGCAGGCGATCATTATGGCAATGCAAAATTGCTGGAGCCATGGATATAAAAAGATTATCATAGAAGGGGATTGTCAAAAAGCTCTTCACCTCCTTAACAGAATTGGTCTATGCTTTCACTCATATAATTGGATACGAGAAGCATTATGGTGGAAACAGAAATTTGAATCAGTGGAGTTTCAGTGGATAAACAGAGAAGGAAATAGAGTTGCAGACAAACTGGCGAAAAGTGATATACTTAATCATAGTACATTTTGCTTTCATCATTATGTCCCAAACACAATTACTATGCTTTTGCATAATGACTATGTAATTTCCAATTGAAATAATAAATCAGACGATAAAAAAAAAAATTAAACAGAAATGATGAAGGATACGAAAGTTGTTATCTAATTTTTATTGTTCAAAATCCTTAATTTTCATATATATATTAATCATATTAGTTAATTTTGTAGATTTTATTTAATGAAAGAAAAGAAAATATTATTTTGTACACTATTGATCAATTTGATATTTAGTTTAATAAAAAGTATAACATATATTTAAATATACCAACTCATTTTTCTAAGATTTGTAAGAATCATCTTAATAAAGACACGTGGCCACAACCAATGTTATAATGCTTATCAATTAATATATAAGGGACTGAAAGCTTAATATTACAAATTGTCAACCAAAATCTTTTATAGGCTCCTAAACAATGATAACTAAGCTAAGAATTAAAAATAAATCACGTACATAAACTAAATGAAAAGAACAGTTAGCCTTACATGGCTCTTTTAGCCAAAAATATAGAAGGTGATGATTATTTTAGTCTTAAGAGTTTTCTGGCGAAAGTATGGTGTCTTTATTCACGTCCATTGGAAATGACTACAGAATGCAGTGGTTGTGATCATAATAAAAGATCCTTAAAAGCTTGGAAGTGTGAAGGCAAGTTTACAATTATGTAGATCTTCGAACACTGATATCACTCAAATTACCCTAAAGAGTGTTACTCTCATCAAAAGAGGTCGAGTTATAGTACTTAGGGATCGAATCCACAAGGAGCTAGGGAACCGATTAGATCTAATAGTTATATGATTAAGGTAGGCTAATAGGTTTTAAAGCAGTAAATAAAGCAATAAACAAGATGAACAAGGTAATTGTTCAGCTTGGCAATGAGTAGTTTGATGGAAGGATGGTTGATAGATCTACGGTTTCTATTCAGGTGTTGGAGATTATAATTCCTATAGGTACCTATTTGTTGCATGCATGATATGTTAGAGCTCAACCGCTTAACTCAGTGATCAGCTGTCGCATGTTTCACTGGTTAATAAGCTAGATCTCGTGTCTCAACGGTTAGTATGTTGACAACGAAAGAGTGTCGATCGATGGTCCTATTAGGACATCGACCGATACACCTTTGCCAACGTCGACCGATAGTCAGTTGAGGACATCGATCGACGGGTTCTAGCCAGGCCTATGCGCGAGTATGAAATGCCCTATTAAGATACTAAATTGGCGGTTAGCCCTCTCTAGCAGTCCTAATATGATAGATAGATGTCAGGATGAGATAACAAGGGTGCTTGAGTATGCAATCCTATGATCAAGTTCTAGTTAATTACTCTAAAACAAGCAATGAATACAAATCTATCATGAATATCACAACAAGGCAGATCTATAGTTTGGGGCTAATTCCACAAACCTATCTAAACCCAGGTGGATCTATTCAGACATGAAAACAGAAATCATAGATGAATAGATGTAAAACTGAAAATGAAATAGATAAGAAAATCAATGGAGTTCCAGGAGGACTCTGATAGGAGTTCCTCCCTTCTCTCCTCTCAGAGAAACAATGAAACAGAAAGCGTAAAGAAGTGGTAAAGCGTA
The DNA here is from genome assembly GCA_018703725.1 of Brassica juncea. Classification (NCBI taxonomy): domain Eukaryota; kingdom Viridiplantae; phylum Streptophyta; class Magnoliopsida; order Brassicales; family Brassicaceae; genus Brassica; species Brassica juncea. The sequence goes on from CM031931.1 coordinate 13,213,144, forward strand.
GCCGTCAACAATGGCTTAGAAATAACATAAATAGGGTTTTTGGTCGTCCAAGGGCATTCTGGTAATTTGTGGTTACTTCTGGTCATAAAATATACAAGTCCCACGATCTGGGATCTCCATCGATCGACGTGCAGAATGCTGCATCGATCGACGCGGTTTTCTCTTCTCGGCAGCTTCCTCTCGCGAGGCAGACTGGCCACTCTTCAGTAAAACGGGCATAACTTCTGCTACAGGATGCGGATTAACCTGAGACCGGTGGAATTGGAAAGCTAGCTCAAAGCTCTGGCTTGTGTCAAAATATGGGCTCAATCTAACGGTCGGAAGGTCTCCATCCATAGCTAAACATCTGACACGCCTGTGCAACTCTGCACCTCCAAAAGCTCCAAAAGACTCCAAAATCACCATATTTCTTCTAAACATCCCTAAACCTGTAAATACTCTAAATAGACTCCAAAACATAATAATTGTATCTTAAAACACTTTAAAAACACTTATAGACCATGATTAAAAATGGGTAAAATATATGGTCTATCAACTCCCCCAGACTTACCCTTTTGCTTGTCGTCAAGCAAAACAGACGGGCAGTCTCTCTGAAAGAGGTTTTGAAAACAGCAGGGACTCACATGATTTAAAACTTAGAATCATCACCTCTACAATATTGTGATCCACATCTAAGAAGTCATAATCACAGAAGCACATTATACAATATCCTAGCTTAGCAACCAAATTCACCTAGCCAACATCTTAGCAAATCATGTCTGACATTCCCCTCTACCAACCTCATTTCTTAACATAAATAAATGTGTACGCTTTACCTTGGGATTATCGATCACAAGACACATGGACTCTTACCCCAACAGGTATCTGAGTAAACATGAAGAGGATACATGATTGCTTTCAGTCTCTTTTTCTTTGGCTGTTTACCTGATTTGAATTCTGAACCAACTCTCTGTCAGATCCTCGCGAATATTAGCATTCAGATTGATTTTGTAGATGTTTTCACCCAAATCTTTTATAGTTAGAGATTAATTTTGTCGATGATTTCTTAGTGGAGCATTGTTGCTTACCTTATTGACCATTGTGTTCATTCTTAGCAAAAGAGTGAAGAGGATACATGATCATGTGAAGTTTGTTGTTCCATATGAAGTGTTTGAAGCTGAATCTCCTATCCCACCAGATAAAAGTATGGAGTTAAGTTCCTATGGTGGAGTATTTGATGATAATAAGTACGTAGAAGCTTCTCAAAGAGGGCTGCGATTTAGAGATGAAGTAGATAACTGCCCAGCAGAAGTACCATCGAGCGACATCAGCAAATCAGAATTGATCGACACTAACACTTCATCATCGATCGATACCGATCAGATACCATCGATCGACACCAGACGCGAATCAGAGCAGAATGAGTATGGATTGTGTGGAAATATTTTTTATAGAGATACCACCACGCATTCAGACAAGTCTGGGAAAGAAGTGGAAGAACTGGAAGAAGAAAAAGAGAATCAATGAAGGTTCTCAGATATCATTGATTCCTCACTTCTCAGATGATACCAGGAAATCCAGCGTGAGATTACACAAGTCTGTGGGAAAGAAGGGGAGAAATTGGAAGAAGCGGAAACGAACCAAAGGAGGTTCTCAATTACCATTGACTCCTTACTTCTCAGATAGTGTCAGAAAACCCAGAGTGCGCAACAAATGCTTCTCACATCCATATGCAAAACTTAAAGCACTCCTTATTGCTGAAATGATAGACAAAGGAGAAGGGTATATGGAGGAGGCTTTCACACAAGAATGATAAAGCTTCAAAGAATAGACATTGAGACTTGATTTGGAGCAAGTTCTCATTCTCATCCGAACTGAATCATATCTCCAGAAGTCAAGCTAATGACTAAAAATAAGCGCTGAGTGGGAGGCAACCCACTGTTAGGTTTGTTTTAAATATTCATTTTTATTTATTACTGATTTTTCTTATTTTCTAATGATTTCAAGTAAAAATAAAAATAAAAAAAATAAAAATAAAAATTTTATTAGTTAATTGGTTTTATTAGTTATATATTACTAACTTTTAGACTTTTGGTGTTTTATTTATGTTAGGTACAAGGAAAAGATCCGAAGAAGACGAGTTTCCATAGAAATCGACGATGGCTAGCTAGCATCGATCGACAGAGTATCAAGGGTATCGACCGCCACTTAACTGTGTTGGTCAATATTCATATCAAAGTTAGGTATATTGTTCTTCCTTGTTAAATATTGTCCTTATGATTTATTCTCCCACCGATCTTAGGCTGAATAACATTGGTCACAATGTTATTTAAGTCTGGGGGAGGTTATATTAATATTAGGTTTTAATTAAATGTTTAGAACAGGGACCCAAGTAAACGATTGCCATGATATCGACCGACGAGAACAAGTCGATATCGATCGACATTGCTACATCTTCCACGACATTGCTACATCTTCCGAGTCGCACTGCATTCCTGTTCCTAGCTGCATGCTTCGCTTTTGCTACCGCCCTTCTTTCAGCTCAATTCTATAGCACTAGTAGCTGCTGCTCACGATATAACCTGAAACGAAGAGGATTTATTTAACATTTTACCAAAAAAAAGAAACAAAGGAATAGCTGGGAAAATGTTGTGTGTCTTATTTATCTTGCACTCGAAAGATGTAATAGGCTAGTGTGTGGTGAAGCTGTTTGGCTTTGTGCTAACGGACATCAGAGAACAATTTTGGTGTAGCGAGTACCGCTTCTAAGCTCGGCTAGTTAATGCATATTCTCGTTTGAGTAATGGATTTAGGTTTCTTAGATGAACTTCAATTCATATACGTTGATGACTATATTTGTTCGAGCTTTTCTTAACTCCTGTTAGAGTGTTGTCAAGGCTCTCTATTCGAGGTATCTGATGAAACAGTTTTCCATCTGCATTCTGGACGTTTCTCCCATTTTTCTTATCGTTACTCTTTCTTTGATCCTAGGATCAAAGATTGTATTGAGTTTCGAATTTTAAAATTCTTTATCGTTACATCTTGATACTCTGAAGAACTTTCAGTAATGGTGATTACATAGTTTTCTACTCAGTACGAGTATCTTAAAATAATTAAGAAGGATTACAATGAATATACAAGTGAAGTATAAATCAGTCAAAGTAATGTGCATGATACACAGTTGAGGAATCAAAATCATGTTCTCAAAAGGTGAACAAAATGATCAGTAATCTATGAAAAATATAACTGAGTGTAGAGATAATGGTCAAAACTTTTGATCAACTCTCTCAATCTCTGAGTATAATTGACTCTCTCAATGAGTAGTAAAACCATACAAACAATCCAGATTTAGAGGGTCGATAGAGACAGAAGGGAATCTCTCACTTAAGAAGCTAAAAATAAAACTTCCTTTGAAACAAAATAATTTCTGTTTTACTTGTAGACTAGGTGAAGATCCGATGAAGGCATGAAATGAATATTATATACAAATTACTTTTACATATTATTATTTTTATTTTGAATTTACGTATTATGAAATAATAATATATTGAATAATTGAAAAGCAAGTAATTATTATGTATACAATTAAATTGGAGTAAACACATAAATCAAAACAATCCTTCTTGTTTATTTATAATAATTTTTATTGGTAAATAAATAAAAACAATCATTTTATTTATTTTATATGTAATATATTTAAATTTTAATGATATTAACATAGATATATAGTATATTTTATTAATTGAGGCTCCTATTCATATAATTTTATTAATATTTGGATATTCGTTGTACCAAAAAAAAACATTAATCACAAAAATTTTAATGTGAGATATTAAATAATTTTAGTAATTTATAATCGTTAAAAAATTCAATATAAATTTTAAAATTAAAATATTAAGGTCTCAATATTTGTTTCAATTTAAAATGTGAAATTAAATAATTTATGTATTTTTATATGGTATAGAGTATAATTTTAATAATATCTAAATAGACACACACACACATATATATATATATATATTTATTTAATCAAAATATCTATTAAATGAATTTTTTTATTTTTGTGATTTTATGAATATTTGTATCTTGTTATAACAAAAACAAAATTAAACCTTTGAGGTTAAAGTATTATATAAGGAGATGCTAATTTGCAGCATAACTTAAGAGAGTTTGTGTGATTGAGAGCTTGAGATTTTGAGATAGTTTCCTCGAGACATTAATAAGAAGAGTTCTTATTTGTCAGTTATTACCAAAGAGTTCGAGAGTTCTTGTGTTCTTGTGTTCCAGATTTGGTATCAGACAAACAAGATCATAATTGATATCATATCGGTGACTGGAAAAGTAAAGGAAGGAGGAGAGTCTTCTTCAATAAAATGCCCCCATGCTTAACTCAACCAACTATACTGTGTGGGCTATGCGTATGAAGATAACATTGAAAGTTCATAAGGTATGGGAAGCAATAGAAACAGAGACGGCGACTGGCGATAAAAACGACCTAGCTTTGGCTCTATTATTTCAATCAATACCCGAAGCGCTCATACTTCAAGTAGGAGAAATCGATGTGGCCAAACAAGTGTGGGAAGCCATTAAAACAAGACACGTGGGGGCAGAGCGAGTGAAAGAAGCAAGGCTACAAAACTCTGATGAGTGAGTTTGACGATTGTAGATGAAGGAAACAGAGAGTATCGATGATTTCAGAGGAAAAATATCAGAGCTTGCCTCTAAGTCTTCTGCATTCGGAGTCACTATCGAGGAAAACAAAACTTGTGAAGAAATTTCTTACAAGCCTTCCTAGGAAAAAATATATACATATCGTGGCTTCACTTGAACAGGTACTGGATCTTAATACAACCGGCTTCGAGGATATCATAGGTCGTTTAAAAGCATACGAAGAACGAATTGCTGATGAAGAATAGGTAGAAGAGGATCAGGGAAAATTGATGTATGCTAACAGTGATGGACAAACAAATCAAACAACTCGCCACCCACAAGATCAGAACAATCGCTGGCCTCAAGAACAAGCAAATAGAGATTATTACAATGGAGATGCATATCGACGAAGAGGCAAAGGTGGATGCTCCTATTACAGAGGAAGAGGACGACGTCGCTTCAATGGAGCCCGAGATGCATCGAGAATAACCTGTTTTTGATGCGATAAGGTCGGACACTTTGTGGCTGAATGTTCGGACCTCAAGCTCAAACTACATGAAGCTCAAGAAACTGATAATACAGGTACTCATGAGGCTGATGAGCTCACGATGCATGAAGTTGTATTTTTGAATTAGCAGAATGTCTTACCCGAGAAGTATGAAACAAAAATACGGGAGGAGAGAACGTGTGTATGGTACCTTGATAATGGAGCAAGCAACCATATGACTGGAGATCGAAGATATTTCTCGCAACTCAACAATACCATCATTGGGAAAGTAATGTTTGGTGATGATTATCGTATAGATATCAAAGGAAAAGGAACAATAACTTTCACTGATATGAATGGAGAATCACGAAAGATGACATACATTATTTTATACCTGATTTGAAGAGTAGCATCATCAGTTTAGGGCAAGCAACATAGGCAGGTTGTGACATAAGGATGAGAGGAGACGAGTTAACGATGCACGACCAACATGGAAAACTACTTGTCAAAGCCACACGGTCGAAGAACAGATTGTACAAGGTCCATATGGGATTAAGACCAGATGCATGTCTCTATCTATCCTCGACAAGTGAATCAAAACGTTGGCATGCGCGATTGGGTCATATAAACTACGAATCATTGAAATCCATGGTACAAAAGGAGCTCTTACTTGGAATCCCGAAGGTACATGTTGAGAAGGAGGTGTGCGGCTCCTGTTTGCTTGGAAAACAAGCAAGACAATCATTCCCAAAAATCACTACATATCGAGAATGTGAAACACTTGAGTTACTTCATGGAGACTTATGTGGACCCATATCGCCAAGCACACACGGCGGAAACATATATATCTTTGTTGTTATCGACGATCATACCAGATATATGTAGATGATGCTATTGAAGGAGAAAAGTGATGCTTTCAACAAGTTTAAGAATTTTAAAGCCTCAGTGGAGAAAGAGACAGGAAAGAAGATAATCACGTTCCAAACCGACAGAGGAGGAGAGTTTGTATCTAAAGAGTTCAATGCATACTGCGATAGCTTCGGGATCAAATTACGTCATCTGACGGCTCTATACACGCCTCAAAAGAACGATGTGGTGGAACGCAGGAACAGAACTATGCTGGAGATGGCGAGAAGTATTTTGAAGCACATGCACATGCAAATTATCTTTGGGGCGAAGCTATACTGTCATGCCCCGGATCCTAGATAAGATCTTCCGGACAGGCTGTGGTGCGAGGCAATGTGCTCAATCAGCTCTATAGAGTGTGGAACCAGCTCAATAGAGTGTGGTTTCAGCTCACTCAGTGTTGTTCAGATCATGGGAGCTGATGGACTAGCTCACTCAGATGGGGACAGCTGGTGATCAGCTCACCTCAGCTTGGCGGAGTGTTCCGGTCCGGACCAGTGTGGTTACCGAGCGGTTACCGAGCCGTCCCGATGGTCCGTGTGGGACGATGAGTCCAGGTGCGATCTTAGCTGAACCAGTCAATGAGACAAAGGGCCGGGGGAGTTGGTTTCCGTGTGGGAACTGCCAAGGGAGCAGTTGGGCGGTTGTGGGAGCGGTTCTGAGCGGTTTTGGGCGAAAAGGTACAAGGGGACAAGTGGCATCTCCTTGCCCAATCCTTTGTAACCGATCGGCCAGAGCAGTTACCGGTCCCTCTCTCTATAAATACATACCTTGGGGTCTATTTTTGGTCATCATATTTCCTAGGGAAAGCTCTGAAGAAATCGTGAGACAAAAGAGAGAGAGAGTGGCCGGCGACTTGAAGAGCAACCGTGTGTGGTGGTGCTTGATCTGCTCCGATCAAACCGTGACCGTGTGAATCAGGATGGATACCAGACAGAAAGATAAGGAGAAGGAGAAGGAGAAAGACTTGTCGTCTGGGGATCGGACTCCTAAGGTTAGTGGTGTGGTTTGCAAACCATTGGACATAGCCGGCAGTTGATCCGACCGAGTCTATGGTATGATCTGTTTTGTTGGTTACACCCATCTTCACTTTCTGATTACTTCAACTTATACTCTGGATGATTATGGTTTAGTCTGTGGGTTCAGACTTGATGGCACTGAACCATGGCCTTGGCCGGTTCAGGAACGAAGCCCATGGCCTTAGCCGGGCTGTTCATGATCAGGATCCATATGATCTGGATCGATTCATTGGATTCTTATTATGGGAATCTCTTAGTTGGGATTTATCATGAGTTTTAATGAATTTTAATTAATTTTTAGATCACTTTAGAAATCGGCCAGATTGGGTCTGAAGTGTAATTTGATGATTAGTTAAGGATAGATCCTTGTGATAGGTTATCTGATCATATGCTTGTGTATTGCCTTTGTGGTTCCAGGTACAGACTTGGACCGTGATAAAGGAAAGGAACTGTGAGGACTCCAGCCGTGGGGAGATATGTGGTGATTGGGTCCTTGTTGATAGATGTGAAATACTGATAACCTATTGTGCTTGTTGTGAACTTATGATAGCCTAGTGTGCAACTTATGTATTAAGAACGAATGGATGTTGTATGGATCTTTTGTTTAAGTATCTATAAAATAACAATTTGATTTACTTGAATCTGATTGTCTAATTATGATTGAAACAACCTCAGAACTCTGAATTATACTTCGAAAAATATTACATATGAAATCAGAAGTAGAGTGATCAAACTGAATGAAATGATTAAGTAAGCTGTGGTCTGGTTGGATTAAGGAATCCAGGATCGGGTCTTACAAATTGGTATCAGAGCTGATTTATTCTAGGATTTGTTTGGGTTATTGGGATCACCACACATTCGGCTGTTGAGACTCACGGTAAGGGGGTTGTTTTCCCTTGTGTTGAATGCTTGGTTGCATAATATTAGGATTGGATTGAGGTTTTGGATTCTTGTATGAAGTAACCTTTGTATGTGTTGTGAATCGTAAGGGTACTAAGAGGAAGTCTAAGAAGGGAAATGATGCTGCTGGAGCATCCGGGAATGTTGAGGCTGAGAGAGTCGATCCGACTCAGGTGTTGCCTACTCAGGTGTTGCCGACCCAGACGGGTCTGGTCAACAATGATACCGGATTGCCCCAGGGACCAACCCTTCCGACTGAGTCTAACCGGGAAGAGGCTGGTGATCAACATGATCAGAACCAGGAGCAGGAAGCTGAAACTTCCCGTACTGATGAACGGGTTGGTCTTAACATGGCCGGTGGTGCTGAGAATGTTGAGACTGGTCCGGAAAGGGAAGTGGCCGAACCTTCCATGAGGGAGGTGTTGGAGGCTTTGAAGCTCATGGGAGCACAAATGGTGACACTGATCCAGGCGTTCACACCTTTGGTGAATTCGTCTGTGGGTCAGGTTACTCCTCCGGTTCGTGTGGCTCCTCGGGCTGCTGGTGAACGTTTGAGATCAGTAGCTGAGGTGGTAGAGCTCGACCCACTGGATCGGGTGGTGCATAAGGTTGATTACCTGAAGGTTTTGGAGCACATCTCCAAACTGGAAACCAAACACTTTGTTGGAAGTGTTGATCCTATTGAGGCTGATGAGTGGAGGAGCAGGTTGGTACGCAACTTTAGCTCAACTCGCTGCCCTGAGGAGTACATGAAGGACATAGCTGTCCATTTCCTGGAAGGTGATGCACACAATTGGTGGTTGGCGCTGGACAAGCGTACCAACGGCACCATTGAACATTTTGCTGACTTTGAGGTTGAGTTCAACCATAAGTACTTTCCTGCTGAGGCGTGAGATCGTTTGGAGTCAAAGTTCCTGGACTTGACTCAAGGCCGCAAGATGGTTCGTGAGTACGAGGAGGAATTCAACCGGCTCAGTAGGTATGTGGGAAAGGAGTTGGAGGACGAGGCGGTTCAGGTCCGTAGGTTTATTCGTGGCTTGAGGGCCGACCCTAGGACCTATTGCTCGGTCCGTACTTTCCATACTGTGTCTGAACTGGTGGAGAGGATGGCAATCCTTGAGGCTAACCTTGCTGAGGAAGCTAAGGTGAAGTCTAGGAGTCATGCTACGTCTAGTGGATCTGGTGGATCCAGTGGCGACCATAAAAGGAAGAGGGACACGGCCGAGGAGGGTTAAACCTCAAGTGGTAGGCATGAGTGTCCCAAGTGTGGTAGACGCCATGGAGGCGAGTGCTGGAGAGCCATGGGTGCTTGTACTCGTTGTGGTAAGATGGATCATGCGGCTCGGGACTGTCCGGGTCCGGACCAGAGTCTGAGACAGGGCTCAGGAGGTGGTGGATCCATTCACTGTCACGGCTGTGGCAAGGCAGGACATCTCCGTAGAGATTGTCCCAAGTTACAGGGTGGTCAGGACAAGAGCTGTGGAGAGGCAAGCATAAGTAAACGTTAATTAGTTTGCCATACACCAATCAAACAAGAACATGCACGACGAACTAAAGAACTCTAACCAGATCGAACATACTACAACCACGTGCCCAATCATTTGATCCGAGATTCCCGGATCAGATCCAAAATCCCAAGATCATGTCCAAGAACGGGTTTCCTAGTGATTCCAAGTTAAGGCTTTGCAACCCGAGTTTGAAACCGTTAGTTAGTTCATCCCGGACTAGGACTAGTATCATATGGAATCCAAGCATTTCACAAACCTTTTCTTATTCATATATACTTTAAGTTCAACCACATCAAAACTTTATACATGCTCGGCCGATGTTCAAAACCTACTACGGGTTACCTGCAAAACAAAGAGTCTAATGAGCAACAATTTTGCAAAACGTACAAATTTGCAAAAGGTAGCAAATTGACACCAACAGCTTTGTGCTCCTGCGATTCCAAATGGAACCTACTACGGGTTACCTGCAAAACAAAGAGTCTAATGAGCAACAATTTTGCTCAGGAGTTGGGTTTCCTAACAATTATTTATCTCCCCATTATGCATCAAACATTAAGCAAAAAAGATCAATTATATTAAGAAATATGCAATGCAAAAATAAAGCAATCACGTAAATAAGGATCCACTCTTCACGAGTGGTTAGATCATTATCGATCGTCGAGGACTGCCTCTCGCCATTGGTTCCTATCTCGATAAGAAGTCCATAACATATGCCTTCTTGCGCCCATTGACTCTAAACACAAAGTCTAAAAAGCCGATGGCCCGGATAACACACTTACCGCATCGTCATGCAGCTACACGGTCGAGGGTAGCTAGCCCTATCACACGTGTCTTCGCGTCCTGCCCGGAACTAATTTTGGTAAGGCCCCAGACAAGGGATGGGCCTCGAGTGGACACCAATGACACTCACGACATTCCACCCGAGTGTCGGACCCTCACAGATCAAGTCCGTGGATTTACGGGTTTCCCGTTAAGATATGATCAAACATGTTATATTATCTGAGCCGAGGCCCAAACAATACAATGCAATGACATAAGTATATGCAACACAACATCAATGTATCACAATCATGTTATACCCCTTGAGCCGAGGCCCGACGATATAACTCAATATCTTTCACAAACATCAATCATTATCATATCATTATATATCTAAACACGTAACCTAGCAATGCATCAATCAATACTTTTGTTTTGCAGGCGCTATTCGCACAAACAACAATCATAACCCATAACCGAGACTCACCTCAACACTTAGATGTAAGTTTCGGACTGGAAACGCTTCTATCGCTTCTAACCCATATCTCTAGAACTTTAGAAATCTAGACACAGGAAGGGTAGGATATGAAAGGAAAAGAAAGAAAACAAAGCTAATAGGAAAAAAAAAAGGAACTCTAAAGACCAAAACGTTACCTTAAGTCTCAAGTGTTCTCGGATTCTCTCGGGTGCCTATGGTCGGGTTTTTTTTTTTAAAGTGGAGAATGAACTAAGGGGGTGGTCTGCTATTTATAGGCTGAAAAATGAGCTCATGGGAGGGGTTTTGGTCGTGCATGACAAGCAGGAAGTGTCTCTGCCTCCCAAACCAACCAATAGGAGACAGCTTGGTGTCTTAGCCACAATTTTGGCCAATAAAACCAAGCTTTGTGCCAGCCACCAAAGAATCCAATAAAAATGAGACAAGAACTGCTTGGAGGTGGTCCAGTCAAGGAGAAGCACATGTCCAGGTGCTTGAAGGAGGTAAGCAAGCAGCTGCATCTTCCGGAAACTTCCAAACATGCTTAGCACGTCGTAGATGGGCCCGAATGGGCCGTATTTAAATCCCGAACATGTAATAAGCTGATCCGAGCTGGCGGGAATGTTTCTTTTTGACAAAAACCTAGATTTCTTAGACCAAAATATTTCTAAAATAATTCTAAGGTCATTCCTATCTTAAGGCCCTATAATAAATTTTCGATTAATTTTTTCGTCAGACTAGGACGTTCTAGGCCGAACCGCGAGCATTTTCAATCTACTAAACTTCCCGAAGAATTTATTTCTTCATCTGGAAAACTATTCTAAGACTTTCTAAAAAAAATTTCATATGTATCTTGGGATCAACAACCATCCACGGGAAAAGATCAATCTGACTTCCACTTACTTGAGTAATTTTCTCGGCTGTTACATGATTTTTCCTTGTCTGCGTTTTACTCTTTAAAGAGGGTTATTACACCGATACTCTTCTTCTGGGTTCCAATGTTCCACACGCTTCTCCAGCCATTCCTTCATGAGCTCCCATCTAGCCGAGGCTTTCAATTGCTGAACTAGTAGATCTCGGCGAGCCATCATGTCCTGCACCTGGTTACGAAGAAGGAATACCACGCCGATCAATCTCCGGTGAGCATCCACCGAAGGGTCACGGTTAGGCATAAACTCAGCACTTGGCGATGAGGTGGAAGACAAGCCATTAGCCGATAAAGCAACCCTCGCTAGTCTTGGCGGAGGAGTGTAAGAAGGACGCCGCTTCCGCCCTTTAGCCTTCTGATACTCATCATAGACAACCGATACCGGGAGCCTCGCCACGTTCCCTGGAAAAAGCTATGTAAGAAATAAACGGGACAAATACTTACCAAATAGAAAAAAAGGGAAGGCTTACCCCAAACACGACTATGACGCAAGGCTTCCCTGCTCACCAGAAAGGTCACCCATCGGAATCGTCGAGGAACTCCCATTATAAGCTTCGCTACTGCTTCTCCAGCATAGGAAACCGGGCGGGACACATCTGACAAAGCAAAAGCTAAACATCAAATCGGACTCCGAAAGGAATGATAAAACTCAAACCCCAAATGAGAACTTACCAACGGTACGCCAAGACGTAGGATAACCAACAGGCTCCTGGATCTTCACGAACACGTACCGGCTGTTCCAACCATCCCTGAAGGGGTAATTGCCCCTGACACCCCTCGAAGGTTCCTCGACCCGAGGGGTGCCATCACGGAATCGAAGGTGATAGAGCCATGCTTTGTTCATCAGAGGAGCAAAGTAATAAGAGTATAAAATCTCATGCACCCCAACAGAAAATCCATGGAGTTCCCCAAGTACTTGGATGGCCATTAAAGTCCTCCAGGTTAGAGGAGTAAGTTGAGAAGGAAAAAAAAACTGAAGAAAAACGATACTTCGCCTATAAGAGAAAGGATAACGCCCCGGAAGCTTGCTTCCAGATATGCCTCATAGACAGCTACCTCACCCGCTCCCCCCATCTGGAGCTCGTTCGAACTCAGTCGGACTCCTCATCCCCACTAAAGGATGAATCACATACTTTCTCCTCATATTAACCAGGTCTCCCTCTCGGATCTCAGAACGGAGACCATCGTCGAAAAAACAAGAACAGAGCCTTCTCAGGGGCGCCATCGGAACCGCTTCACTATCAGCCTCCGGAACATCTCCCCAAGAGGGAATAGGGGATGAGAAAGGATTGGTGAAAGGATGACGCGGCCTTAGACAACCACCCACAAGTGAGGATGGAAACATGAGCAACTCGAGATTCATCTTTCTCAATTAAAGGATCAGTGTCGAGGTTGGGTTGAGGCCAGTTAGGAGATATTGCGAGTCCTTATATATATCCGGGTCATTCCCTTTTACGGGACGAGAAAAGTAAATAGGTATGTTCCCAAATATTCTGAAGAATCCCTGACATAAAGGATAAGCAATGAAAAGGAAATGCAGTCCTTGCAGAAAAAAAGGGAAATCCTTCCTACAAAAAGGAAAGATTCGAGAAAGATACACGCCTTTGAAGAATAAGAAGAGCACCAAGTATCATCAAACCAAACGGCCACCAGCCTCCTGATCAATTTTCACGCGTCAAGCCTTCAGAACCCCTCTTCGGAAAACATCAGAGGTCCAGGCTCCGCCGTCTCCAAGACGCCATCATAAGCCCAGAGCTTCTCCATCTTCGCCAAAAATTCAGTGGTTCAATAGCGCCAGACCCCGTCCTGGAATAAGGGAACCGGTCCTCCCCCAGGTTCAGAGTGTGGTTCCGGCCTGAGTGGAACCCGGGATCGCAGGATTACTGGAGGCCTGCCAAAGGGAAGCCTGCAGAGAATAAGCAACTCCGGTTGACTTGAGTGCACAGGTTATTCCCCGATTTCGATGACGAAATCGAGCAATAAGGGGCAAACTATTGGAGAAAAATACTCGGGTATTTAATTTCTCCAGACCCCCGACAGGACACCGGCCTCTGGGTCCCCGCTAGGAGGCACCCTAATTCCCCGCTACAAAGTATTCCGGGTCCGTTCCCAGGGACCGCCTGTGACACCCCCGATCTGGTCTAAGTATAAGTTGACTCGACCAGCCGTGCAACAATCAAACAAGAACATGCACAGCCGATCACTAGTAACTGAAACCAATCCGAGAAGCCACAATGTGTACATAAACGACTAACCAGAAATTCCCGAAATAAATCCAGGTACCTTAGGCCAACCGCCTAAGTACACATATCCTATTTGGTACAACCCGAGGCTTTACAACCTTAAGAATAATACCCAATAGTTGGTTCGTCCGGACAAGGACTAATATCATTTGAAACCCGTACTTTAAAAACATTCTTTATACACTATATACTTATTCATTTAAATGAATCTTACAAATCTTATAGATTAACCTCGAGGTTTACGGTCAACAAACCTTATACATAAAGTATATCAAAACGACTGCAAGGATAATAAAATTACCGCTGGCTAATGCCGTTCCTTCCTGTCCTAGAGTAAAGGTCTCCCACCTACTGGTTACCTGCATATCAAATGAGTCATGAGTAACTAGTTTACTCAGTGAGTCTAATCCCACACCCAAACACATATCAATAGTATCCCGAGCAAGCGACACCATTTGAATGCAGTGGAATTATATTCCATAATTAATATAATTATAAGGGCTTTCAATCCATCCATGTGAATCTATCTTAAACATCACCTCTATGATACCCGCCAATCACTCATACTCTTAATATATATATATGCTAAACCCGAAAAACTACCAAGGATAACCGAGCCTAACGGGAAATAAATATAACCATCATCTCCATCAGATATTCCAAGATAGAACATCCAACGCTGCATGCAGTTACACGGCCTCCAGGGTGCGACCCCATCATCGTGTCTTCATGACCTTGATCCATATCGCAGGACCAATTCACGGCAATGCGGAACTTTCGGGAGAGTGAGTATACAATAAGACTTCACATGATTCACACTTATTAATAGAATACTTATAGATTAGTACTTGAGAACAAGTACTAAGGCTCGGGATAACCTCAAAGAATTATTCTTATTAATTCTTAAGTATTTAAACTAGATAAATACTTCATATATAAATATAGATCAAGGGATAATACTTAATCAATCAACCATAATTACTCCTTAATTAATCCATGATTAATCCTTAATTAATCAATGATTATCCCTTAATTAATTCATCATTAATTAATTCATGATTAATCCTTAATTAATCAACCATATTCAATATGCAATCATGCATACTCATTCATAATTCATTCATCATCTATCTAGACTCACCTTTAAATCCATGAGATTGGCTAAGGAAGACTAGACTCGAGCTCAAGCTAATCACACTTCACTTCTGGATCACTCTCGGTTGAGAACCATCACAAGGATCCGGCTGATCCGAATACTCTCCTTGGCCATCTGAATTCAAAACATAACAGTTGGAACATAAGGTTCACTAGTCTTGTTCAAGAAGAAACTCAACTCAGTTCATAACATTCCAGTTCAGTTCTCTCATATCAGTTCGGTTCAAGACAGATTGATACCATGTTCAGCTCGGTTCAAGCTTTAACAATTTAACTCGGTTCATATCAGCTTAGTTCATGCTCAGCTAACTCCGGTTCTAATCAGTTCCCAACAGCTTAACTCGGTTATACTCAGACGACATCAGTTGAAGACAATTTCAGACCATAGTCAGCTCGGCTCAGATCAGATCAAAACATACTCAGCTCAATTCAGTTCTAAACAAGATCAAATCAGTTCGGTTTAATTCCCATAATTCTTATTAGTTCGTCTACTGGTTCTATGAGACTTATTAAATCATAAACCAACCAAGACTGAAGAGAACAAGACCTTAGACAACTGATCCTGACAGGTTAACCAACATACAGCAATTGGTTCTCATCAAAACATGGCTGAATCAAGAAGCTGAAGCTTACCGGTTTTACTCAACTAATTAAACTTGACTGGTTGTCTCTCTTCAAGCTAACCACGAATTAACCTGATCAACACCACATGAATCCATGGTTGGATTTATTCAGAATTTATCTCCAGTGTAGGCAAACCAACAAAACTTCTCACAGAAACTGATCCACAACCATCTTACCGATCAAAATCAAAGGCTGAAGAACATGGGTGATTCTCTACTTCAGGACGCCAAATCTTCAGCTCTTAAACACTCCAAAACTCACTGATTAAATTCACAGAAGGGTGAGAAATGATCGTCCATGCTCACTTCTCTTCTCTGATTTTTTTCTGAATTTTTGCATGAGTTTTTCTCACAGATTTTTCTCTTTTCTTTCTCTCTGAATTTTTCTCTGGTTTTTCTTGTGCAACAGGACGTCCAGAAGAGAGAAGAAGGTATTTTATAGCATGAGGGGTTGCTTCAGCTGAGGGTTTACTTAAACCAAAGCAAGTTGCTGTCTTTTCCCTCCTTTGAAGAAAGATTATTTTGTTTTTATTAAACAAGCAACCAGCTTGTGACTTTCATATGACTTTAGTGAAGCAAGCAAGCAGGTAGGTGCAGCTCATGTGACTGATTTACTGAGAAAGCAAGCAGAATAGATGGTGAAGGTATTAGACTGGTCGGAATTTAGTTAAGAAACTTAACGACAATTTCGGACAGTTTTCGACTAAAATTTCTCATCCTTCGAATCTCGTCTTGCTTTCAACTAAGCTTGCCTAGCTTAATTAAAATTCGACCAAAATTATTAACACTCTTCCAGAACTATCAATGAGAGGCCTTTCGACCACAAGACAGTCCCGTCGAGGTATTAATTCACCGGGTCGACTTTATTTTTAAATCTGATTGACCAACTCCAAACTGGTCGAGCGGAGTTTTTCTCGACCAAAAATTAACTTGCTCGTGAGGGTTATTACACCGCCCCTTTCCCTGGGGAAAAGAAAAACTTCTGATAAGGAGAATCTTCCATATTTCCGAATATAGAAGAATTTAACCTACTCCAACCGACTAAGGCACGCCTTAAGAAGACTATATAAAGGGAACCTAAACCCTAAAGCAAGGGATCGACACTTCAAGACTTAGAGATTAGAGTTAGGCGGCTAGAACTAGGGTTTATACACCAATCTGTTGTAGTTCCGGCTTGTTAATCTAATAAAACATCTCTTCAAGTCTATTTCTTTAAAACTATACACAAAATCTATACCAATACCAGCTTTGTCCATCGTTCCATGGTACTCACAAATATCCTACACAAAAATTCCCTAACAGTTTCCTCAAGAGATTAAGAGTTCTTATTTTTGAGTTATTACCAAAGAGTTCGAGAGTTCTTGTGTTCGAGACACCAGAGGTCACTAACTTAGCTGGAAAGGACTCTTGGTCATTGTGTTAGAAATCCCCAGTTCGAAAGACCGTTGGAACAAAACTAATATTACATATATATTGTAGTTTCGGACATTGAAAATTTCAGACTTTAGCTCCTATTATTCAAAAAAGGAAGAAGATACTTCTAAACATACGATAATATATCCATCAGCTTTTAAAGCTTGCAAGTGTGAACGCATCAAGAAAACCAAGGGTAATAACTGCCTCCCTTGACTGTTAGTGTATGTTACGAGTGCGCAGATGTCTCTTCTAGTCGCCATAATTTTATTTGAAAGTGGTTGAATCCATGAGTGTTGTGGGAACAGGAACGGTACCTCCTGAATCAAAGGCCAAGCAAATGAACCAATCAACGAATCAAAGTACCAGGCTAGATATGTGTTCAGTCAAAACTTCATATCTCACCAACCATGAAGACTTTTGCCATGAAACCAATTTTCAAGGAGATTCTAAACTCAAGAAGGTGTCAAGCCTAATTAGAATAATTCCCAAAGCTACTCGGACAGGAAGATATGAATTTTACAAACCGGAGGTTGGCTAGCCTATCCATCTGCGGGTATCAGCCTTATGAATAAGTTATGGCCGTCTGACCAGAGCTTTAAGATGGATCTCTTAGCTTTCCAAAATATCCAGAATGTGGAGAATTGGAAAATGTACATTTGGTATCAACATTAATCGTTCAGTTCTATACTTTAAAATATCAATACTCATTATATACGCATATCTTAAAATCTCTTTTATATTAGAATATATAGAAAAAGAAAAAATCACACACTGTTGACTGAAGATATGTATATATAGTACTAGATAAATAAAATAACTAATAGACATAAGAACTCAGATGTTAAAATTTGAACAAAAAATTGTTATTGTTTTTAGACCGAAATAACCGAACCAAAAATATCATGTGCTTTTAAAGTGCGGCTAAAAATATAGTTTTATATTTTTATTAGATATTTTTTATAATTATAAAATTATTTTGATGAATTATAAAAACTATATATATAAAAAAAATTACGCAAATTTATAGATTTGCACTAACACTATTGCTTGATTAAACAAATTTATACCAATTTAGATTTATTTAAACTAATTCAAATCACCTGAATTTTATCCGGACAAAGAGAAACCACTTGAATTTTATGGACCCAATGTAGATATTCTCAAAGCATTTTGCTGGAAAATGCGGTGTCCTCCAAAGTTAAAGCATTTTCTTTGGCAGTTGGTGTCTGGTTGTATAGCGGTAAAGAAAATCCTTTAAGCGAGAGGGATACAAGGAGACACTTGCTGTGCCCGGTGTGGAGATCCGGAGGAATCAATAAACCATGTGTTTTTCGAATGTCCTCCAGCACGTCAAGTGTGGGCACTATCTAGGATCGCATCAAATCCAAACCTTTTCCCAAATGGCTCTCTTTTTGCTAATATGGACCATCTATTTTGAAGAGTTAACCCAAAAA
Source organism: Brassica juncea (assembly GCA_018703725.1). Taxonomy (NCBI): domain Eukaryota; kingdom Viridiplantae; phylum Streptophyta; class Magnoliopsida; order Brassicales; family Brassicaceae; genus Brassica; species Brassica juncea. The sequence continues at coordinate 13,231,646 of CM031931.1, forward strand.
TGGAGGATCATCAGTTTGCCTGGATATTATGGTATATTTGGAAGGGCCGGAACAACAAAGTGTTCAGTAACCTGGATGTTGATCCGAGGAAAACGCTTCAATTAGCAGAAGTTGAATCAACACTGTGGGCTGAGGCACAGGTTATTAATGATCATAGGTTGACACAGGAAGTACATGTAAGGCCAGATTTAGGAACCATAGGAAGATGGTGTTTCAAAGACGGTTCTTGGAAAGATAAGGACTTTTTTTCAGGACAAGGATGGTTCAGTACGTTACCAGGGTTTGATGGTTTATTAGGGGCAAGGAATGTAAGGGTATGCCTCTCACCTTTTCATTCGGAGATAGAGGCTTTAATTTGGGCAATAGAATGTATGAGAAACTTAAGGCAGTTTCAGGTTACGTTTGCGACGGATTGTTCTCAATTGGTGAAGATGGTTTCAGAACCAGAGGAATGGCCAGCATTTGGAAGCTACCTGGAAGATATTAAGCTTTTGCGACGCAGTTTCGTCAACTCAGATATTATTCATGTTTCTAGAACGGAGAACATAAGGGCGGATAGTTTGGCACGTAGTGCTCGGAAACAACCGTCTTTCGTCGTGCACATGGACGCAGAGCTACCACATTGGTTTACAGAGTCTACATGAGTCTGTAAATGTCTGCTGTCAAAAAAAAAAAAAAAAAAACTAATTCAAACCGATTTAAAACAGTTTGATATGTTGAGTCGTTCTACAATTTATATGTATAAAAATATTACTATAAATAATAATATATTATTGTTATTTAATATTTTATTTTAGATAAAAGAGTTGGATTGGTCCAATTACTTATTTTATGGGTATATTGTGTTACATATATTCTTTCAAATTAAAGTACGACTATTTTAATCTCATTCAGCTAAATCAAATTAATTGTATTCATTCTATTAGTTTGGTTCTTCATCTTAGATGTATTAGTATATATATTTGATTTTTTAAAATAATCTGGTAAATTTTAATTTTCAAAAATAAAATTAGAAAAATTGAGTAATGATCCGTACAAAGTTGCATAAAAACATAAGCGGTAAATTTTTAAACTGTGATTATTTCTTTACTATATTATCAAGATTATTTTGTAAACTTTTTTTAATGAGATTACATTATATATGGATAATTTTTATGTTTAATTTTATAAAAAATTCTTTATTATATATTTTATTTGGAAAAAATTTTAAAAAAAATTAACTTAAATAAATAAATAAAAATTCATAAACATATCTTAGTTTATGTTATTTAAATAATTTTGTAATAATTTTAGAAATAGATTTATTTAAAAAATATATTTATTACTTTTAGAATATATAGTATGTTGTTTATGTTTATCTTTTAAAAGGAACTAGATTTTGACCCGCGCAGACGCGCGGGTGTATATTTTGAAAAATATGTTGATATTTGTTTTTCATGTAATTATTAGGATTTGGAAAAATGAATCCGAGGAACCTAACCGATACCGATCCAAAAATATAGTATCAAACCCGAACATAAATTGATTAAATATTCTAATTATTCAAAATTTTATTATTTAGAGAACCGAATCTGATCCGAACTGAAGTATTTGGGTATCCGAATTTATCTAAAAATAGATTTATATACTTATATATATTAATTATTTTTAGATTTAATGTATATAAAACATCAAAAATGATGTTTTCAAACAAAAATATTTTTTTTAAAAGACTGCAATCCATGTCTCCAAACACTCTAAATTTTTTAATAGTCTTATTCAAGTCTCCAAACACTCCAATTTTGTACTTGAGTTTTAATAAGATATATATAGACTAGATTTTGACCCGCACGCCCGTGCGGGTGTATTTTTTAAAAAAAATATGATGATATTTGATTTTTATGTCACTATTTAAGGTTGGTCAAAAAACTCGTATTCGAAGAATTGAACCGATCCCAATCCGAATAAGTAGTACTAAATCTGAACCGGAATTGATTAAATATCTGAATTATTCAAAATTTTGGTATTTGAAAAACTGAAATCTAATCCGATCCGAACCGAAGTATTTTGGGTATCCAAAATAGATTTTTATACTTATATATATTAATTATTTTTAGATGTAATATATATAAAAACATCTAGAATATATATGATGTAAATATATACAAATAATCAAACGTAAATACTTAAATATATGATGTAAACTTTTAAGTTCGCTTAAATGCTTGAAAATATGATGTAAACTTCTAAGTTCGCTTAAATACTTATATATATGATGTAAACTTTTAAGTTCGCTTAAATGCTTGAAAATATATACAAATAATCAAACGTAAATATCTTAAATAGTTAAAATATACTAAAAACTCCAAAAATACTTAAATAATTATTAATTTTCTATCCAAATATTTAAACCAAACCTATTTAAATTGGTTATCCAAATCCGAACCAAATCTTAAAAAATCTGAACTGAACACGAAATCCCAAAAAGACCCGAAAACGAACCCGAACGCCCACCCCTAATCACTATTATATATATCCTATATGTGTCATCATAGGTTACGAAATATGTGTTATCATATAATTAATCGTATTTTATACGTACCATCAAATAAGTTTTTTATAATTAATAATATTTTATACGTACAATCATATAAATAATCATATATATTATATTTTAAAATTTAATGTGAAATATAAAAACCATAATGTAAGTTGGTGTTTAAAATTGGGCTTTGTATTGTATTTTTCTTATATATATTAAAAACATTTTTATAATAGTTATTAGAAAATATGTTAGTAAAAATAAAATTTTGAATATATATATATATATATATATTTTTTTTAATGAATTTTTGATATAAATCAATTTTAAATTATTGTTTTGATTTTAATATTTTATATATCAAATAACATAAACCCATTACTTTTTAATATAATGTAGTGGATTTCCAATTTTTAGAAGCATAAGCCCTTATTTTTTTTTCCTAACTTACTACTATCCATGTTTCCAAACAGTACTATTTTTTTAACTATTATCCATATTGCCAAACAATCTCAATGTGTACTTCAACTTTAATAATATAGATATATAGACTAGATTTTGACCCGCACGCCCGTGCGGGTGTATTTTTTTAAAAAAATATGATGATATTTGATTTTTATGTCACTATTTAAGGTTGGTCAAAAAACTCGTATTCGAAGAATTGAACCGATCCCAATCCGAATAAGTAGTACTAAATCTGAACCGGAATTGATTAAATATCTGAATTATTCAAAATTTTGGTATTTGAAAAACTGAAATCTAATCCGATCCGAACCGAAGTATTTTGGGTATCCAAAATAGATTTTTATACTTATATATATTAATTATTTTTAGATGTAATATATATAAAAACATCTAGAATATATATGATGTAAATATATACAAATAATCAAACGTAAATACTTAAATATATGATGTAAACTTTTAAGTTCGCTTAAATGCTTGAAAATATGATGTAAACTTCTAAGTTCGCTTAAATACTTATATATATGATGTAAACTTTTAAGTTCGCTTAAATGCTTGAAAATATATACAAATAATCAAACGTAAATATCTTAAATAGTTAAAATATACTAAAAACTCCAAAAATACTTAAATAATTATTAATTTTCTATCCAAATATTTAAACCAAACCTATTTAAATTGGTTATCCAAATCCGAACCAAATCTTAAAAAATCTGAACTGAACACGAAATCCCAAAAAGACCCGAAAACGAACCCGAACGCCCACCCCTAATCACTATTATATATATCCTATATGTGTCATCATAGGTTACGAAATATGTGTTATCATATAATTAATCGTATTTTATACGTACCATCAAATAAGTTTTTTATAATTAATAATATTTTATACGTACAATCATATAAATAATCATATATATTATATTTTAAAATTTAATGTGAAATATAAAAACCATAATGTAAGTTGGTGTTTAAAATTGGGCTTTGTATTGTATTTTTCTTATATATATTAAAAACATTTTTATAATAGTTATTAGAAAATATGTTAGTAAAAATAAAATTTTGAATATATATATATATATATATATTTTTTAATGAATTTTTGATATAAATCAATTTTAAATTATTGTTTTGATTTTAATATTTTATATATCAAATAACATAAACCCATTACTTTTTAATATAATGTAGTGGATTTCCAATTTTTAGAAGCATAAGCCCTTATTTTTTTTTTCCTAACTTACTACTATCCATGTTTCCAAACAGTACTATTTTTTTAACTATTATCCATATTGCCAAACAATCTCAATGTGTACTTCAACTTTAATAATATAGAATATATCAAATAACATAAACCCATTACTTTTTAATATAATGTAGTGGATTTCCAATTTTTAGAAGCATAAGCCCTTATTTTTTTTTCCTAACTTACTACTATCCATGTTTCCAAACAGTACTATTTTTTTAACTATTATCTATATTGCCAAACAATCTCAATGTGTACTTCAACTTTAATAATATAGATATTACTTTTTTACTTTAAAATCAACATTATGGTGTAAACTTTTCCATAAGGAGGGTGGTGACATCTGTAACATTTCTGATTTGGTGAATATCCCAAGAACACACACTGCAGAGATCTTAGTTCTATCTTGTGATCTGAGAGAGGTCTGAGATAGGGATAACATGCCGAACCGAAGACTCTCAACGCTGACAGTTCTAGTTTAGTACCAAATAACATTTCCTTTGGACTCTTAAACTGCACATAATATTGGAAGGAAGTAGATTTGCCAAGTAGACCGAGGAGTAAAATGCTTCTATCCAATGATGAAGAGGAAGATGACTCTCAAACATCATAGACAGACCAAGCTCAATGATGTGTCTATGTTTCCTTTCAGCAATTCTATTTTGTTGAGGGATGTACGAACATGACATCTGATGTTTTATACCATGCTGCTGTAAGTTAATTTTCATCTGATTGCTTGTAAACTATCCTTTTCCATCACTCTGAAATTTTTTAATCTTTGTGCCCAACTGATTCTCAACAAGTTTTTAAAACATAATGAAGATATAGTAGAATTCTGACTTGAGTTTAATAGGATAAAACCAACTGTAGTATTCATCAACAAAAATTGTATAATATTTGAACTCTTGGTTTGATACAACTGGTGAAGGATTCCATACATCACGGTGTACTCTTTCTAGGGGCTTCTCTACTCTAGAATCAGAAGAAAAAAACTGAATTTTATTACTCTTCGCCATATGGAAAAGCGCACAAATGGAGGTGGATCTGCTCTTATTGATGTGTATTTCCTTGCAGGCTTGAAGATGTTAGAGAAATTTTTTGCGTGTCCTAACCGGCTATGCCAGACATCTTCACTCTGAACATTGCCTTTTTGAGAAGAAAGTGCTAAACTCTCTGCTTTCCAACATATAGAGATCGTTAGGACCTTTGGCCACCACTTTCTGATTAGAGATTTTGATAATACAGACTTTGTTAGCATCAAAAATACACTCCACAGTGATGATCATCGTATATTTTAGACACTGATAATAACAATTTCTTTATATCCGGACAGATAAAAACCTTATTTCATTGAAGGTTACCTGAAAAAGTTGTGACCGTACCGTAGTGGATCCTACATGCGTTATTGGGAGAAAGGTACCATTGCCAACCATCGTTGTATCGTGGAAAACAGAGGCGAACTAATAATTTAATTTTTTCTCCAAATCAATTTTTTTTTGTTTTAATTGATTCGGGTCTAGTGTTTATAGGTGGGTCTAGTGTTTATAGGTCGGTCGGATTTTGTTTGATGGGGAATCATTGTTGCAAAACGCAATTTACAAAACTTTAATTTTGTTTTTCAAAATTGGATTAGGAAGAGAGATTTGAGAAGAATTAAGAAGAAAGAGGGTTTTAGGCAGTCGTCCTTTGTTTTTTACCATAAAATAATTTGAAAAATATAAAGAAAAAGAAAAACTAAATGAAAAAAAAAACAGAGAAAATAAAATAATTTTTTTAATAATAACAATTAAATATAGAGAAAAAGACTATGATAGCACCAAACCAAGTTTTTGTTCCCAAAGTAGCATTCAAGGCTCAAAGTCACAAAAATAGATTTCATTAAAGAGGTAAATATACATTTATACCCATTGGGTTAATTAATCCAAACCTTAGGGTTTAGAGTTAAGGGGTGGGTTTTGGAATTAGGGTTTAAAATTTTATAAAAAATAAATATTAAAATAAAAAATAAAAATTTTAAAAACAGTTTCAAAAAGTATTTTTAAATTATAAAAAAAAAAATTTGAAAAAAAAATAAAAAAAAAATTCGAAAAAAAAATTCAAAAAAAAATTATAAAAATTTCGAATCTGAAAACACATAATCTGAAACTATAAAAAAAATTATTTTTTTTTCATTTTTTTATTTTTATTTTATTTTTTTTATTTATTTTTGTTTGTTTATTTAATTTTAAACCAAGGGTATTAGGGAATTTTTACCCTTTAATGAATGTCATTTTTGTGACTTTCTAGTGCTATTTTTGAGACATAAACTTCAAAAGGTGCTATTATTGACAATTGCCCTTAAATATATTTGATTTATTACAGATACTGCCCTAATTAACTGTTCTAAAAAAATTTACTTTTCAACTAATATTATAGCGATAAAAATTATAGCGAATATTATTGGTTTAAAGTTTACATAATACAAATAATAATATTGTAAAAAAGTTCAGAAAGCAACAAAATTTTACAGTAAAAGACGGAGGGTGGTATCATAGAATAGGGAAAAACACATGATTAAAAAAACTAAATAGGGTCGGTAGATATTCATGATCGGCGAACAACAGCAGTGGCGAAATGAGGATGATGGATGAACTCAAACGAGACCTTAAGAGAACGGTCTTGACAGAGGAGGTTTACGGCAATAATATTGTGTTCCGCTACTTGTTCTAATCCAACTACTTCTGCCAATTTATCAGGGTCGTTCGCGTAACCCACCTTTATCTCTTTAGCCATCTTTTGTGCGTCTCGGAAGCACTCGTACACAGGAAGGTACTGCAGTAAATAAAAACAAAAGAGTAATGGATACAACTTTTCAATTCATACCCCATATACACATTACTAAAACTTCATGATTGTCTTACAAAAATCATAATTCAACTTCCAATGAGATTCAGTATAAAAAAGTTGTAAAGATCAAACTTACATCGAGACGAGCATGACAAGTGGATTCAGAGAATGACTCATATGCATCATATTTGGGAAGCGAAGCCTTCTGGAGAAGTCCAAAATGCTGAACAAATTTCTGCAAGACAAGAGAAATGGGAACTCGACTGTCATACATAGAAACCACATATCTATTACAGAAGCTGGAAGTTTGCATATTAAAACATCGATAAATATGCAACAGAAAACAGATTTACACTTTACCTCATTTTCGGTATTAAAAGGTCCTTGACTCTTTAAACACATTCCTTCATTTCTTAAAGCAGCAATCATCTATGGTTTACGTACACAAGGTTTGGTTAGGTTGGGAAAAAAAGTATCTGATGACATTTTAATCAAATGAGCTTGAAAGCAAGAGACTGAAAGAGAAAAAAAAAGTACCACTGTGAGCCCTTGTGCAAGGCTAGTCTGACACTTGAGAAGTAATACCCATAGACTAATCCTATCTTCCCGAGCCATATCCCTGGAATAATCCTCCTTCTTCTTTGCCTTCCGTTCCTCTGATCCAAGTGATGACGCGTACGTGAATAAACAGAGACATACAAATACAGTATCCAATTACGCCAAGGATACAAAAGGAACAAAAGAATTTACCAATGCTTACCAGTGTGAACAATAATTAACACCCTGAAGTGTGCTTTTTCAGCAAGCTTCCAGAGTATAATGTACATATACCAGTATACCATACAATATTCACTTGGAGAGTAGAGCTCTAGATCAAACCCCAGCACAAGAAAGCGAAGTGCCACCCAATGAATTTGCTCCTCTAACCAACCATAAATATGATTTAAAATGAGCAGAGACTTATCCTGAAAAGGTACAAAATATGCATGTTAACACTATTACATCTCTACTTTTCACTAGCGCAAACAAAATTCAAAAAGAGAAAAGCAAGAAATTTAGAGGTTAGACTACTCGTTAGTTTCTGCTAAAAACAAAAGTACAATAGTAATCCCCATCTGCCAAAGCAAGAAATTTACAGATAGATGTTTTCAATGGACCTGGCATCGATGGCACAGTAATGGTAGTTAACATACCCCATTTTTCGGAGTGCGCGGTGTTGTAACTTGCTGCATCATATTACCAACAGTGATCCCCATCTGCCAAATACAGGACCCAAAATGAATTGAGATGTTAACACAAAAACATAAATCAGTAGGCACACAATTTTTAGGGTAAGCAAAAACATTAAGAGACAAAAAAACGTTATACTGTTATATCATAATCGTAAATGGTATCACCTGCACATTGAATATACTCCAGTCGTTTAATATTTTCCCAAGCTTACGCCTCTGCCATGGGGTATTAGCACATAGTATCTTAAGCAGATTAATCATCAACTGCACATCAAAATCAGAACAGAGATCAGACAGAGCTTTCTATGTTAGAAACCTGTTGATTACTTCATCCATTTGATACATCTTTCCAGAGGCTATCAAAAACATTATGGCCAAAGTTTCCACAAAATTGTCTATATTTATGGCCATTGTTTATATACATAAGAAAATCTTCAAGGTTTTATGAAGGTTTAAAACCCTTTTCCAAATTAATTTGCCATCCATTTTTCTCAAACAAATGAATAACTACCAAAAATCAAAGTCCAAAGCTGACTTAAAACAGAGTGCCTCACCAGGAAAAAAAAATAAAAAACCACCTTATACTTGTTTGTAGGTGAATAAGTGTATCCTTTTTCATATCTTTATACAAAATAAGTGACTCCACAGTATTTTTAAATACTAGGTACCTGATTAAGTTGAAGAATGTACTCATTCAAATGAAGTCCATGGTTCTTTGTGACGTCCAATGCAAGAGATCTTGCGCAAATAGTCAAAAAGGTATCACGGCCATAAAGCTTCCCATCTTGCACAAGGAGAAGCTGTAGAACAAAATCTTTCATTGAGTTTAAAAGGAAAGGCATTATTCTAGCTTAATACGTAATGTATTTTACAAGTATTGCTTACATCATAACAAAAAAGACTACCGTATCAGTGCTCAACCGATACTACAATCAGAGTCTAGAATCAACCACAGTTATGTATATCAGATCATAATCCCACGTCGCCATAACTAACATCTAGTCATTAAGAAATAGTAAAAGATCAACAGCGTGGAGAAGATTCAACAGGTCTCTTGAGGAAGGGGACTTTAGAGTTGTATATTCTAGGTTCATAGAAATCTACTTTACAAATTAGTGAGATTGCTGGCATATCTACATTGTTCAATCATTCAACTCTTACTCAGAAAATGAGATATTAAAACAAAAGACCTGCGAGCAAGGTAAGGGGAAAAAAAGAGACAATATATTGGACTACGCAAACATAACCCAAAGGATGCATGCGAACAACTTCAGTACAATCACAGCCACAATATTTGCGCAAAACAATAAAATGTGAATGTATTGGTATAGGAAGCCGAAAGCATAGAGCTGCGAGACATCGATGTATTAAGTTATAGATCAGCACCTGAAGATGAGCTCTAGCAACTAAATCAGGACGAGATTTCTGAAATTGAACCACAAACTGCAAGACGGCATCTAAATCTGGTTCCAATTTGAATGCACAGATCTGATCCAGATTGTGAAGAAGTTTCACATAATAGTCGATAGCCTGGAGAACAAAAAAGTTGTAAGAAAGATGTTATCAAACAAACATATTCTAGCATCTCTCCTATATTATATACATAAATAGATACACACAATATATTATGCATACAGAGAATTTGGATGTCCCAACCTTTTTCCAAGAAAGAAGTTTAATGGCACGCGGGGGAGTTGGAGCTGATAATCGTTTGTTTAAATTAGGATCAAATCCAATTGGGTGACGACCCGATCCAGTTGTACTTTCTTCCATCTCGTTTTTCCCATTTTCGACAATCTCTAAACTTAGAAATTCCACAGAGCTCAGAACTGACTCTAGCTCGGCTATGCAATACGCTATGTGTTTCCTTGCCAATTCTAGGCCTCGTCCTTGTGGTCTTCTCATACAATTAAGAGCGTGTAGAAAATGCTGAAAGTTACTGAGAAAAAGTTAAGAGGACTAGCAATGCAACAACTCCATTACAGCTCTACTAAGACGTAAAAGACAATTACGGAAACAAAATAACAATTCGTAACTCATATGTTTGACAAGTATTTCTAACCATAAATGAAACAAACTTTATCATAAAACAAGCAGACTCAGTACTATATTATACACTAGTTAATGTGACCTCCAAATGTTAAGTTGAGAAAATCTGTAAACAACAAATAAAATGTAACAAAACTTATCAAAGAAGTAATTATAAAAGCATGAGACCTTACGAAAACGTATCCTGCATAACAGAGCTTTGCAAAAGCCCTCTTCCAATTGCGGATTAGTTTGTAGAGGTTCCAATTCTGCATCATTCGACATACAAGAAAAAGAAACTCATTGGCCTTTCTTCGTGCTGTTATGAAGCAGTGTTACAATTAAACAAAGAATCATATAACTCCAGAGATGGTAATTCTTCAATAGAAATGATCAGCAGACTTTACATATATCAATACTCAGTAGAAGACTCAAAATAATCATATATAGGCCAGAGAGGGCATGTTGTTATATGTTTAGGGAGCAGCTGCACAATATCTAATTCCAATTCATAATCCAAATCACCATTATACATTGTCAACAGCATATCAAGGAAAAGACAGAAATGAAAGACTCTTCAATTCCACCATATGAATACTCTCTTTGCATCTCTATCTAGCAAGCATGAAGCATGTGCATGCAAAATAACAAAGAAAGTAATGGAAACAAAGAAAGTACCTTCCAATACTCTCCTCTTTGATGATGTAGCCTTGCAAGCACGCAGCTGACGACATATTGTTTCTTCGACCGCATTTAAGAGTAACAAGCCCTTCCCATCTTCATCTCCATTAAAAGGAAGACCATATGTCATGGTAAAAAGATCCTCTTCCTGTTATCAAACAGGCAACAGGTGAATCATTCACTGTAAAAATTCATGACAGCAGGAGCATCTGTTTAGTATAGTCCAATGCGAAAACTTAGAAAATATAACACCAAATCTTATCCAGCGCTTTTATGCATTTACCAACGCTATAGTGAAATTTAATATATACAACAAAGTTGTCGCATCTTAAGCTAGACTAAAACGAATGTAAAGACTTCTAAGCTATAGTGGGAGCATTAACATTTTAACATAGATAAGCTTAAGTATATTGAGAAAAATGAAATTCAGAAAGGGTATGCAACAGATATTTTCTTTAAACAAGCAAAAAACATGGGGGATACATCAGATTCAAGAAGCAAACATTGAACACACACTACACCACTAATGAAAAGCGGAACATTAGCAATGGACCAAAAAAAATAGTAATAAAGAGGAATAAAAATTTGCTAAAGTTAATTTACTTCGTTTGTACGTGCATCCGAAAGAACAGAAACAAGAACCCTGCAAGTTGCTCGGATGACCCTACAAAAGGAATGCAACAGAGCATGTGAAGATGTCCTGTCAGGTCTCAGAACATAGATGCATGAAAACACAGTTTGTGCCAATGAATGACCCATGTGCCACGTTGCCTGCGAAAGAGAAGAAAGCTTATAAGGAAGTGACAAGAGATCAGGTAAATACCATTGAAGCAAAAATTAAAAGAAAACTCCAAGTCGGAGGTATTTAAATAGAGATTACCTCGCAGGCCAAGAGATGGTCCATAATGTCAATGATGCATTGCACATCGACGGTCCTATCAGAACTGATAGGGACGGGGGCAAAGCCACTTTCAATGGCTTCATCAATAGAATAAAATGTAGACACCATCCCGGAATCCATCTTTGGGTCCATTATCTATTAGATTGGCAAGATGAAATCAATTAACTAACTAGTCATATGGAGCAGCTATGGCTTCGAATCGTGACCATTGTCCGGCCCCGGAGTTAACAGTAACAAAAAATTTTATATATACTATATATCTATACATTTTTATAACTGTTAGAACCGCATCGCAGTTGAATCACCATTGGGAACCTTAATATGTTTTTTATTAAGTAACTATATATATATATATATATATGCATTTTCTAGGACACTAGGGTTGTAAAGCTTTCATAACTAGTGGCACCAGGTTTCAATCTAGAATGAAAAAAGAAGAAAAGAAACTATCTATGTGTTGTAGAAATAAAGAAGAGCAGGAACCTCCAAGGCAGACATAGCAGCAAAAAGATTGAAATTATCTCCATGAATGAGCTCGCCCTCATGAAGATCTGCATGAGAAAGAAAATAGGCACAGAGACTAAACCAAAGAATCGATTGAGGAGAGGGAGAGAGTACCACTGCAAGCGGCGGAAAGGAGAGGCGATACATGGGCCCAGACAGAGTTATCACCGCAGCTTCTAGGCTCCTGATCAATCGATGACGATTCTTCTTCCCTCACTGATTGCATCGCTAACAACTTACAAATCGCCTTCAATCGAAAACTTGGGAGGGGGTTTTGCCGGTTTATGGTATCGGGGGCTGAACACTTGCCTGAGCAGTTTAGGGCAATTTCCCGGTCAGGTTCCTATACAATCATATAACTTGTGGGCTTTCATGTTTATTCATATCTTAAGTTGTTTAAGCCCATTTAGATTATATATAGAGTCAATCTTTACTAATAAAAAGGACCTTTTGAGGCTCCATAGAACGTCCACAACAGCAAAAAAAACTTCTCTCGAAAAATAACACGTGGCATAAAATATAATTTTACATTTTAATATTACAAATTTTTCTACTAATAAAAGGGACATTTTGAGGCTCCATAGAGCGTCCACAGCAGCAAAAAAAACTTCTCTCGAAAGATGACACGTGGCATAAAATATAGTTTTACATTTTAATATTACAAATTTTTGAAAATTATAAATAATATGTAAACATACAATATAAAAAATTGAAAAACTACATTAAACATATATAAAATTACCATTTTCACTTAAAAAAAAAGATGGCTTATCTCCATAATGTAATATTACCGTTTTATAAAAAAAAATAAAAAACATTATATATAATTTCAAAAATAATAAATATATGTAAACATACAACATAAAAAATAGAAATACTACATTAAACATATGTAAGATTACATTTTTACATTTTTATTTAAAAATAATAATATGTAAACATACAACATAAAAAATGGAAAAACTACATTAATTAAACATATGTAAGATTACCATTTTTCACTAAAAAAAGACGGCTTATCTCCATAATGTAATATTAGTAAAAAAACATTATATATAATTTCGAAAATAATAAATAATATGTAAACATACAACATAAAAATGGAAATACTACATTAAACATATGTAAGATTACCATTTTACATTTAAAAATAACAATAATATGTAAACACTCAACATAAAAAAATAGAAAAGCTACATTAAACATACGTAAGATTACAATTTTCACTAAAAAAACGGCTTATCTCCATAATGTAACATTACCATTATATAAAAAAAGAAAAAAAACATAAATATAACTATTTGACTATTTGTCCAAGTTCTTCTATTAAACATTGCCGCTTTACACTAAAAATGAAAAAATACATTAAGATTTAAACATCTATCTTAAAATATAAAATAAATAAATTAACTAAATTAACTAACCTTTTGAGGCTCCATAGAGCGTCCACATCAGCAAAAAAAACTTCTCTCGAAAGATGACACGTGGCATAAAATATAGTTTTACATTTTAATATTACAAATTTTTGAAAATTATAAATAATATGTAAACATACAATACAAAAAATTGAAAAACTACATTAAACATATGTAAGATTACCATTTTTCACTTAAAAAAAAGATGGCTTATCTCCATAATGTAACATTACCGTTTTATAAAAAAAAACAAAAAAACATTATATATAATTTCAAAAATAATAAATATATGTAAACATACAACATAAAAAATAAAAATACTACATTAAACATATGTAAGATTACCATTTTACATTTTTATTTAAAAATAATAATATGTAAACATACAACATAAAAAATGGAAAACTACATTAATTAAACATATGTAAGATTACCATTTTTCACTAAAAAAAGACGGCTTATCTCCATAATGTAATATTAGTAAAAAAAACATTATATATAATTTCGAAAATAATAAATAATATGTAAACATACAACATAAAAATGGAAATACTACATTAAACATATGTAAGATTACCATTTTACATTTAAAAATAACAATAATATGTAAACACTCAACATAAAAAAATAGAAAAACTACATTAAACATACGTAAGATTACAATTTTCACTAAAAAAACGGCTTATCTCCATAATGTAACATTACCATTATATAAAAAAAAAGAAAAAAAACATAAATATAACTATTTGACTATTTGTCCAAGTTCTTCTATTAAACATTGCCGCTTTACACTAAAAATGAAAAAATACATTAAGATTTAAACATCTATCTTAAAATATAAAATATATAAATTAACTAAATTAACTAAATATAAAGTATAATAAAGAGAAATACTCAATATATAGAAAAATAAATAATAAGTAAATATTATAAATATACAAATTATATATACAATAATAAGTAAATGCACAATTTATAAAAAATGGAAAGAGTATATTAAATATTAAACATCTATCTTAAAATGTAAAATATAGATATTAAGTAAATAGAAAGTATAAGAAAAAGAAATACACAACTTAAAAACAATGGAAAAAGTATATTAAGATTTAAGCATCCATCTTAAAATGTAAAATATAGATATTACGCAAATAGAAAGTATAAGAAAAGGAAATACACAATTTAAAAAATGAACAAAGTACATTAGTATTTAAACATCTATCTTAAAATGTAAATCTATCTTAAAATATAAAATTATTAGTAAATAGAAAGTATAAGAAATAGAAATACACAATAAAAAAAATAAGTAAATATATAATATAAGTAAATACCCAATTTAAAAAATGGAAAATTACATTAAGTTTTAAAAATATATCTTAAAATTTAAAATATAGATATTACGTAAATAGAAAGTATAACAAATGAAAATATACAATTTTAAAAAAAATGAAAAATGTACATTAAGATTTAAACATCTATATTAAAATGTAAAATAGAGATATTAAGTAAATAAAAAGTACAAGAAATAGAAATACATATACAGGAAAATAAATAATAAGTAAATAATGTAAATATATAATATATGAATTATATATATAATAATAAGTAAATACACAACAAAATTTAAAAAATGGAAAAAGTTCATTAAGCAATAATCATCTATCTTAAAATGTAAATATATAATATAAGGAAATACACAATTTAAAAAAATGGAAAAAGTACATTAAGATTTGAATATCTATTTTAAAATATAAAATATAGATATTACGTAAAAAAAATAAGAAATGGAAATAAACATTTTAAAAAATGGAAAAAGTATATTAAGATTTAAACATCTATCTTAAAATGTACATCTATCTTAAAATGGTAATAAATTATATAAAAATGGAAATATCACATTAAAAAAAAAGTATAGTTTTACATCAAGAAAGTCTCTATAAAACCCATTATACCATCAACATCAACCTCACACTATCAAGGAAAGCTTCAAAGCACTCGAGCAAAAAAATGGTTCCACCATTAACTTTTGCCGTCCCAAAAACTTTTAATGACCTTGAAGGAGATTTTTTATAAGAACGAACTTTTTATTAGGTGGATTCATTGTTGGGAACCCTTCAACTTCCAAAGGCAAACTTATTCATGGGAATTGAATTGTTTTTCATAGACTCAAAGGTATTCTTACAAATTTAAATTAATCTAATCCATAATTTTATTGTTAATATTCATACTAACTCTTTCATGATAAAACCATTACAGTTAATATCCATTCAAGCGTTTATCCCGGAACACTTCCTTCCTAGCTGAATCAAGTATTAGTTCATGTTGGTTTAGTATTGTTTTTGGTTTATTAACAGGTTTAGGATGGTCCTATTGTAAATATAATTTAAGTTGATTTAGCATATATTATGCTTAAAATAACTTAAATTAAATAATAGTAATTATGCTTAAAATATAATTGTAGAGAGTTTTCAAATATAGTTTACAGAACATTATAGGTGATGAATTTAATTTATTAAATTCATTTATTACTTCAAACTAAGTTTTTTTTTTAAACATACTGAGTTATAAATATCAATGATGGATTGATGAGTATAATATGAAGACAAAAATATAATTATTTGATTTTCAAGATAAGAAATTCACCTTTTATTCAGTTACTCAATATATAACATCTTAAATTATTTTTTAAAACATACACATAATTTATATATATAGATTAATCTTCCAAACTTAAACTATTATATTATATATGGATAATGTTTTTAAATAAAAATAATTTCTGATTTAAATAAAAACAACAAATGGTTATTTTTAAATAATGGATGTAATTTACATTATACTATCATTTAACAAGTATTAAATACGTTTTGATATATCATTATTTTCTATTTCCAGAAAACAATAAATTGTTAAACATCAATATCATCAAGGTTAAGTATACGAACAAAACAAATTCAAACATCACAAAAAAATATTTACATAAACATTATAATACAATAATTTAATCAAAAAATACAATTCAAAAAGAGAATATTCAAAAGAATAGTTATATACTTAATATTTGAAAATCAAAGATATTTTTGCTAAAATTGTACTTACCTGGCCAAGGAGATCGACCATCTTTTTACGGATTGATCGATTGTTGAGCATGTGATCGATCCGAAAATACTCTGCAGTTTAATTAAATATCTAAAACATTTATTCCAACACTCAACAGATAGTTTTGCTAAATATGATAATTAGATAGCCAACAAAATTATAAAAAAATATTTAAATAGTAAAAATATGTTAATTGAACGTGTTAAAATTTAAAATAAATTTTAATTATGACATGCATCTTAAGATTTATAAAAAATATATATCATAACCTAAATATAAATAATTTAATAACTTAAATTAGAAAAAAATAAAAATCCCGGGCGTAGCCCGGGTTAATCTCTAGTTAAAATTATAAAGGGGAGTTTTCTCTAACCTCCTGCAGCCACGTCATCTGGGAGGGTGGGCATTTCGTGACATGTGGCGGCTTCTTAGAGACTTACGAAAACTGCTTCACTGCTCGACGTTCGTTGTTTAATTATTTGGGCTACGTGTTTTTATGGTTAAATCAGTGAGTTTTTTGATTATCTATATATATAAAGGGGAGTTTTCTCTCACCTCCTGCAACCACGTCATCTGGGAGGGTGGGCATTTCGTGACATGTGGCGGCTTCTTAGAGACTTACGAAAACTGCTTCACTGCTCGACGTTCGTTGTTTAATTATTTGGGCTACGTGTTTTTATGGTTCAATCAATGGGCTTTTTGATTATTATCTAAAAAGCCCATATAATTTAGGGTTTATTCAGTTTTTAGACGTCGTGGTTCTTCACTTCTCACCACCGAAGACTGTCGTCGTTGTAACATCTTCATTAATCATCCCCAGAAAACATTTGTCCAAAAAAAATAATGTTTAATATTTTATTTTTTTAAGTACCCTAAATACCTTGCATTGGAAGATCAAAATATACACGTTTCTTAATAAAATGCTTAACACATATTTAATAATAAAAAAAGTGATTAAGCACCCCATTAGGGGTGCTATGGATAATGTTGCTCTAACAATTTCTTGCTTATCGATATGTTACTTTAGCACTTGCTCTTTGTGAAAGTTTGACTTTGTTATATCCTATCGTAAACATTGTTTTTCTGGTTGGAGAGTTATCTATCAATCTATAAAAAGATTAGTTGACAAAAGTCAACTTTATTGTAACACATTATTATTCACCACCTCATGTATAAATTTACTAATCTAACACTATTAAATTATTTAAAAATAAATTTATTTTTTATTATAAATTTTAATTTTTTCTTTCTCTATATTTTAAGATCCATCTTGATATACATTTTCTAAACATTAACACATACAGAAAATATATGAACAATAAACTGTGTAGAAATATGTGGCTATCTCTAGTGTGGTCAGCGATTATGTGATGGGATCAATGTGGCTTTGGAACGGTAGAGTTGTGTGGAGAAAATATGGTCGGCAACATGGTGGATGTGGATGTTGTCCCGAGTAACCACGTCAACAAGGATTGATCGACGAGCATATGTTTTGGTGTTTGTAGATGTTTGACAGAGATATGATGTATGTGGATGGTGGAAAAACCATGACCACATATCACTTACATCATCAACATAAGCATTACTGAAAACAAACAAACCAATCCTCACAATCATAGTTTGAATCAGAGTCAACAACTAATCACTCCACAAAAGCTTGTTGCTTTGGTCAGCCACAAAACACAAGGTACAAGAAGTATGTGGTTGTGGTTACCTTGAATGTGGTTGTATGCAATAGTTAGTGGTTGAGGTAGTGGTATTTGTTAGAGCTGTAAACTGGGCGAGCCCATGTCCACTAGCCCATATCCATTTGTCCATTTATTATTTGTGGACAAAGAGTGACCATAACCATTAAGGACCATGTTCATTAAAGCCCAAATCCATTAACACTCATATTTATATGGGCTGTCATGGGGTCCATTAAAGACCATATAAGAATATTTTGAATTTCAATCTCTAAGTCTAAAAATACAAATATAAATTCATAAGATTAAATTTCATCCATAAATTCATAAGTGCAACAATACATAAATTCAAAGATCACATAAATAGCATCAGTTCATACTTAATAAAATAGCATCAGTTCATACTTCGTAACTTCAAAGTTCAAACTCCATAAGTGCTCAACTTCATATCTGTCACTTGCCTGCACCAAATCAAAGTTAATGCATTAAACCCATATCACTCAAAGTTCAAATCATACGAGACTAATACGTTAATACCATGCGAGACTAATACGTTAATACTTCAAAGTGCTCAAGTTCAAACCATGCTAGACTAATACATTAAACCCATATCACTCAAAGTCTCAAACGTATACAATATAGCAATGTGAAAGCATTTTTAGCAAGCAGACTCAAAGTCTCAAACTATAAGCAGACTCAAGTCTCAAACGTATAAGCAAACGCTAAAACACATATCACTCAAACGTCTCAAACTTATAAGCAGACTCAAACATACACAACACAAAGAAGCCAAGACAAGCGAGTATATCAGTAGACTTACACATGAACTTAGACTTGACATGTTTCATTAACTTCTTCTCCAACTTCCTCCAACTCCAAGGGTTCATAATCCACTTCATCACCTAAGAAAATTCGATTATCAGTTTCAAGTACAAGACCAGTGACAAATCTAAGGATATAACCAGAGACTAATGATCAAGAACTTACAGTCTAAAGACTCAAATCCTCTTAGCCAATTTCTTGCACAAATCAGTGCTCTGACATTCGAAGGGAGAAGGCAGCTTCTGTATTTGTTCAATACACGGCTTCCAATGCTGAAGGATGATTCTGAAGCAACTGTGGTAATGGGTATGCTCAAGACGTCACATGCCATTGATGCGAGCTCCTTAAACCGATTAGCATTGTCTCTCCAGTAGGAGAGAACATTCAAACTCTTGAAGGCCATCATGTCTAAAACCGGTTCTTCTAGGTACTTATCCAAGGCTGACTTCCCACTACCACCAGCATTCTGTGAGAAGAAAGCATAGTATGCCTGCAAACCGAAATAAAAACAGTAAATTCAGATTATTCAGTAATGATCAGACCTTAAGAAAGCATAAACACACTAAGTTAATGACACGAGCTTACATCATATCCTGGTAAAGTAGTCTGTGCTGCAGTTCCAGAAGTTGATCCTGAGGTTCTAGCCATGTTTTTCTTTTTGTTCTTCTTGTAGACATCAAACAACTTCTTCAGCTTCTTCTTAATATGATCCAGTTTCGTCTTACATGTCGCTGCATCTAAAGTTGTGAAGCAATACTCTAGAAATCCCATCTTCAACCTCGGATCAAGCACAGCAGCAATGGCTAAAATGTCACAGTATTCCTCCCAGTACTTACTAAACTTAGGCTTCATGGAAGCCACCATCTCACTAATGACTTCATCCCCATTGAACTCATTTGCTCTCAGCCAGCTCTCGATATTCCATACTTGCATAAAATATAGGTTAGCTGTTGGATATGAAGAACCAGAAATCAAATTCGTCATCTCAGCAAATGGTGCCAAGAAATTGCGGATCAACACTGCCCTCTCCCACTCCAATTCAGTTGGACAGAACTGATATGTTGTCTCAATTTCAGCTAAATGGCGGAAGGCTTCCCTATAGATGATGGCTCTATCTAGCATAAGATGGGTAGAATTCCACCTTGTTGCCACATCCATAACCAACCCTGGTAGCACACCATTTTCTTTGGGTTCAACACCCACTGTCTCCACACAACTCTGAAACAATCTCTCTCTTGATTCAGTCACTTTCACAAACTTCACACTTTCTCTTATTTTCTCCAATGCTCCATCAATAACCTTCAGTCCATCTTGAACTATGAGGTTCAAGATGTGAGCAACGCATCTTATGTGGACGAACTCGCCGTTGCACACAAGATCTCTTCGAAGCTGCCTCTTGAGAATGAACTGCATGTTATCATTTGCTGAAGCATTATCGACAGTGACTGTAAAGACCTTCTTCTCTAACCCCCACTCTTTCAACAGCTCCACTATCTTCATCGCTATAGCTCCACCGGTATGAGGAGGAGGAAATGCACAAAAATCGAGAATCTTAGACTTCAGATTCCATCCTCCATCTATGTAGTGAGCCGTCAGACACATGTACCCTTCAACTGTAAGAGCTCTCCACAGGTCAGTTGTTAAGCAGAACCTTCCTGGAATTTTATCCAACTGCTGTCTCAGCTTCAGCTTCTCCTTCTCATATACCTTCAAACAGTCTTTCGCAGCTGTAATCCTACACCAGAACTCTATGGCAGGATTTACATAATGAAGCGCTTCCCTAACTCTTCTGTACTCAACAAAAGAGTACGGCAGGTTATGCTCAATCAAGGCTACTGCAATCATCTCACGAAACACAAGCTGATCTATCTTCCTACCAGTTCCAGGTGTACCAGGGACAGGATTCAATGTACAAACTCTCATATGACGCAAAAGACTAGAGGTTCCACTCCTACGCAGGTTTAAGTAATAGTTGTGTTTGCAGAATTTACACACAACGTCATTCGAACCATCTGGATACTTCTCTCCTACTATACTAAAATGCTTCCAGCATCTAGAGGTTCTGCGTTTACCTCTTTTCACACGGGTTTCAGCTGTGCTCATGAGAGTATCCTCCACTGCTACTGCTTCATCTTCATCTCCATCTGAGTTTTGATCCATCAGCTCATCCCCACTCATGTAGTCTTCTGTGTCATTTAGATTCATTGTATCCTCGTTGTTCATCCTGGAAAAAAAAAACAGCACAAAAAAATTATACATAAGCTTAACTTATCAAGTAAACAAGCTTAACTTATCAAATAAACATTTTAAATTGAACTCGTAACGTATCTTTAGCAAGCAAACAAATTGAATGCGTACATCTCAAAGACTTTAAATCATTTTAAATATGAATGTGATGATTAATCGTTTTTTAAATATGTGCTATAATGAGAAGCACATCTGATCATAGTTTAAATCATAATAAAACACATCAAACTCATCGATGACCTCTACATATCTCAAACGCTTAACTCATGAAAGCGGTCATCTGATCATATCCCATAACAAATCAATAAAACACACATTCAGTTTTGCAAGAGACAAGTTACCTTGTGTGTCACTTCAGAAACGCTCTCTCACTTAAGCTACTCTTGTCTGTCAAGTGTCAAGGACTCGAACCTAATCTTGTCCAACGCCTGTTACAAAAGAACAAAACCATTAAGTTACTCTTGTCTGTCAAGTGTCAAGAACGTATACGGTATACAAACGGATAGAACGAAACTCAAAGAATCAATCCATATCTACACAAGAACGGATACAAACAAACTGAATGCAAAACCCAGATCTTATATAAGCAATAAACTTGAACCTATCTCAAATCTCATAAAACCCAATCTCAGATTCTCAGATCACAAACAAAAATCCATCTCAGTTCACAAAAAAACCCAACTCAGATTGCAAAACCCATCTCAAATCTCAAACAAAATCATCAATATAAACAAACCCAAAGGATGGAGACTGACCGGAGGAGAAGATGAGAATAGACGGAGTCACGGAGAAGAAGTTGAGAACAGACGGAGGAAGGGAGGAGAAGTGGAGAACGGCCGGAGGATAGGAGGAGAAGTGGAGAACAGACGGAGGACAGGAGGAGAGCTTCGTCGTCGCAATCGCCTAAGGAGAGGCCGACTCGCGGAGTTTCGTGAAAAGAGAGAAATGAGATTTTTTTAATTTTTCCCCAAAAATTGAAAACCCTAGAAATTTTTTTTTATTGGGTTGCCCATATCCACATTACCCAATTCCATAAAAACCCATAACTAAACTGGTTTCCAAATTCTGACCACTTAAGGCCCACGTGGAAATATGGACACAATTAGTGGAGGCCCAAATGTATGTGGACGTGGAAGCCCATCGGACAGCCCACCCAGTTTACAGCTCTAGTATTTGTCAGGGTTTAGAGTAGTGTTATGGATATGTGAGGAGTGGTTAGAAGAATTGTGGATTGAGTTATTTGAAATTAAACTTTGAAGAGCATCATTTGTTTTGCAGAGGTAAGCCTGGGAGAAGTGTGGAGGGATAGAATGGGAGTAGTGAGTATGTGGGGTTGGATCCATCGGAGTTGCCATCTCAATAGCCGAATCGAAGAGAGAGACATTGACCACCGAAAAAGATGAGAGTTTGGAGATTTCCAAAGAAGAGAGAGTAGACAAGAGAAAATAACTAATCAAAATCTAATAATCAAAAGAGACTTAATATTTTTATTTTTGTTTTTTTAAGTCTAGTTACACTTTCAAAAGACAAGATTGTCTTTTCTATATGAGAAGTATGCCTCTTGCAAAAACTATGTTAACATGTAATCTGAATATTGGAAAGCATGCCTGAGCTTAATTTTTTTTCACAATTTGCGGGAAACTAATTGCAGCCTACTCGAAGTTTTTCAATTTGTACTTGGTGTATGTGGCGGTACAAAAACAAACTATATTTTTATAAAATTCAAATAACATAAACAATCAATATTTTTTGTGTAAAAAATTGTTATGATATTAAGACCTTAAGGAACCCCTTAGTATAGTAGTAATTAACATTGTTACGAAAATTTGAGACTAAAATTTTTGGTCACATATTTATGACTTAATAGACACTAATTTGTGACTAATATTATATGTTGAGAAAAATTAGGTAATTGGTCACAATATCGTGACCGGTTTTATCGTAGCCAACTTTTGTCACATTTAGTGACATAAACATGACGAAAATAAACGAGACAAAATATGTGACATAATTGTGACTATATTTATTGTTATCATAGTGACTAATATATGATTATAAATCATATGTCTCCATTTATGACGATAGAGCAACTAAATGTTCGCGACAAATTCATATAAAAGAAGGCAAACAGAAATATTTCTAGACCCCAAATGGATTTTAAACCCTAAACTCTTAACACAAATATCAAAACTCTAATATTTTCTTATTTTAACCTCACATCTTATATTTAGATTTAAAATTTAGTATTTTCAAAACACTATCTCATACTTTGAAAGTAAACCCCAAACACCCAACCCGTAAGTCACAAAAAATAAACCTTAACCTTTACATAAAGTTTCAAAATTACTATAATACACCTAAACTAATATCCAATATTTATACAAATTTTATTTTTTCAAATCTTATTTAAAAAACCTCAACTTCCTATTTAAATTGAAAGTCCAAACCCTTTTCTTCAAACTCCAAACTCTGTATCATAAATTTTATCTGTAAATTTCTTTTTTCATTTTTAGAACTATACAGATGTGTACTTTAAATGAACTAAACTTATAATTTTATTCAAACTTATAATAAACATCAAAAAATTAAAGAAAGATCAGAGACAAAAATTCTATCGTAAGTTTAAAAAAAAAACAAAAATTCTATTGTTGTATAGATTAGATGTAATCAACAGTTCTATTGTACAACCAAAATAAAACTTGCCCTGTCAAAAAAAAAAAAAAATTTCCTATTGGCTAATTCATAAGCACAAGGATCAAGTTTTTGACCGTCGGATGAGACTAAATCAACGGACCAAAGTTATAATTTTTTTAGATCTGCATATCTTTTTTTTTACCAAACAGAACTGCGCATCTCTCGACAAATTCTCTGCATGTCCAAGTCCACAGTTTCAACTGTCAACAGTTCGCCTTCCAATGGTAGACCACCTTCGGAGCAGCCCCGCGGCCACCGACGTCGGATTCGAGGCGAACCCAACTTCTGAAAACCTAATCTCCTCCAGACAGTCGAAGCGCCACCGTCTTACAGGTTCGAGAAACCGCACACCACTCCATCTTCGCTCTTGTGAGACGGGAAGCAGGATAGATAAAGTCCCGAACTAGAAATCCTACTTGCGGATTCGAAGAATGGGGATACACAAGCCTAAAAGACGATCGTTGATAGAGAGAGATCGACTTAGAAGAATGTGTTCGTGTGCTAAACTCTGTTATGAGCTTTGGCAAAGTAACGTGAGAGATAAATAATAGATTAGGAAAATAGGTTTATTGATTGTCTATTGAAACTTGCCGTGAGGCTACATATATATAGCAAAATCAAAGGAGAAGATTAACCTAGCTAGGAAAAGGAAAATAGATAAAGCCAAGTGAAATAAAGAAAAACCAAATAAAGAGATCTGATAGACTTTGTGACATATCCTGTCACATCTTGTGGAGTGAAGAGACCGCGCCGGGTTTACACACATGGAGGAACCGCCATCCCCCAAGGAGTCCCGTCGTCGGCAATGTCCTACATTAGATTCGGCATGAAACCCTAAATCCCAGATGACTGACCAGCGGACTCCGGCTTCCCTCCGTAGCCCTCAATAGGAGCATCAGCCGAAGGACCCGACGAGTCATCAGGGCCTCGAGCTCTCCGGAGGTCCGACGATGCGGTCGACGGTGAGAGACGCTCCACCCAAAATGAAGAAGAGAAGAAGAAGAAGTTGAGAGAAAAAGGATGGGCGCGTGGATGCCATTCAAAGGCCTTTTGTCTCTCTTTTTGATTTCATCTCCTAATCTCTTCATTCTTAAGATTTTTTCACTGCTAGCCTCTTCATTCTCTTAGCGATCTCTGCTCCCTTATCTCTCCAGCTTCGCTACCGACTCTGTCAATGGTCGATGTAAGAAACAAATCCTCCTTCTCCTTTTTAAGATCTACATATTAATTACTTTCTCATTATCTCTCTTTTTTGTTGCTTTGATTTTGGTGCATGTTAAAGAATCGAAGGAGTGAAGGAGAACCAGAGGAGTAAGGAGAGAAAAAAAAGAGGAAGAACATGAGAAGGATGATACATCATGAGAGGTGGAGACATGACGGTGTACCGTCACAGCGTCCGTTGTCGCTATGGCTATTTTAGCTGTTCAGTTTTGCAATCATATTTATGTTGATTTGATTTAAAAAGCTAGATGAATATGTGTAGTTTTGCAATTATTTTCACAGAACCGTTTTTCCTAAATCTGTGTAGTTTAACCCAAAGGTCATAGGTTCAACCCTCAAAATAACTAATCTATTTTCTATTTTTAGGTTATTGCAATCAAAGCTTACAAATCTTGTATAAATTTTATTTTAACCCAAAGGTCATAGGTTCAACCCTCAAAATAACTAATCTTTTGTTTACTTAAGTTGATGAAAGATTATGATTGCCCTCGTCTTCTTCTTCCCGAAATCCGCTTTCATTAATTTTTTTGCACTTTCTCATCAAGCGCAGCGGTGTTTTGGTTGAACTTGAACTAGATTTGAAACTCAAAATTTTAAAATAATTTATTTTTTTCTCATATTTTTCTTGAAATCCATTAATTTATAAAATATTTGTAAGCTTTGATTGCAATAACCAAAAAATGAAGGTTATGTGAAGAAAATTTATTATGGCTCCATTTGAAAGTTGCAGAAATCGCTGGGAACCTTGAAAACGATGAATTAATTACAAAATTATCACTCATTAAAAAGATATAAAATAACTAAACTTAGCTACACGTTACTTGAACCCGTATTTGGAAAGCTGAAAATAAACCTCATACGACAAGACCGTGTTTTAACCGAAAGGTCGCAGGTTCAACTCTCAAAATGACTAATCTTTTATTTATTTTCGTTAATGAAATATTATGATTGCCCACATCTTATTATTCACTAAATTTGTTTTCATTAATTTTTTCACTTCCTCATCAAGAGCAGCGGCGTTTTGGTTGAAACATATATAAAACTCAATTCTTTTGAGAAAACTTGTTTTTTGCTCGTTATAAAATATGAGGTTATAGATATTTAAAGAAGATTTAAAATATAAAATTTTAAGTTTTGTATTTACTTTGGAGTATATAAATTTTAGGAATTAGATTTTGTTCAAAATTTAAAATTTAATATTTATGGTATAAAGTTTAAAGTGTGTGGTTTAGGATTTAAGGTATATAGTTTGGGTTTTAAATTTAAGATTAGAATAAAGTTTAAAGAAAATTAAGAAATATCAAATGTTGTATGCAAGAAAGCCATAACAAAAGTTACAAAATAATAAAATTCTACAAAAAAGGAACAATCATTTCTTTATCTTCACTTTATTCCGTTCTGTAACTAATCGTTGATCTTCATAATCAATTTTCTGCTTGTCATTCTTTGACTTTGGTGTCTGCGTGTCCGCCAGAGATGATTCAGAAAAATCTTCAGAACTTGTAAGTAGTAAAGACTGCATAAGGAATATAACTAAGTCAGAAAGAATCAAATTATAATATGAATTATTTTGATGTATAAAGAGATATATACAGATCGCAATATCTGGGAGGAATTTTTTTCAAGCCACTCATCAATAATGTCTTGATTGTCCAAATAACAGTCCACAACATAAGGTGAGTTTCCAAACTTATTATTGTCCCTTTTGAGTGAGACCTTAAAAGGAATTATCTTCCCAACAATGAAATTAAGCAACTCAGGATAAATTGGTATGTGATCAAGGTGAAAATGATAAAATATTTATTAATATATTATAATCACAACAAAACGAATGTATATATAAACTTACCGTCGTACTCCTGCATCAAATGATCGGCATATATTCCGAGGAAATTTCCAGCAATTTAATTGAATATCAAAAACCTTGTCTCATCATTATCATCATTTGCACTCACAACCAAATAATACCTAAAAACATAAAATATAGAGTAATTGACGTAGATGCACCCAGAAACCCATGTAATTTGCCATATAACCTTGTTTCTTTTTAATAGTTTTACTGACTATAATACCCTTATCTCTATCTCTCTCTCTTCTCCTTTTTTTATGTGTTCTAATCTCTTTATCTCTTGTACAAATTCTTCAAATCATCTTCTAATTCAACACAAATATTTATTTTTTTATTTTGATTCTTTTAACACCCATAATGCTAATCTTATTATCTCACCCCAATTCCAATGTTTTCAATTTCGAATCACAATCAACTTTTAGATAATATATACGTTAGTAGGTATTTTATTACTTACCTGCTATTATTTAGATTTTAATGGATTCTTAATCGATACATGAAGTGTTAGCTGTTACAAATAGATTTAGAGCTATTTAAAATATAACTAATTAATTGTTAATAGTTTTATTAACTGATATATGATTTGTTAGTCGATACATTTGTTTGATACATATATTGTTAGATGATAATAAAATTATTAGCGGATATGTTAGTTGGTATGTAGATTGTTACCTGCTATGTAAATATTTAGCTGATAGATCTAGAGTTACTTGTTTTCGACAAAGCATAAGGGCATTTTCGTCTGCACAGTATCAAAAAGTTACTCATTTTTGGGTTATCCATAATTATGAGCATTCAACAAATTTAGACCTTAATTGGGGATATTCCACACATTGTCTCTAAAATATATTACTTTGCCTATGTAAGCTAATTAATTTCTAGTGTTATAAAATTAAACAAACATATTTAATAATATGATACCTTGGATAAACCAGATTAACATCGCCACATGTCTTACAATTGTATTTCGGTTGAGTTCCATCATCGTCTGAAAATTCACTATATTCCTGAATTTTAAGATTACAGGTTTTTCATGCCCAATATATACCATTTTTTTGGAAGTATCAATCCCTTTGATAGTAACACAATTGACCACTTTTCCAAACTACATGTAATAGAACACTTGGTTGATAAGGTTATATATTGAAAAATCAGGAAATAGGTGCTTACTGATGTTAAGTAACTTCAAGATATGTTAAGTAACATATATTTTGAAGAGTGTTAAGTAACTTATATATTTTTATGTTTGTTATGTTGAACTTGTCTCAACTGTTATATTATTATAGCCTCCCCATTAATTTTCACAACTATAACAAAATATTTACATGAAGACAATAGTTTATGATTACAAAAAACTTGAATGAATGAAATAAGCATTAAATTTTTTTTGTTTTAATAATTAGAGATAAAGTGGATTTATTATTTACAATATTAGATAAAAAAATAATGTATTCTAGCATAGGTATATTTATTATTTACAATATTACAAGAAATTGAATGAACTATCATAAAATTCGAAGACTTCCCAAGAAGTCTTCTGAGAAGTCATCATAAAAGTCTGCACGAGAGATCTGCTCGTGAATCTTCTGAAGTCTGACTCAACTCTGAAAAATCTGTATATCCAAAAACGTTCAAAACGCTTCAAAACAGAAAAAAAATTCAAAAATGAAAATTTTCTCCTTAAATATTAAATAAAACAGTCACATTAGGTTAGATCTATAACTTTTTAGAATCTAACATATAAAACACATACATATCCAAAATTTATAGATCTAGCTTTTAAAATAGTGGAAGATGAGAACCATGTAATGAAAAACCTAAAAAAACAAGATAAATTAGTAAGAAAGACATTAGACGAAAATACATATCCAAGATTTATAGGTCTACCTTTTAAAAGAGTGGAATATGAGAACCATGTAATGAAAAACATAAAAAAAAAAAAAAATAGTGAGAAAGACATGAGACAAAACTGAGAAATTTAAATAAAGTTTTGTGTGTTTCAAGTTCAAAGAGATTAAAGAGAGGTTGGAAAATTCTGGAGTGAGAATCTTTACATTAAGTTAAATACTTTTTGTTCATAAGAATTTCTGAGAATCTTCTGAAGACATAAAATGCACTACAAAATTTCCCAAGAAGCCTTCCAAGAAGTCTTGCGAGAAGTCTTCTGAGAGGTCTGCACGAGAAGTCTGCTCGTGAAGTCTTCCGAGAAGTCTGCTTGAGAAGTCTGCTCGTGAAGTCTTCTGAGAAGTCTTTCAAAATTCGACCTCAGATTTGAAAAACTTGGATATCCAAAAACGTTCAAATAGTTTTAAAACAGAGAAAAACTCCAAAATAAATTATTTTATGCTTAAATAATAAATAAAACAGTCACATTAGGTTGAATATATAACTTTTAGAATCTAAAATATAATACACACAAAAATACATATTCAAAATTTATAGATCTACTTTTAAAAGAGTGAAAGATGAGAACCATGTAATGAAAAACCTGTAAAAATAAGATAAATTAGTGGGGAAAACATGAGATAACAAATGAGAAATTGATATAAAGTTTGGTGTTTTCAAGTTCAAAGAGATTAGAGAGAGGTTAAAGAGTTTTAGAGTGAGAAACATTACACTTTTGTTGCAGTCATTTGAAAAGAATAGAGAGAATGTATAAAAAATTATATAAGGAGACAAAAATTCTAATTAGGTTAATTATTTTTGGTTCATAATACTTCTTGGAATCTTCTAGCATAAAATGCATTAGAAAACTTCCAAAGAAGTTCTCTAAACCATATCTTTACTCTTCGTCCGAGAAGTCTTCTATATATTATATGTTAGACGACTTCCAAGAAGTCTTCTAAACCATAAAATCAAATAATTAATTAAATACCAACAAACACTTCATTAAACATATGATCAACTTAAAAGTGTTTAATATATACAAAACTAAACACATATATGTTCAAATGAATTTTCTTTTTTAAAAAAAAATAAGATTCTAAAATCTAACCCTAAAATACAAACAATACTACAACATATGTTACAAAACTCTAAACCAATGTCTTACAACATATATTCACTCATCTATGTTGAAAAAAATTCAATTTTAGTGAATCTAATTTACATCATTTAGAAATGTTTATAATTACTTTCAGAGGGTTGTATTCGTAAAAGTGCATACAGATTTTTTATATATGTAATTTCACTAGCCTCTTGGATTAATTTTTATTTTATTGAATTTGGAGTATAATTTTGTATTTTAATCAAGTTATAGGTCATATTTTGCAATTTTCTCAATATATATAGCCACAACAAATATATCTACAACTTTAATTCTATAAAAAAAATATACAAATTACAGTTTATTCCAATTAATACCAATATTATTTTATTTAAGAATACCATAATCATTTTTTTCCAAATCAATGTGACCATTGCATTTAAGAAAGGTTTAGAAAATCACTTCAAAAATCATATTTACGGATAGTCAGTTTTTCTTTTTAGTTATTACTACTTTGAACCATAAGCTACATAATCACTGGCTAAATTATAAATATTTTAATATATATATATATATATATAATTTTATATATCTGTGTAAATTTGAAGTATATGTATATGTACATTTTTAAGTATATATATGAATTTGAAGTTAAGGTGTAGTTAATATCCGTCCGTAAGTTCTGATCGGTAGCAAACATTAACGATGTTTCTTTTCACAACCGTCAACACTCAACAATTTTACTTTACACGATATACTAGCATGTAGTTGATTAAAATGATTTGTTTTTATGTGAAAATTATGAAGTGTTGCTTATTACAAATTGTGAATACTAAGCAGGACATTAGACACACCGTACCTTTTTTATTCCATCCACCTACAAAATGATTTATACATTGACCAAGAACCCAAACTATAAAGCAAAAGGAAACATTCAATAAATAGAAAATAGCTAAATGAGTGACGGCTTTAGCGGCCGTTTTCAACATCGTTACCCTTGTTGATCCTGATAAACTCGATACAGTCGGCCACGGCTTCATTGTGATATGTATCGGTTGAGTTATAATACTTTTGGGAGTTTACTCTAGTCGGCTTACTACGGTGAGGAGTAGGATTGGACGGGGCAGAGATCATGATGATGCGGAGAACGGCTTCACGAAAACGGTCTAGGAGAGTCATGGGGGTGACACTAATGTTCTGGTCACCCGCTTTGGTTCTTGATAAGTTAGTTTTTACACGAGGGACGCAAAATCTGGTGCCCGAGTTCTTCTTCTTCATCTAAATAAAGAGAGTATTGATTGTGATGATGTATTGTTGATGTGTGTCGTCCTCTGCTGGCGCTCATGTGGGGTTTTATTTATACACGATATTCTAATGATGGAAAAGAGAGAGAGTGGCACAGTATTTTTATTATCTATTAGTTTTGTCTTTGGCTTATTTTTTTTCTTATCCAAAGTTCCAATATCAAAAATATAAAAACTGTCCAACTCCGGTCGATTTCAAATATTGGTGAATGGTAACATTTAATGTGAGTGTGTGTGTTTATTATAACATGGTCGGGGCATTTTAAGACCATATCTCATCATGCCAGTAGCCTATTTAACGCATTTTTTGTTAGGTGGCTCATTTTTCTTTGGTAGCCGCAACGTAGTTATACATAGTTATGGATTGAATGGGCAGAGGAAGAATTGTGTCTTACAAGACAGGACAGAGTTGAAAGAAGTTTTCTTAAGGCGCTGCTACATAATAAATGGAGAATGCAATAGTTTGTCTTTACCGAAGTCCATGGTTTTCACATGGTCTCACATGTGCAAGTTTTCATCGAAATATATATGGAGAGAAGAAAATAATTATATATACATAAACAAAACATATTTATACATTTTCATTGAGCCGACTCACCGGCCAATACCAATTTTGAAAGAGATATTACTATTGACTAATTGATATATAACGACATGGATTTTGTTAATTGTGTGATGTTTTATGTCGAAAAGTACAGCTCAGAGATATCTAAAATATAAAAAAGATTTGTTTTGTATTTTATTTGGAGTTGACTATGCACAGTGGTTTGTATTGATAAGAGCCAAAGGTTTCCTCTCTATCGAAATCGAGCGAAGAACCTCTAAGACTCAATTTGGCAGACAAATGAAACATAGAGAGTATATTGTATATTAGAATAATTGATGTCCAAAATGCTTTACAATTAATGTCTTAGTTATGTTTTAATAAGCTGAAATTTTCTCCCAGGCATGAGGTGCAAGACAGTTTTATATCTATCCAGTTCTACTCATAGTATAACCCCAGTCACACAGTATTTACCCAAAATAGAAAGTTGTCAAATCTTAAACGACTTTTGGAGGAAGGTTTCCGAGATTCCACCCTCGGCGGTCTGTCGACGAGTCCTGCAGGCGTGTATGGTAGGCCTTTGGTACCCTTCAAGCAATCTCTTTTGCCCGCTCCAAGTCTTCTTCCTTCTTCGCCAAGGTAGCCTCATAGTCGACAACCATATAATTGATATGAACAATGTACTCAAAGGCACAAAAGTGATATGTATTTACCATATATAAGCAAGAAAGAAAATGGCTAGAAAAATATTACTTATATGGATCCCGATACGAGCTACATCACAATATATGTCCGGATCTTTCAAGTCAGTCACGGCGGGAAACTCCTTCACACCACCCTTCAACTGGTCGAACAAGTCCACACATGATTCACTGTTGTTCACAAAAGAAGTTGTGCTGGAGTATGAGACCTCCACTGCACTAATGGGATAGTCTTGGCTTTCTTTCGAGCTGGTTCTTCATTCTTATCATGAATTACCATAGTGGCTCCTTTCTTTGAAGTGAATGCTTTTCACCACCCTAAACCTCAAAACTCGGTGTAGAAGTCGGCACACTTGGGAAGCCTTGTTTTCAGCATTTCCATCGATTCTTAGTCGAATATTCTCTCCTTGCCTTCTTGGAAGGGTTTGTGGCAGGAATTGGCTTAGAGGACGGTTCGTGTTGATCCAGCGCTATGTCGTCGAAAATATGCATTGGATTCTGGAAAATTCCAAGTTATCTCTTGAGGAAGGGAGTTCTCTCTTGACCATTCCCATTCCAGATTTTGGGGCCCTTTTCCGTTTAACGCGATATCTTGAGCATGGAATGTAGTGGCCCAAACATAGGCTCAACAAAAGCTGCCTCGTTGATCTTCATATAGAAAATGTTATGCGCCAAGTTTTGGTTTTTGGAAGGATAACCAGTCAGAATATTGTAAGAAGGCTACATCTTGACATGAGAAAACCCGTGTTGTGCTTTATGCTAACCATGGCCAACTCCTCGAAGAACCTGACAAAATTTGAGATGTGCGGGATAGGAAACCATTAGGGAAACCACAGTCCGAATTTACTCGACATTCAGCTAAGAAAGGGAGATATCTCATTTGTTGCAGTATGACGTTATGATGTGCGGGATAGGAAACCACATCTTGGCATCTTTCCCAAACCACGACTCGTACACACAAGTGTAGCACACTAGAGGAGCCCATGGTCTTTGATTGTGCCTTGAATCAAGAAGGTGAAGCCGGCATTGACGTACAAGCGAGTGACGAATTCATTCACACTTTTCAATGTTGACCAAAAATGATTTTTCCAGCACTGGCCTTCAACGACTAACATTCCAAAATTTTTTAGGGATATCATGCTTGACTAATAAAATAATTGTCGATACTATGCCTGAGAGGAATAATATCTGATACCAAAGGGGACATAGGTCCACCATGCCGCCAAATGATCTCTTCTTTTTGATGATCGACTTCTTCGTCCTTCTCTTCTTAATTAGTAGTATATTGACCCTTCCCTTCATCTCGGAAAGTCTCTTACTTAAATATCATCACCGACAGCTTAGCTTAATCATTCCTGGTTGTGCCTAGTATATCTCTCCTATGAAACCTGATTAAACTATCAGTTGGATTGGAAGCTCCAGATCTCTCTGGCTCTGAACTTGGCTCTGTAATCTTTTAGTTTCCCTTTCTCGAGCATATATGGTTCGCTGACATCTTGTATCCAAGAGAATTTGAAGAACAAGGAGCAGGTCGGAGAAATTAAAAGAATTGCACTGGTAAACTGGAGAACGGATAGTAAAATTAGTGGAGAGAGAGAGAGAGAGAGAGAGAGAGAGAGAGAGAGAAATACATTTATCACGTGGAGAAAATGGAAAATGAACAAAGGATACTACTTTTTATAATTGTTATGGCGCAAAATACGAAGAAACACCATCATTAGGTCTAACCGTAGGGGCACCATGATTTCCAAGTTTATAGGGACGACAATTCCAATTCTCAGGGCACACTAGAGTCCGGTTTAACGGTTTGAAATTTGGTATCATCAGCAATAACCGGAATTTTGAATAATGTTTTGCAGCAAACCAGGTAAGAGCCCTTGGAAACGCTGAGATGGAAATCCGACATCATTTGAAAGACAAGTGCATATTTCTTTACTTTTCAGACATACTCTTGTACATTCATCAAGATCGATTTCGTCTCTCACGACTGGGGGACTTATTTTTGGAGATGGTTACATCCCTCGAACTAGGCTCATCAAGTAAACTGAATTCGGCTCAATTGACTAAGAGGCAGTAAAAAGAGAAGACCCAGTCGAACAGAAGACATTCACAATCACAAATAAGTCAGCACAAGAACTAGAGTTTATATAGCTTTACTTGTTTTTGTTGAGTTCATATATCTTAACGATTTCATCATCTTTTTTCTTATAATCATTCTTTCATTTGTCAATAAACGTATTTGAAGTAAATCTTTATCAAATTCGTTCCTACTCCCGGTAGATGTCGAATTCAGATTAAACAACAGCTTCTTAATAATTTGAAAACATTCAATTAATTTAAATACAAGGAGTGAATTTAAAAGTATATGCATAAGAATCTAACTACTGTAGAAACTCTATAAATGCTTTTTATAACGCTGAATCGTTCAATATAATATAAAGAGAATTGAGTTCATGACGAGTTTGGTCGTACAAAGAAGTATGAAATCACGTAAATACCTCAATACAAAATCCCTTATATATTAAAAGAGAAGCATTGTAATAAATGCATTCACATTATAATAGACACGTGGCAGCTTCACAATGATTTGATAAGAAATATGCTAACGCGTTCACACTATAATCATAAATGTGTTCGCACTACGTACTTTGTGATTTTTTTTAATATAAAACTCACATACATAGTTTCAATAAAACTCTAGATTTTTCGGTTCGAATAAAAATAGATAACGAATCAAAAGCTAAACTATATATATTATTTTTATTGTTTACGGATAAAATTGAGCAAAATATTCATAAATTTTGATTCGATTTGTTATCCGTTTTGATTTGAACCAAAAAATCTTGATATTTGAAACTCTACGAAACAAATCAAATACTAAAATACAATATCCAAAAAAGAAACAAATCACTAATACCAATATTTTTAGGAACATATATCTAATTTGATATGTTATATGCATATATATACATATATGAAAAGAATTATATATATATGTTATATATATTATACTTTATATCAGTTTTACAATATAAATTTATTATATTAGGTACTAGAATTAAAAGGTTATATAATGTTTTATTTTTGTAATAAAATGTTATTATTAAATTATTTTTAAAATTTTATTTTATTTACAATCAAATCAAATATTCTTTAAAATTCTAAAACATTTCGGATATCCGAGTCACCGAATATCTAGGTGGCTAAAAATCGAATCGACAAAAATGCTTCCAAATATCCAGATACTTGATATGTGTCCACTCCTATTTACGAATGTAATTTTATTTTCTTTTGATGAAAAAATGACCAATGTCAAGATCTTTTTTATTTTAAATAAATTTTAATTTTATCTTTCATGTATTATTCTAAACAAAAATATCATTTAATATTAATTAACAATATCTTTATATATTTTTCAACTATTTTTATATACTTTTTACATAAATATACATGTGCACCTTGATGTGAGCATCTTATAACTAAGTATTCACCACAGCTGAAGTATCTAATTTTTTTGAAAGTTGAGATATTTTTTCTTAATGTTTCTTTCACTATTGACCAAATTGTAGTTAAATGATTTGTCTTAATAAATTTCTTTTCTTTTTCTTAAACTATTATCTGTTTTAAAACTATAATATGAAACAATTGGTTCGACATGACGACTATCTAAACTTCATAATATAAAAATAAACATATAATATTATTTTAGGTTTTTATCCGAAAAAACCTAAAAATCAAATGTTTTAACCGAATAAACTAAAATGAATATTAATTTAAAATAATAGTTATATTTTAGAAGATTAAAAACAAAAAAACGTAAAACCTAACTAATATCCAGATTAAACAGATTTATTGCCTTTTTTTATTAAAAATAACGAAACTAATAATCACATTCCGCGCAAGGCGCGGGTTATTACCTAGTAGTAGAATTAAAACAATAACTAATAAAGATTACCGATAACATTAGGTTCCATTGAAAACGAACAATGTATTGAACTTCTATTTAAAGATGAACTTTATTATGATTTGAAACACAAGTTTGATTCTTTCTATTTCTCCAAATAACTAAGGAGCCACCAAGATCAAAAGCTTGAAAATCAACTCATCGAAACAAGGCTAAAAAAAATCTTGCGACTTCCCATAAGTTAAGAAAATAAGAGCTGAAGCACCATATAGTTGGACTGGAGCCAAAGAATCTCAACCGAGAACCACTACACCATGACCAAGATAAAGCACTCCTCCAAAACACAGCTTCTTCGCCACTTGAAGCAACACTAAGAAACAAACATACAGACCCAATCCATATAGAACGAGGTTAAATCGGCGGTCGAGACAGAAGATACAAAACACTGCAAACATCCACACCCCTTGTGCATCTAGAATAAAAATCCACCAACAAACACAGGATAAAAGCCATAAATAATCCACAGCAAGAAATGTTTCGACTAATGAACTCCAATTCAGAGACCATGCGAAACACACAACTATAATCCGAAACAACTAAAAAACATAGATAAATTTGGCTCCACAATATACAACAAACCAAGACGAGAAGAACGACGAAGGCAACAAAAACATTACACACCATGGCTTATTCCTAACACCACTAAACCACAAAATTCGAATGACAAGAAAATTCCGAGTCCAAACAAAACAAAATAAAAAGTTAAAAATGGAACTAAAAATGAAGAAACGGGCAACAAATCATGACCAATTCACGCAAGGAAGGAAAAATCTAACCCGGAAGGCTGAAAGCTCGACACAGATCCAAAAATCCAAAAGAATATCTAAACCTGGATCTGAACTCCAAAACACATGGACACCAATCGCAAAACATGCGACCAAGCCTCAACCGCGGCAGAAAGGAACATAACTACCCACATGCACAACAACAAAACCCAAGCTGCTTCTATACCAAACATGCCTGAAACTAGCTGTCACCACTACTCCAGGTCTGCAATGGATGTCACCATATAGGTATATTCGTAGGAGGAGAATGCATGGTGCATAGAGTAGTTATGTACTACATCGAATTGTTTGTCGTTGTATGGTAAACTAGGCATATGGTTATTTTGTGTGGTGTACTAGGCATCATGTTTATTATATGCTAGAGGTAGGCCCACATAATCGTACTGTTATGTACTAAATCAGTGGTAACATATTTAGAATTTCATACATCACTAAGTGATTCTCATGTTATTTATCCCTTTTTTTCTCCCTTTTAGGTGAGACCGACAAAAAGGAGTGGTATGTACCGGATTGGTGCTTTGGAACTGATTTCCTTTTCTTTATTTTTTAGACTTTTGCACTCTGATTTATCGACATTTGTTCGAGTTATTGGATTCCTGGTGTTTGGAAACGAATTTTGATTATTAATAAAAATAGAGATTTCAAAATTTTAATTATTTTATTTTATTTGGAAAATACAAATGTCACACACGTGTTAGGGTTAAGGAGAGATCCGATTGGGCATAGATCTGTTTGGATAACTTAAGTTAGAAATGTAGATAAGTAAAATCACTAATGGCTTTTTGTAGTTAGCCAATTTTTTATTTAAAAATAAAACAAAATATAAATTATTTATGGGAAATTCGTTAGACTATCAATAAATTTTTTTTTATCATAAATATAAAATAGCACACAAGGATCAAAATGATCAAAATATTTTATTAAAGAGAGAAAATACATTTATACCTTTACGGTTTAGATTTGAGGGGTCGGATTTGGGGTTAAGAATTTTTTTAGAAAATTATTATATAAAATTTTAAATAATAATTTTAAAATAGTTTCAAAAAGAATTATCGGATTTAATAAAAATGTTTTTTTTTTTAAAACAATTAAATTGGAAAACATATTTTTTCAAAATACAATTTTAATTATTTATGTATATTTATATATCTTTAGAATAAGGATATAAAAGTCTTTTATCTATTTAAGGAAATATCATTTTTTCTTGTGTGCTTCTTTGGACAAAAAATCTATTTTAGTGTCTTTTAGGAAAAACAATCCCATGATTTGCTATAGAGGGTTTTTTAGAGGCTATATGGAAATCTTATATATTAAAACAGAAGTCATGACTTCTTTTCATGTGTAATTTGTTTTAGTTTGGACCATTACTAGAAAATATCATATTTTACATAAGTTCATTATTATATCTTTTAATATTTTTATTTTTTTATTTGAAATACAAATGAATATATTTAAAATGTTCTAAAAAAATCTTTTTAAAATCTTCTTAGAATATTTTTAAATTTATTTTCAAAAATTAGTTAGTTTTAATTTAAATTATCATAAAGTATAATTAGAAATTAAAATTGAATATAGTTTTGGTTTATAAACGAAAATTTAAATAAAATGAAATTAATTAATTTCATAAATACATTTACTAACAATTTTTAAATATTTTGTTAGAAATAAATATTTATTTTTATTTTAATTTTTTTTCAAATTTTTTTTCTAATAAAATAAAAATCATGATTTTTTGATGAGTGATATTTTTATTTGGACCATCATTTAAATTTTATATTAAATGTATATCACTAATGCTAATATACATAATATTTTTAATTACTTTAATCATAATATCTTTTATATCTTTTAATTTTTTTTTAAAAAAAATTAAAATTCTAACAAATCTCTTGAAAAAGATTATAATAAGATCTTAATTGTCATAAATTGAATATAAATATTTTCAAGTAATTTTGTAATTAGTAATGAAATGTTACTAAAAGAATAAAATTATATCATATTTTATCAATTTTATAATAATATGTATCATTTTATAATTAAAATGTTATATTGAACAAAATATGATAAAATTATTTTAAATTGATAAGTTAACATATTTTATTTTCATAAATATAAAATATTTATGCTAAAAATATAATATGTTGGTAGAACGGGTTAATATTAGTAAACTATATAATACATGTATAAAAATTTAACTTATCTTAAACTTTTTAATATACAGTAATTTATTATATAAAATTAATAAACATTAAAAAATTACTAAAAAAATCTAGCGATTTGAATTATGGATCATGATTATAATAAATTAAATACAAAATTATTTTCATATATGTTGTTTCATGCATTAAAAAATTTAGTTTAGTAATCAAACGCAAATTCAATAAGACAATTATATAATAAACAACATATATATGTGATGATTTTAATTTACAGCATAAAAACTATAAAATTATTATATTTGGCATAATTATACAAACATTTAAATATGTGAGTAACATTAAAAATATATAATAATTATGTAAAACAAATGTCTATATATATAAATGTGAAAATATATACCCGCACGGTTGTGCGGGTGGAAATCTAGTATTATATTATTGTCCTACGATATTTGAGAGGGTTCATTCTCAAGTGGTCCAAAAGGGGTTTGATTTTTCTAATATGGACCTATGCCATTTTCTTTTTATTTTACATTTAAATTTGAATAAAAATCTAGGTAAAATGACTAAAACCAAAAAACTCAAACATATTTACTAATCGATGCGAATTTATTATCCTACCCAGAATTTGATCCGAATCTGAATCCTGACCCAAAACCCAACCCAGTGTTAATCCTAAATCTTCTTCTTCCCTTTTTCTTTTCCATTGATATCTCTTTCACTTTAAACCAAAATAAAAAATTTCTTCAAACCTTCACAGACTTTCTATTTCTTATCCTAAATCAATCAACTCATAGTCATCTTTAAACGAGTCAATCTTATCCATAATCGATTTTCATCTTTTACGTACAAGATTCAAGATAAAGAAGAACACACAAATATTACTTGTACAACTCAAACTAGTACAACTAAAACAAGTATAACTAGTACATATAAATTGAGTATAACTAGTATACCTGACACAACTATAACGCATATAACTAAAAAAACTTTGCAATATGGTGATATTTAGTTTTATCTTTGCAACGTTTTAGAACCAATGAGACATGTTGGTCTAATCTTTCCTTACATGTATAGTCGACTTTCAATAATATTTGATTTGGATAATTATTGGTTTTGAAGTTGTACTAGCTATACTAGTTATACTATTTCTTACATTCATCTTTATCTGTTTGCTTCTGAAGCCGAAGAAAGTAGATGTGGAACCGGAAAAGTTACAATAGAAAAATATTTAAAAGAGTATAATACAAAAGATGGTGTAGAAGCCATCCCCAGTTCAAAAAGGATGTATCTGCATTCATGTTGGGTGTTTGGAATATGACAATAATAGTCTAAATAGTACAACTGTAAAGACATATATACACAAGAGAACATGAAAAAACTTGCATATTTCGATATGAATTGATGACATACTAATGTCTGTTGTATTTCCATATTTGATTTCAAATAGCTTTTCATTTTTATGTTTTGAAAATTAGTAAGGTCCACTCAGTTTATCATAACATTTTTGATTAAAGAAAATATATTTTCATAAAGAAATAATGAAAAATGATGATGATATATAAGATTTTCTAAGGGATGTTGCACATGTTTGGAAAAGATTTTAAGGTTATCAATAGAAATATAGTTCTATTAAAAGAATGAAAGCATTTACAGCACAAAATTAGAAGAAAAATATATTATGTATAACCGGTATAACGTTTACAACTAGTACAACTAAGAGAAAAAATGTATGACTGGTAAACCGGTATAACTAAGTTTTTTAATAACACACTAGATTTTGACCCGCGCTTAGAAAGCGCGGAATTGTTGGATTATATTATAATACAAAATCTTATTATATCGAAAAACATAATTTTTAACAGCAATATAATCTACAAATTAGTTTATTTGAGATTTTATATGTACACTTTTACGTAAGTTTTTTTCGACATGAAAATTATATCCGGATTAAAAAAAACAACCGAACCGACCGAAAATTATAGGTTTAGTTCAGGTCCACAGAAGATAACCTATTGAGTTTTTTGGATCCGCAGGTCTTTTTTTGAGTCCGGATCCTACCCTAGATCCGATCATAAATATGTGTTTATTAGGTATATTTGAACATTTCGAATATGTTTCCGGTATTATGGATATTGTTTTTAAGTTTTTGGTTTACGATTAGAGTTTTGATTTCAGGTAAATTTTTCAAATTAAAAAAAAATTGCGTATTTGGATAAATATTTGGGTATTTTTCAGTTCATGTGTCAGATTCTGAATAAGATTTTAAATTTTTAGGTATTTGAATTTTTTTGGTATTTGTTTGGAGTTTCAAATACTTTTCGTGTTTCAGATATTTTTCAGATTTTTTAGATATTTCGAATTCTTTTAGGATCGTAAATACCCGAACAGATGTGGACCTATTACGTCCATATCAGGTCCAACAACCTTTTGATATAGATTTTTAACGTTATTGTACAAAAACATGGTTGATGAAATATTTTTCTGAGTAAAGGTATCATAAGAAATAATATTAAAATCTGTTAAAAATATTTAAAATATTGTATGTTTAGAATGATTAATGTATTATCAGAAAAATAATAAATAGTTATACATAACTTCAACTACTTTTTATATTAGATTTTTTAAAACTCTTTTCCTTTTAATAGTATTGATTCGTTTTAAGTGAAAAGTATATAAAAGTATAATATCTAAACCAATAATTTTCAAAATCTTGAATAATCAATACTGATATAGTGAAATCGGGTTAGCTTTAATAGAACCTATGAATTTCTTCATTTTTGTGAAGGTAACATGAATATTCAGAAAAATTATTTTTTAATATGAAAATATTATCAAACTATAGACGATTGAAAGTTTAGTATATGATATGAGATTTTAGTGGAAAAGTTTATATATGATATGATTACTTTATTATAAACGAAAAAGGAAGTTAGAATATACACATATATGTCTTGTAATTTATCTTGCTTTAAATCATATATTATATGATAAAAGTGATAATATAAAACATTAGTTTCAATGTTTTTACGATTAAAAATCAAAATGGTAAATATAGTAATAAAAATGATTAGGATTTAGGAGTGAGATTTAAATAAATAAAAGAATTGAATAAATTATTGTTAGAGAAATATATGGTAATATATTGTTAGTCTAATTTTAAAGTAAGACCAAAAAGTAAAGAGTTAAATGAAAGAGTCCAAACAACTTTCATAGGTAGATTTTTTTAGACTTCTTCCCTTTTAATAGTATTGACTAGATTTTGACCCGCGCTTTCAAAGCGCGGGATTGTTTTCGAAACATTCCATATTTATTTGATATAAATTTGTATTTTAATTGTATCTACAATTAGATATTACAAATAGAACATTATATTCAATGTTTTGAAACCCGACCCGACCCGCAGTAAAATTGGCAAATTCGGTGGCTCATATGTAATCCATTTTAGTTTTCAAAAAAAAAACTGTTATTTAATTCTATAAAACCCGTAACAATCGTTAAAACCCGAGATCTGGTTATCGGTTGAGCTGGTAGATGACCCAATATGTAATTCGGTTTGATTTATTATTATATTTAGAGTATTGTAATATATATTCATGAATGTTCAGATGAATAGTGAATATATTATGAAAGTGATATTCCAATTTAAATACAATTTTAGTCCAACAAAAATTCCATCTTGTTAATG
The DNA here is from genome assembly GCA_018703725.1 of Brassica juncea. NCBI lineage: Eukaryota > Viridiplantae > Streptophyta > Magnoliopsida > Brassicales > Brassicaceae > Brassica > Brassica juncea. The sequence continues at coordinate 13,275,210 of CM031931.1, forward strand.
GATCAATATTTGAGAGGATGCATACTAAAAATGAAATAGATTTGAGCATCAATAATGTGTATACGTCTATTACAAATTAATGATTTACGTTTGCAAAAAAAAATTGTTTATTTATTTAGTTATTTTACTTTTGTTATTCACATGTTATTAGATACTTCTTGATGTTTTGTCTATGGCTTATTTTAAATTTAAAAGCTAATTTCATTATTCGCATTAGAAATATAAATATTTATTATTTTATTTTGATATATAGTTTTATTATATTTAATTATTAATTTTATAATTTTTATATATAATTATATATTTAAATAATTATAATATTAACCCCTTACTCTCTGGCATCGGTTCATGTTAATGTAATGTTTTATGATATATTTGTGTTAATATATTTGTTCAATTAGTTTATATTTGATATATATGTTACATGTCTCTTTGAGTAACCCGTAAAAAATATATTCATAAACCTATCAACAGTAACATGTTTCATCTTATAATTACTATTAATATTTATTTTATCATATATATATATATATTTAATACTCTAACTATAAAAATTATATTTTTATGTATTTGGTGAAGGTTTTGAACAATTTGTTTTTTTTTTTGCATTTGGATTAATATATAGTTGTATATATACAAATGAATAGATATATATATATATATATATATATATAAGTATTTATTACATTAATAACTAAAATATAATTGATTAGTTATTTAAATTTCGAATTAATATAAATTAAATTCATTAGTTTAAAAAATAACAGATTAGTTAGTTAGTTCCTTAATTTTAGGTATGATGTATATTTAATAATTAAATTAGATATGAATAGAAATAATAGGAAATATAATTAAATATAATGGTTCAACCTAGACTATTTGTAAGTAGATAAAATATGCTTCTGTTTTAATAGTATTGATAGTTGTACTTTAACTGCAAAATTAAAAAAAAACTTAGTTGTACTATACACAAAATATAATTAGATCAGTTGTAACACTTATTTACATGTCCATATTATGTTTAACATATTCTGGAATAATAAATTTTGAAAAATAAGTTCTCGTGGCTTTCATTCTTTTGATCTAATAGTGTTAGGTAAATCATGTGGTTTTCATTCTTTTGATCTAATAGTGTAGGTGAATGTTTCATTAACGGTCTTCTGGTAATTTACCATCTTTCGAGGTTATATAGAATAAACTTATCCATGCAAAATAAGCACCAAGGGTTATGTTCCATACGAGATTAAAGTACAAAAATTGTATGGCGGTAGAGGGGAAAAGGGCCTTTTTAGACCCTAACAATTTGCGTCGTGCCTTTTTAGACCCAAACAAAACATAAGTGCGAAATCATTCCTGAGCTGGGATTTTAAAAAAAATTTAGACCCATTAATTTAAAACATGAAATCCTACCTTGACTAACTTATCGTTAGTCAACCATTAAACCATGCTTAGTCGGATAAAGGAAAAGTTCTGATTTCAACCCGTACAATTTCGGTCGTGCCTTTAGACCTGAACAATGAGTAAGTGCGATTTTATACCCAAATTGAACAATAATTTGAACTTCATACACGAACTGAACGATAGTTTGAATTTCATAAAAAACTACTCTGACTAACGTTTGGTTAGTCAACCGTTATTTTTGAGCGAGTCAATGTGTAGACAGAGAAGACATGTCGAGGGAGAGTTAAAAAGATGTCATTTTAGCTAAAATAATAAAATTTTGTCACTTGGAGGGCCGAACCCACGCCAGACAAGTGAATTAAACGAACATTTTACCATCAGGTCAGTAACTTTTGTCATATTTACATATATACTAACTTATATCTTTATCTTGTTTTCCTATCCACTATCTTTCATGTTACACCATTGTTTTACCTTTTCGATACTAGGTTTGCTCACGGTTTCGTCGCAGATCGATCCCTGATCAAATGGATTCAATTTCTTGGGCTTGATAATGCCTCAGTTCATGCTAATTCATTTTTAGACGAAGAAACTAATCTCCGCTCTTGTCTACGTGTTGTAGCCAGAGCTACTCTTTTTGGCTCCCAACATTTCCTTCTCATGCAATTTTAAAATGTTCATTACTATCAAAAATAGAACTTCCTAAAGACTGAAACATCTGAAATTGGCAACTGAGAGAGAGAGATGGCCAAAGGGAGAAGAAGCTAGTGATTTCTTTATTCATTTTGGTACCTATATAATTTAGTATATATGTAAATTTTACAAAATTTGTCTTAGTCCAGTGGTTTAATGCTTAGTTAGTGCTTCTCTAAGTGTGGGTTCGAATCATATTGAGTGTTTTTTTAAAATTAGTTTAGTTAAAACAACGTCGGTTAACTAACCAAACATTAGTCAAAGTACTTTTTATGTTAATATTAAAGTTTAGATATGAAATTCCAATTATTGTTCAGTTTGGGTATGAAATTACAGTTACTCATTGTTCAGATCTGAAAAGGCACGACCAAAATTATACGGGTTGAAATCAACACTTTTTCCTTATCCGACTAAGCATGATTTAACGGTTGACTAACGATAAGTTAGTCAAGGTAGAATTTCATATTACAGAGTCAAGTTTGGGTCAATTTTTTTTTTTTAGATCTCAGTTTAGGAATGATTTGGCACTTATGTTTTGTTTAGGTTTAAAAAGCACAATGCAAATTGTTGGGATCTAAAAAAGCTCATTTCCCGGGGTAGAGAGGTGAAAATGATAAAATGATTGACGCTAAACTTTTATTAATGGCAAATTGGTAATTTGAACACTTTGATCCATTGAGATTAGTTTTTTTTTCCCCAAATTGAAATTCATTCATAATCGAATTACCGGTATTCATACACAAGCTGGCGGCAAAACGAAATAGCCCCAGAACCAAAAGCCCATAAGAAGCGGCAGCTAAAACCCACACTGGGACGACTAAAACCCACATTAGGGTGACTTAAGAACAAACATAAACCATAAAAACTAAATCAACACTAGCATGAAAAGCACGTTAACATCCACGCAAAAGCCACATCAGAACACTTAGCAGTTTTTAAAACATAGTAAATGTCAATGGTCGGGAAATACCGCTGCTGCCTATAGCCCGCCACCCGGTACCCTCCAGTTCTGTACCCAAACCACACTTATCGCTGCTGCCTCGCCCGCCAAACGATAAGACCAACACCCGGGGACTTCAAAACTCGACAAGGGGAACCGCTGCTCGGTCCACGCGCCTTGGATAGATAAATGCTCTACGATCAAAGAAAAAAGCTCGCCCAACCACCAAGAAAATGAAGCCTTGCCAACCGAACCTCTCCAACACTCACGGGAGAAGACCCAAACGACAAGCAACCTAAATGTCACAACCATCAAGACGCTTACACCCATGGCCCATAACGATCAAGACTCACACACCTAAGTACAAGAGCCCAATCAAAACGCAAATTACCATAGCTGGAGATGCAAAAGACGGGACTGAAACAACCGCCGCAAGGACAGGACTCCTAAGCGGAGTGGAACGAGCAGGATTTGGCTCCACTCCACCACAAAGATCTGGCTTTGAATAAGAAACGATGACAAGAACACTGGACGAGTCCGCCATGAACCTCGCGCATCACCGAAACATGGAGAGCACTGCAAAAGTCTGAAGGAGAAAACCAGATCTGTCGGTGACACTACCCAAAAGCCGACTCCCTTGTTCTACCAAGTTCACACCAACTCGTCGGAACACCAGAAAGCTCAACCCACCGGCAAAGCTAGTTCTCCACGGAGAAGAACCCGACACTTACCGGCGTTGAAACACCCAGAGTCCCAGAACATATCGAAGATGGATCTTGTTAGAACCAGGAAGCAATGATAAAACTAGATCTAAGAGAAAAGGCAGCTTCCAACGTCGGAGAAACCAATGCCAGAGCAAAACAGGAAGAATACCTTCTGAAACTTTTGAGAGAAAAGAGAGAGAAGAGAGAGGAAAGATAATGATCCATTGAGATTAGTTTTGGTGGTGAAATTATTTTTATAGCATTTGGTCCATTTTAGAATAGAGTGCACTTGAGAGCCATTATAGACTTTGAATACTTTCCGGTGGGACGACCAACTGATTGATTTCCAAATCTGCTTGTCTTTCCAGTGATTAACTACAAGAAAACACAAGTTTTACGAGGGCAGTTTTCCTCGTGACTTCGTCGTAAAAGCAGTGTTACGAGGAATTAGCGAGGAAACTCGTTTCGTCGTTATATGTTTGTCGTAACGCATATATCCTCGCTAATTCGTCGTAACATAGCGAGGAAATAATTTCGTCGTAAAAGCGAAGAGGAATATTTCGTCGTAAAGACCACGTAAAGCTTCCACGTAAGGACGTCGCTAAATTTCCTCGTAAATACCACGAAAGACGTTCCTCGTAAAACCCACGTAAATAACTCGAAAGTAAATACTCGTAAAGTAAACGTAAATACCTTGATAGCTTTTCTCGTAAAGACCACGTGAACTTTCCACGTCATTTCCTTGTAAACAATTCCTCGTAAAAACCTCGTTAAGCTTCCACGTAAAGAAGTCGCAAAATTAGCTACGAATTTACTTCGTTTCGTTATTTTACAGAAATATAAAAAATTATAATTAAAAAAATAATTTAAATTATTTAAATTATTAATAAAATTAAAATTCTAAAAAAATCAAAACCAAAATATTTTATATATAAATAAGTTTTGAATTCATAATACAAGAACCGAAATTAAAAAGAATTAAGGGTCGTGAATCGCCCGATAAAATTCATCACTCCTCGCCGTTACATCCGCCTCGGCATGTGTGTCGGATGTTGACTCGCCTGGAATAGGATTTCGTTGTCGCATGGTCATCGGGGGAGGAGGAACCGATGGTCCTCTAGAAGAAGGAGACCCAAAGACTCTCTGAGTGTACTGAGTCTCGGGGACAGTCTCTTGTCCCGAAGAACCGGGAACTGATGAAGACGACGGGTCTAAACGATTACCCGGCTCACCGAACATCTTTCTGTAATGGGTAGTAAGTCTACCTTTTCGAACCTGAGAAAAAAATTTAATTTTTTAAATTTTCGTCAACAGTATATTTTCCAACATTATCCACCTAATCAACACTAAATAACATATGATCCGTAAACTTATCTAAATTCCCTATACTAACCACCTAATCTACCTAAACTAACCAAATTAGAGAGGAATTATGGAGGCTTACCATTGCAACGAAACAGGGAGGAAGTGGAGAGGAAGTAGAGAGGAAAGAAAGAGTGAGCGCTCGGGGTGTATATATAAGATTACATTCCGTCGCAAATTCCTCGTAATTTTACGACGAATTACAGAGGCCCGTGTTTTTTTTTACGACGAAACAGCGAGAGATTACAAAGGCCCGCGTTTTATTATACGAGGAAGTTACGAGGAATTACAAAGGCCCGTGTTTTTTAGGTACGAGGACGTTACGACGATTTTGCTTACGTGGAATTACCGAGGAAAGCTTCCCTATAAATATACCCGTAACTCTCCTTCTCAACCCACACCCAAACTCCCAAATCACACCCTATCTCACATCATACTCTCAAATCCAATCCTATTCAAATTATAAAAATTTGAGAAAAAAAGAAGAGAAGATGATATTGGAATTTATGTTGGTGAGACTTAAGTAATATAATTGCTGGAAGTCTTGCCACATGTAAATCCAGTATATTTCTTCTTTTTTTTTTTTTCTAGTTTTTACAGTACGAGGTGTTTACGACGATTTTGGTTACGTGGTATTTACGACGAATTTGTCCTACGTGGTATTTACGACGAATCTCTCCTACGTGGAATAAACGAGGAATTTGTCCTACGTGGTATTTACGACGAATTTGTCCTACGTGGTATTTACGACGAATCTCTCCTACGTGGAATAAACGAGGAATTCGTCGTAAGTTCGACGTCAACATACGAGGAATTAACGAGTATTCCGTTTAAATCCCTAAAATCCGAAACCCCAAACCCCAAACCCCATATTCCTTATCTTCTACTTCATATATTCCAAACCCTATCTTTATTTTCATTCCAAACCACAATTCTCTATCTTCTAATTCATATATTCCAAACCACAATTCTCACTTTTACTTATTCATAAAACAAACTCCCACATTTTCTTATTCACAAAACAAACTCCCACATTACCTTATTCATAAAACAAACTCTCACATTACCTTATTCATAAAACAAACTACACAAAATCGAGTATATTTCTTCTTTTTCTTTTTTTTTCTAGTTTTTACAGTACGAGGTGTTTACGACGATTTTGGTTACGTGGTTTTTACGACGATTCCGTCCTACGTGGAATTAAAGTGGACCGCGTTCATCATTTATTTTACGTGGTATTTACGACGAATCTCTCCTACGTGGTATTTACGACGAATTTGTCCTACGTGGTATTTACGACAAATCTCTCCTACGTGGAATAAACGAGAAATTCGTCGTAAGTTCGACGTCAACATACGAGGAATTAACGAGTATTCCGTTTAAATCCCTAAAATCCGAAACCCCAAACCCCAAACCCCATATTCCTTATCTTCTTTTTCATATATTCCAAACCCTATCTTTATTTTCATTCCAAACCACAATTCCTTATCTTCTAATTCATATATTCCAAACCACAATTCCCACTTTTACTTATTCATAAAACAAACTCCCACATTTTCTTATTCACAAAACAAACTCCCACATTACCTTATTCATAAAACAAACTCTCACATTACCTTATTCATAAAACAAACTACACAAAATCGAAAATACATCAATCGGATTCATCGACATTCTCGTCATCACTAGAAATGTCTTCATTTTCATTAAACTCGTCTTCAACAGCTTCGTCTGTGGCATCATCGGTAAGATCTTCGTACTCGTGATTATGCGGATCAATGAGAAGGATGTCATCAATTTCTTGTTCAGGTTCCTCGACTTCATTTATCTGTTCTTCTTGCAATGGTGGTTCTTCTCCACTGATGATTCGTCCTCGAGGTGTTACTTTGATCACTGCTAACCAATTTATACCCGAATCTCTCATCCGAGGGTATGGAAGGAAGCTAACTTGGTCTGCTTGTGAAGCTAAGATGAAAGGCTCGAATTTGTTGTACCGTCGTCCACCGTTGACATCAACTACACCGAATTTGTTAGACCGAACACCTCTGTTGACGACGGGGTCGAACCATTCACATTTGAAGAGGACGCATTTCAGCTTCAGTATCCCTGGAAATTCGACTTCAATAATCTCCGTGTGTCACTTACAAAGTTGGTGGATTCAAAATTAATTAGGGGCAAAAAAAAACGTGTGTCACTTACAAAGTTGGTGGATTCAAAATTTCCTCGCTAAATCCAAGTAAATAGTTTCCTCGTAAATAAGACGCGAAGTTTACGTCCACTTTACGAGGAACGTACGTGAAACATGATATCATCGTTATTTCCTCGTAAATGACACGTTACATTACATCGACTTTACGACGAACAGTTTTTGTCATTAGTTTACGAGAAAATAACGATGATACCGTTATTCACGTAAAATCCTCGTAAAGTTGACGTAAACTTACGAGGTTTTTTTTTCCTCGTTAATATTCCTCGTTAAGCTTGAGTTTTCTTGTAGTGATTGTTTCTCCTCCATCTTGAGAAATAATGGCGGTGGCGACGAGCCTCGCTTCGCTTCTCGAGAAGCTCAAAGTGGAGGAGCCTTACCTTCCACCAAGGAATTGGGAATCCTTACATTCTCAGAGCCGCCGATTTCCTCTTCCAACTCGTGCTTCTCCTCCGTCCTCTTCCTCTGTCTCTGTCTCTGTAAGTTTACGATTTATGCTTTTCATGTTTGTATGTGTGGATACAGGAACTTGCTTTTAGCTCTTAAGTGGCTAGGATAGGATCGGAAACCTAATTGGGGATTTGGGGGAAAAAGAATCAGTTTTATTGATTTGAGTTTAGTTAAGAAGATGTGGTACAGTATTGAGTTAGGGCGAAATCATTATATTAGGGAAGCTTGCGATTTGAAGAAACCTTGATGTTCTCAGATTACTATTCTTAGTAATTACTTGTTATTCAGAACAATAGAATATCTCTAATGCTTAGATGAGAGATGTATATGGTCCTCTCTTTTTTCTGTATATATATATTATGCGGCTAGTAATTGAGACTGCTTCTCCTTTCCGCCACGTTTTGTTGCTTGTAATAGGAATCAAGCTTGGTTAGGTTGGTGTTGAATGCTCTGCAAGGTGTTGAGTCTTCTCTTATTAGCATAGAGAAACTCTCTTCTCTATTATGCTCTGAGCCCGCTGATAGGACCACCCACCACATACCAAGCTTGTGGCATCGGTTGGCAAGCACTGACGCATTGGGACAGATTCTTAGAGACATAGGCTTCTTTGGTTCTTTGGTCTTTCTTCTCCATAGTTTTGTAGGCCATTTCATGAACTTGAAGTTGGAAGTTGAGGGACAGGGGAGCTGCTATACTCTTGTTAATCAGGCTTTTGTAATTGCTTTGAGAAAGGTTCTAGAAGGTTATATATCTGGTTTGGATACATTATGTGCATCTGTACAACTGAGGCGTTCATCTAACATTGTGGACGGCTCTGACCGTGGTCCCTCTTCGCTAGGCTGCCTTTCCAACGTAGTTCACCCAAATATAACATTGTTGGAAGTTTTTCTACATACTAGAGAGTTACGAACACAGATTGAAGCTCTTGCCAACATATGTGACTTGTATGATGTATCCCTATCTTATTGTGGCTCCCCTTGGGAATGCCTGGTTGCTGAAGCAACCACACGGCTTCATGGGTTCTACAAAGGAAGTGACTTGCTTACTTACTTATATTCACAACTTAAGGTTAGGCTAAGTTATATTACTTTTTAGTGTTCGTCTAATTATATTTTTTTCATGAAAATGTGCACTTCTAGTAAGTCCTGGATTTAAATGCTTTAAAGAAACTTGGAAGAATATTAATGCATGGCATTAAAATAATTATTTGCACCTTGTGATGTAGACCAATTTATTTGGTGATTACAGGTCCAACTTATGCTTACAAACTATCCTTACTACACAAAGAACTTGTAAATTTTGATTTCTTTCTGATGACTTTTCCCAACAATTTCTATTGTAGGTTGCTGATCCTGCTCATAGTGCTATGCTTAAGTTTTTGTTCCTGAAAACATGTGAGCCATATTGCGAGTTTATAAGATCTTGGATTTGTAAGGCCGAACTTAACGATCCTCATAAAGAGTTCATTGTGGAATGTGTCACTGAATCGACATCTTTTTCTTGGAATACGGCTGGCATCTCCCCGTTGAAGAGGGCCAGGGTAATACTTTGTTCTCTTTTTCTGCATCGTTGATTTTAGTATCATTTATCCCCTGATAGCAGATTGATTCAATTTCTGCACTCTAGGAGCAAGAAGGAGGGCTTGTTCCATGTTTCTTGGATGGCTTCTTGGAACCTATACTAAGGGCTGGTCAACAGCTCCAAGTAATTACAAAACTTCTTGAATTGTGCGATCTTTCTGCATCTGGACTCAGAAATTATGCAGATCTTCTTCCCTGTTGGACGCATTATTCTTCCTCTAGTCTAGTGTACCCATCTCCAATAACTTTCAGCAAATTACATATAGAAGTGATGATACAGAAAATAGACGATTACTACAGAAGAATGCAAGAAAAACTTTGTGACCTTTCAAGAAAGTTTGAACTGTTCCTTGGGCAGGTATTGTACTTCTTTTGATTTTTGTTTACCAATCATTATCTTGATATTATTTTCGAAGCTATGGTCTTTTTGGTTTATGTTTCTGATGACGCTCTCTCATTGCTATTCTAGTTCTGGAAATCATGAGTATTGTATATTCCAAACAAGATCAAATATTTACTCTACATTATAAATCTATCAGATTATTTCAAAAACACACCATTGTAGAAGCGTCTCATTAGCGTTAGTGTTAGGCCTCATCCTAGCTGTCAGTTTTGCATGCGAAGCTATCATTTCTGCAAGAATTTTTCAGGTTTATCTTCTATTGACATTTGAAATTTAGGTTCCTAGAGCAACATCTTTGCCAATTTCCTTTGGTGACGGCGAAAGACTTGAGAAAAGTTCCGGTAATTACACACTGGATGAGAGTTTACTAGTTCCTTCAACAGTTGCAATGGACTTGGCCAGGTGATTTTCCTGATGACACATATCATTTACTCCCAGCCTCCCGAACGTGAATTGATGAAATTTTCTTGGGATTTTAGGGACCAGAGTGGTTCAGAGTCTGATGACCAGAAAACAGAAGATAGATGGTTTTCAGAGATAGATACGTCATGCTCATCTGAATGTTCGTCGACTAGGGACTTTTCTGAATCATCTGATGTTGGAATGCTTGATTTTCAAAGTACATTAGCGGGGCCTTTACCAAATTATTTATCAGCTCTACGTTTTTCTGTTGCCTCTGCTGGGAAATGTGATGAGAACCTGGTTCAGCATGGTGAGTCGGGTTATCTAGACAATAATTTTGTGACGAAAGATGAGAAAGCAGATACTCATCGCCAGTGGATGGATATTGAGCCAGAAGAGTCAACTGAAGCATGTGAGGTTGATAAATTTAGAGGGCTTCTTTCTATTAAGTCATGGCCCCTTGGCGGATTACCTAGAAATCCATTTAGTGTTGATAAACACGCGGAAGATGACAAAGAATATCCACCAACTGATTCCGGAGATAAGATGGAACAGAGGGGTTCAATGATTACTGATGAAAGCACGCTTTTATTAAACAACATTCCCGCCGGCATTAGTTGTCTAAAGCAGGAGATAAAGCATGATTTGCTGGAAAACTGTTCCTCATCAAAATTATATTTGTTGAAAGAAACAAAGGTAAACTACCCGTACGAGGTGCTTAGTATTAATCCTATGCTGAGATGTGATTTCCTGCGCAAGAATGGAAACATAAACAGAAGGGACCAGGCAAAATTGTTGCCTTGGTTTGACTTTTCTGCGGTAGATAACCCTTCCAAGACATGTCTAGCCAGGATACCTGTAGGTTTCCCTGTTGATGATTCCTTGGAATATCACAGTTCTCAGACTGATAGAAAGAGTCATTTCCATGCCAACCAAGAATGTGGCATAGATAGTCCTGATGTTGAAGATCCAAAAAGTTTCTTGCAGTCATTTATCTTCAGGTTATAAAGGTCGCGCTGAAGAAAATAAGCCAAATGCACCTGGTGGAAGTAGATGGGAGGGTATGCTTCTTAGATCAAATAACCCTGAAACTAGTGCACTTAGTGATTGCAGACAGAGCTCCTCTGTCACATTTGAATTGCCACTAGATTTTATAGAAATCAAGAACTCAAACTCTCAACCACTTTCGTATTGCTTTAGAAAAATATCTCAAAAAATAAAGCTCAATCAATCACACAATCCGTGAGTTGATTCATTCATCATATGTCTTAATATATAGCACTACAAGAAAACATATCAAATTGTGACCATATTTATGACCAACCAAAATGGTCAAAAATAATTGTAACCATGTTCTGATCATTTTGTGATAAATATGATAAATGGTTAGAAAATGATCAAAATATTTTAACCAAAACCTATAGTCATAAAATGGTCACAAAATATATCGTATTTTGACCACATTTCAGACCATCAAAAATGGTCAAAAATAGTTCTGACCAAATTCTAACTACTTTGTGACAAATTAAAAAATTGGTGAGAAAATGGTTAGAATTTTTTAACCAAAAATATAGTCAAAAAGTGGTCAAATTTTGTTGACCATATTCTTACCATTTTCTGACGGTAACTATAATTTAACCTACATCTAATATCTTCTAAAGTTCTATTCTCATTTGTTTAGCTTTTCTCCTCAAGTGCCGTTCAACCTCTTTTCGTTTTATCTTTCTACTTCTTCTTTTCTAAACCTTCGCATCCCTTCTATATTATGTTTCTATCCCAGGATCATGACATATCTTTTCCTTCATTGCAGGTTAGGTTGGAGAAGCTTCACTGTTGCTTCTTTCACCGTCAACTCAGCCTTGCTGCCCTATCGTTAATCGATTCCTCCCAAGGTCAGATCCATTTTTTGTGTTTAATGGGTTGATATTTGGTGCCATACTTTCTAAAGGAATATAGAACCGCACATTTGATTAACATACCAAAAGTTGGATTATATTGTTTGATTTTAGTTTTTCTGTTTTTGTTTTCTAGTTTTCTTTTGAATCTCAGATTAACGGATATACTTTTTTAATTAGAGTATTTTGAGCATGAATATTTGCAAGTGTAATTTTGAATCTTGTTTTATTTTATCATTTTTGTCAAAACACAGATCCGTCGAGACCAAGTAGGAAAACAAGACTAAGAAGAACATGAGAAGATTAAGAAGAACAAGGGAATTAAGTTAGGGCAACATGATGCACTTTATTTCATTTCTCGATTTGTTATTAATATATTCTAACACTTACTCTTATGTTGCTAAACTTCAATTTTTATGTTTCAAATAACAATTAATTCATCATTATTCAATTTTCAGTAAATTTTACTATTTTCGTGTGATTATTATTATTATAATTGTTGTTTATCTAAATTAATAATCTGATGAATTATGAAATAATAATCTAAAATTTAACACAATTAGTGGTCAGAAATCCATCAGTAAAAGGATAATTATTTTGACCACTTTCTGACGTTTGTTTTTGACGATATTACTGACCATTTAATAAGGTCAAAAAAATTTGACCACTTTCCAACCACAACTAAATTCTGACGGAGCTTTTTTGACAGTTTTATTTGGTCAAAAAGTAGTCAAAACAGAACATTTCTGACCATTTTCTAATGAAATTGAAGGTCAGAAATTAAACTATTTATTGTAGTGTAGACATTACACTTTCAATGTTTCCTAAACACTTTAGGTTTAACATAATTCAATATTTCCTAATCCTTATAAACTTCCATATTATTCTAGGATTAGGTAGCTTCCACCTCAAGTTACTTCAAGCTTATTCCAACATTCTCCCCCTTAAGCTTGATTCCATCTTTACACACAACTTGCATTCCAATAAGTTTCTTCATCTCTTGAAACCGAACACGACTTAACGACTTTGTAAGGATATCAGCTCTTTGGTCATTTCCTGGAACATACTCTACTTCAATTTGTTCATTCTCGACACACTCCCTTATGAAGTGAAAACGCCTATGTATGTGTTTACTTCGTCCATGGAACACCGGATTCTTAGTGAGAGCAATTGCGGACTTGTTATCAACCTTTATAACCACCTTCTTGCAAGTATTTCCTTCAACCTCGCTCATAAGTTCTTGGAGCCATATGGCTTGCTTGGCTGCCTCCGTAGCTGCCATAAACTCAGCTTTACATGACGACAATGCCACAATCTCTTGCTTCTGAGAGCACCAGGTTATAGGACTATTACCAAGATAGAACATGTGTCCAGTTGTGCTTTTGCCATCATTATCATCAACGTTATGCAAACTATCACTAAACCCGACCAGTTCTCTTTTCTCAGCTTGATCGAACTTCAACCCAAGTGAAGTTGTTCCACGCAAATACCTCAACACCTGTTTCAGAGCCGCACCATGTGATTCTTTAGGGTCTTGCATATACCTACTAAGCATACCAACACTGAATGACAGGTCAGGTCGCGTGTGTAGCAAGTAACGAAGACATCCAATGCTCCTTCTATACTCTCTTTCTAACCCTTCCAAGACATGTCTAGCCAGGATACCTGTAGGTTTCCCTGTTGATGATTCCTTGGAATATCACAGTTCTCAGACTGATAGAAAGAGTCACTTCCATGCCAACCAAGAATGTGGCATAGATAGTCCTGATGTTGAAGATCCAAAAATTTCTTGCAGTCATTTATCTTCAGGTTTTAATGGTCGCCTTTGATCACGAATCCTTCGGGTTGTGTGACATAAACTTCTTCCTTTAACTCTCCGTGTAGGAACGCTGTTTTCACATCAAGATGGTGAATCTCCCAATTCTTAGAAGCCGCAAGAGCTATAACCATTCGAATAGTTTCAACACGAGCTACTGGAGCAAAGACTTCATCATAATCGATACCGTGTCTCTGAACGTAGCCCTTTGCCACGAGCCGTGCTTTGTGTTTACTGATACTCCCATCTGCATTCCTTTTTATCTTAAACACCCACTTGAGTCCTATAGGTTTGAATCCTTTTGGTAACTCAACAAGTATCCACGTGTTGTTCTTTTCAATCGATGTTAGTTCTTCCTCACACGCCTTGACCCAAACCTTATGTTCTTTGGCTTCATTATAATCCCATGGCTCGTTGTTGATTACCATTAGAAGTCTTTCACACTCGATCTCAGCCAGAAGAACGTATTCGTCTAAGTATGAGAGCTTTGTACTTACTCGACTTGATCGTCTTGGTTGAAAGGTTTCCTCCTCGTTACCATCACCGTCTGAACCTTCTTCGTTTTCATCCTCACTTTCTTCATTGTCTAAGACTTGTTTCTCAGTGCCTCTCAACGGCACTATCTCAATATCAAACATGTCTTGCACGGTTTCTTCTGAATCACCATCCTTTTTCCAGTTCCATTGCTTATCTTCTTCGAAGTGAACGTCGCGGCTTACTACAATCTTCTTACTAGGTGGTTCAAGTAGACGGTAAGCCTTCGACCCTGGCTCAGTTCCCAGATGCACCAGAACCCTAGACCGATCATCGAGCTTTTTTCTTCCTTCGAGTTCTGTCCTTGCGTAGCACACACATCCAAAAACCTTGAGGTGCCCAATGTTTGGTTTCTTGCTCCGTAAGGCTTCATAAGGTGTTAGTCCTTGCAAGGATCTTGTTGCTACTCGATTAATTAGATAAGTAGCATGTCTAACGGCTTCACCCCACAAGTAATTAGGCACGCCCATGTGCTTTAAAAGGCTCCTGGTCATCTCCATCAAAGTACGGTTTCGACGCTCCACAACTCCATTCTGTTGAGGAGAGTACGGGGCTGTGGTGTGTCTGTTGATTCCGTGAGCGTCGCAATAGGCCTTGAATTCATGTGATAAGAACTCTCCACCTCTGTCGGAACGGAATGTCTCCACTTTTGTTTTCGTTTCTTGCTCTACAAGGTTCTTGAATGTCTTAAATTTACTAAACGCCTCACTCTTTGTGTTGAGTAATATGGTCCACATGTATCTGGAGAAGTCGTCGATCAATACGAACACATAACGCTTTTGTCCTGTCGTGGCGGGAGTGATAGGGACACAGAGATCTCCATGAATGTGTTCAAGAAGACGTGTGGCTCTATACAATGTAGCCTGTGGGAATGATCTCCTAGTTTGTTTCCCTAGCAAGCAAGATACACAGGTCTCCTTCTCGGCTATTATATCAGGTAAGCCGGTAACTAGCTCCTTGCTTATCATTGTTTTCATTGTCTCGACGTTAACGTGTCCTAACCTGGCACGCCATCTAGACGAATCAGAGGTCTTTGCAGCCTGCAAACATCGAATAACATCAGCTTTCAAGTTCACTTTGTACAAGCGGTTTTTAGACCTCGATGTTTTGATCATCAGTTCTCCGGTTCGATCAAACAACATTAAGATGTCGTCTTTCATTCGTATCTCGCATCCGGTTTTGGTAGCTTGGCCTAAGCTCACAATATTACTCCGCAATCCAGGTATGTAGTAGACATTGTTGAGTGTTTTCTTTTCCCCTCCTTTCAAGATGAATTTAATCGAGCCTTTCCCTTTGATATTGATGTGAGAGTCGTCTCCGAACCGAACCATTCCTGTAACGCTTTCATCAAGCCTATAAAAGAACAACTTATTTCCACTCATATGGTTGCTAGCTCCATTGTCAAGATACCATAGATTCTCCATGTCTTCTTCAGCTTCCCAAGTACTTGGTTGTACTTTCTTTTCGTTTAGATACACAGCTTCATGCATCATTAGCTCATCTGCTTCTTGTGTATCTTCTTCTCTTTTTTCAACAGTTTCTTGTAGCTTAAGTCTTGCATCAGGACACTCCGATGCGTAATGACCTAGCTTATCACACGAGAAGCAGGTTATGTGGCTCTTGTCTTTAGTTTGGCCCTGTTTATATGCTTCTCTTTGGGCGTAGAAGCCTCCACCACGACCCCGACTTCTTCCACCTCTCCAATTGCCTCGGCCACCACGTCCTCTTCCTCGATATCCTCCATAGCTCTCTTTCTGAGAGTCGGTATATAAAAATTTACCCGGATCCTCGGTTTGTTCTTCCTCTTCTTCGCTTATTCTTTCTTCATACGCTTTTAATCTCCCGACGATATCTTCGAAGCTCGTTGTATTGAGGTCCAACACTTGTTCAAGAGATGCTACCATATGAATGTACTTCTTTCTAGGTAAGCTTTTTAGGAATTTCTTGACAAGCTTTGGTTCTTCAATGATTTCTCCAAGAGAAGCTGATTTTGATGAGAACTTGCCGATGAAGGTATCAATACTGTCTTCTTCCTTCATCTTGAGTTTGTCAAAGTCAGCCATCAGAGTTTGTAGCCGTGTTTCTCGAACTCTCTCAGCTCCGACGTGTCTGACTTGTATTGCATCCCAAACAGCTTTTGCTGTGTCGAGGTGTCCTACCTGCAGCGTTAATGCCTCGGGTATGGATTGGAACAATAAGGCTATGGCCAAATCGTTCTTCTCTTCATGTTTGCTACCAGGATCAATCGTTTCCCACACCTTATTAACCTTGAGAGCAATTCGCATACTCATAGCCCAAACGGTATAATTTGAGGAGGTCAACATTGGAAACTTTATGGACTTGGGTCCAGTCTCTTTGCTGTTTGCTTCGATTTCATTCTTCACATCCGTCATGGTGTTTGTCTTCTCCGTAATCTCATGCTCTCACGTTTTTTTTATTTGCTTAAGCTCTGATACCAATTATAGAAATCAAGAACTCAAACTCTCAAACACTTTCGTATTGCTTTAGAAAAATATCTCAAAAACTAAAGCTCAATCAATCACACAATCCGTGAGTTGATTCATTCATCATATGTCTTAATATATAGACATTACACTTTCAATGTTTCCTAAACACTTTAGGTTTAACATAAATCAATATTTCCTAATCTTTACAAACTTCCATATTATTCTAGGATTAGGTAGCTTCCATCTCAAGTTACTTCAAAGCTTATTCCAACAGATTTTGTTATAGACAAGTGCCTACTGCAGGAAATACTTCTTCAGTATCCTTCTCGATTCTTTCATTTGCTATAGATATATGTCTTTAAGTTTATAACTCAGCTGTCATTTCCTTTTCTAGGGGTGTTTTCTCTTTTTCACGTATCACTTTTCCCTTAACAAAGAACAGATATAACTTCGTCATTAAGCTAGCTATTAAGTTGCTCGAAGAAGGATTTGGCTTGAAAGAACATCTGCTAGCACTGCGCAGCTATCATTTTATGGAGCTAGCAGATTGGGCAGATGTGTTTGTAGTCTCCCTTTGGCATCATGTAAGTATTCTGTCAATCTATTTTGTTGAGATGATTCTTTTTTAATATCTACTGATAATGCTTATATAACCTTCATTGGATTTCTCAGAAATGGCTTGTTACGGAGGCAGATAAGAGAATTGCAGAAATCCAAGGGTTTTTAATTCAATACAGTTTTCGCACTATTGAGTATCAAATTAGTTCTCTTGCTAAAGGTGTTCATTTGTGGCCGTACAGTTCAAGTACAGGGTAATATGGTATGTTCTCCACTGGAGAGTGAGCTCCAGGCTATTCTTATGGCCGTACAGTTCTGTTGGATAAAAGGCTACAACAAGATAATCATAGAATCAAATTGCAGGAAAGCTATTGATATTTTAAATGATGTGGTACTTCATTTTGATTCTTTCAACTGGAAAAGAGAAATACGCTGGTGGGCAGAGAAGATACAGAACATCTCATTTCAGTGGGTTAAAAGGGAAGCTAACAAAGTAGCAGATTCTTTGGCTAAAATTCGTTTACAAGATATATCTTCATATTGTTTTTATAATTATGTCCTTGTATTCATAACAAATCTTCTACATGAAGATTATGTACAAATAAGGTTTAATTAATAAAATTGATGAAGTTGGAAAAAAAAAGTATCAAATTAATTCTCTTGCTAAAGGTTTTCATTTGTGGCCATTTTGATTTTTTTATTATCAAGGAATAAAAGACCTAAAAATGATCAAAAATAAATAACCAATCATAATTTAGACTTTGTGGTGGGAAAGCATCTATATTTGCAACGTGATTATATTTTTTCTGTTAAAGATTTGTATATATATATAGATTGTTTCTTTTAGTGGGCATCTCTTATGGTTACCATTTGGAAACGTAACACAAGTGTAGGAAAATAAAATAGGGGTTTTTGCAAAATTGACCTGCAACTTAAAGTCAAACACAAAACTAACCTCTCTTTTTTTAAAAAATTGGTTTTGCCCTATTCACTCCACAAGTTCATATAATTTACGAAAATGCCATCAATTTTTTTTTTCTTTCGAAAATGACATTTTTACTCTCTCACCCTCATCATCTTCAAGTAATTACAAGATTGCCATTGTCATCAATACCACAACCACCATGAACAACCAATTTGAAACTCTTAATGCTCCCAAAATCGATTTACCCTCGTTCTTTTTCCATTCTTGTGGACTAAACACAACATATCTCTCACTTACTCTCCACAATGAGCTAAAAAAACCCAAGATTTTGATTCTAAAATTTTTATGGTTCATAGAGTCATAAAAGCTAACGATTCTGGGTGGGTTACTTTCGTTTGTGATTCTGTGTGCTTGGAGAAGCCTTATGTATGCTAAGGAACTTATCTCACCAATTTAAGGTATGACATCGAGTTTTTTTCCAGATCTGTTCGTCAGACGACTTACTTGGGAAGTCGTCTAGCTGTAGACGACTTACCTGGAAGTCGTCTGTCTGTAGACGACTTACCTGGAAGTCGTCTGGTTAACGCAGAGGTTATTTTTGCAATTGACTTTGAAATCTGTAACCTGAGACGACTGAAAGTTAAGTCGTCTACTATTGTTTGGTTTCAAAAAAATTTCCAAAGAACCTAGACGACTTACATTTCAGTCGTCATAGGCTAGTTTTGCATTTGACTGGATAATTTCAGAAGTTTGACTTCCCCAGACGACTTACATTTCAGTCGTCTAGCGAAAATTAAAATAATAATATTTTTTTTTAAAAGTAAACGACTTACAATTAAGTAGTCATAGGTTAGTTTTGCAATTGAAAAAAAAAACTTCAAGATTTAATTATACACAGACGACGTATAATTCAGTAGTCCAACAGACGACTTAATTGTAAGTCGTCCAGGATTTTTTTCCGAGATTCTGGTCAAACCTGGTAAATCCTGGACGACTTACATTTCAGTCGTCTCGTGGACGACTGAATTATAAGTCGTCTGTACATAATTAAATCTTGAAGTTTTTTTTTTCAATTGCAAAACTAACCTATGACGACTTAACTGTAAGTCGTCTACTTTTTAAAAAATATTATTATTTTAATTTTCACTAGACGACTGAAATGTAAGTCGTCCAAAAAGTCAAACTTCTGAAATAATCCAGTCAAATGCAAAACTAACCTCTGACGACTGAAATGTAAGTCGTCTAGCTTTTTTGGAGTTTTTTTTTTAACCAAACAATAGTAGACGACTTAACTTTCAGTCGTCCAAAATAACAGATTTCAAAGTCAATTGCAAAAATAACCTCTGCGTTGACCAGACGACGTATAGTTTAGTCGTCTAGACAACTTAGATTGAAGTAATCCGCTTCGATCTTTAATAAACTTTTGTTTTCTTTGTTCTAAGTTTGCTAATGTGTTTTATTTTGACTTTTTCAGATGATGCGTCAGTTACATGCAGTGTATGGAGAATGGTTGTTGAAAGATGGATGTTGGAATTTTGTGGTTGATCATTTCAAAGGAGTGATAATGTTATTTTTGAATGAAAGTTCGACACATGCTGATCTTGTTGCAATGGCTCAAGAAGATTATAACCTGGACATGAACACAGAGTCTGTGGAGCTAACCTACTCATTACAACAGATGGCTCCAGACCTTCCTCCTATTCATGTTACAAGTGATAGACAAGTTCGGAACTTGCTCGAGATAACTAAAACGCATGAAGTACGTCTTTGTGTATCAAGCTTTAGCAAGATGAGAACGGTTTCAGAGGAAAGGGATGAAGATCATGTGGGGGATGAAGATGAGGAGGGGGATGAAGCTGAGGAGGGGGATGAAGCTGATGTGAGCGATGAAGATGAAGAGGGGGATGAAGCTGAGGAGGGGGATGAAGCTGAGGATCATGATGGGGAGGAGGATGCTGACATCCCTGTTGTTGCTGATGCTGAGGATTATAGTGAGTATGGAAAGGTTAAAGATGAGGATGAGGAAGAAGATGATGAAATCTGTTTTGATGATTACAAAAGGGCATATGGTTGTGAAGGAGAAGGATCATCTGCAGACAGAATCTATGTCAACCAGAGTTTTGCTAGTAAGGATGCACTGCTTTCAGAGTTGCGGTTGACAGCGGTGAGGCGTAGGTTCTCCTTCAGAATATTCAAGTCAACGAAAACTCTGTTTGTGGCAACATGTCGTGTTAGTGGTTGTCAATGGAAGGTCCGAGCAAGTGTGAAACATGGGACTAAAACGTTTTGGGTAACCAAGTATTTGGCAACTCATACATGTTCCATCCCAGACAGAATCGCTCAGCGGAAACGTTGTACTCCGAAGTACATTGGTCGACTTTTCATAGATCGAGTTGGAATCATTGATGGGTTGAATCCGCAGCATATCAAAGATGCAATGAAGAACATGTTTGGCATGACACTTGATTACACCACTTCATACAGAGCGTTGTTATATGCGCAAGAAATGGTGAGAGGATCAGCGGAAGACGGGTATGAGCGACTGCCTTCATATTTGGAGCAAATCAAGGCAGCAAATCCGGGTTCTATCACAGCTATAGAACTCGATTCTCTGAGTAGATTTAAGTATCTATTTCTTGCTTTTGGAGCTTCGATCAGAGGATTTAAGTATCAGAGAAGGGTCATTGTGGTAGATGGGACTCACCTAAGTGGGAAGTATGGGGGTACTATGTTGGTTGCAGCCGCACAAGACGGTAATTTTCAGATATATCCATTGGCTTTTGGGATCGTAGATGGTGAGAATGATGAATCTTGGGAATGGTTTTTCACAAAATTGGCGAGCTGTGTATCTGATGAGTATCCTTTGGTGATAGTCTCCGACAGGCACGCCTCCATTATAAATGCGTGTGAAAAGGTGTTTCCTTGGGCAACCCGAGGAATATGTTATTATCACCTTCAAGAGAATATTGTCAAAAAGTATAAAGGGAAGCATCTCTTGTACTTGGTGAAAGGTGCTGCTTATGCTCATACACTTTACGATTTTGATCGGTACATGGATGAGATACGGAGTGCAAATCCGGATCTTGCTGAGTATCTAGAGGAAGCCGATGTGACCCTATGGTCTAGGATTCATTGTCAGGGAGACAGGTACAACTTAAAAACGAGCAATATCGCTGAATCAATTAACTCCGCACTGAAGCGAGCAAGAGGATTTCCTATTCAGTTCCTGCTGGAGTTCATAAGGGAGAAGCTAGGAAGGTGGTACTGGAAAAGGAAAGGAGATGCTTTGAGTCTTACAACTCAACATAGTCGGGGTGTTGAACACTTGCTTGCTGTCCGAGAGGAGAACGCGTATACTCTGAGAGTCCAACAAATTGATGGATGAAAGTTCTTTGTGAAAGGTGGCAATAGGGACTGTAATGTTGATCTGGAACTTCAAAAGTGTGATTGTGGTGTCTATCAAGTCGAGAAAATGCCTTGCTCTCATGCTATAGCAGCTGGAACAGAAGCTGGTGTGCATATCTCCACACTTGTGTGGCCGGTCTACTCAAAGGATACTTTGTTTGCAGGATACTCAGAGAATATATATCCTTGTGTTGGACAACTTGTTGAGGCACGCACATGCTTTCCTCCGGAAGTAAAGCGTGGTCCGGGGAGACAGAAGAAATCAAGATGGCAATCTTGGTTGGAGCTATCCTGGATGAGAGGACGCAAACCCCGGAAGCAACACAGGGTTTATAGGTGCTCAGTCTACAAAGAAACTGGCCATAAGCGTCCACAATGTAAGAACTGATGTGGAAGACCTTTAAGTAAGTCGTCCAGAAGACCTTTAAGTAAGTCGTCCAACGTCTTAACTTGAATTTTCTTCTGGTTAGTCGTCCAGAAGACCTTTAAGTAAGTCGTCCATAAGAACTTCTGGTTAGTCGTCCAGAAGACCTTTAAGTAAGTCGTCCAGAAGACCTTCTGGTTAGTCGTCCAACGTCTTAACTAGAATTTTCTTCTTGTTAGTCGTCCAGAAGACCTTTAAGTAAGTCGCCCACAATGATTTTCTATGTTTTATGAACTTCTCTGTAGTCGTCCACAATGATTTTCTATGTTTTATGAACTTTTTTGTAGTCGTCCACAATGATTTTCTATGTTTTATGAACTTTTCTTTGTAGACCTTCTATGTTAAATCGTCCAAACTAATTCCAACAGTGCATTTAAAAAAGACAAGTTAAACATTACATATTCCGAAAGGTTACTGCACTACCAAACTAATTTCCTACGGAATTTTAGTTTGGTACGAGGATAGGTTACAAAAAACATCATCCTATCCTGACCCTGTTAACATCCCCTAATCTACCTAACAACAGTACACAAAAGCATCAAGTTCAAATAAAATCGCAACAGCACACAAAAACACATCCAATATCTAATCATACGTTGCCAGGTTCTCATCATTGTCTTGGTTTTCCCATTCATGGCACATAGGAAGCTCTCGAAATATATCCAGCGCCATCTTCTCCCTGATGGTCTTCCCATGTTTTTTGTCAAACGCGGTGGGAAATTCTATCCCAAGAGCATGACATTCGATGTACTTCAGAGTGAAGGTGCCACAATCACCAGCTCGGCACTGAGGTACTCCAACGGTTTGTCTCGCATATGTGTATGGCTCCAATGTGTATTGAACCTTTTGTTCGTCAGAGAGCGCGCACTCAACAAGCAGATAAGGGACCATTGTGACAAAAGGCTCCATTACCTCATCGAGTTCTCTAGGGCTAATATGAGAGACAATGATGTCCCAGACGACGATGTGCCTCTTAGGGATCGATATCCATATAGCAATCCAATGCTGGTTCTTGAAGTTCACAGGTGCATAGATATCATCCACATCCACCCCCCCCAAACCTTCTTAGATTGGCAAAAAGAAGGTATCAAGCCTGCATGATAATTCCACGCCCCACCAGGGAGTCTTCTTCCTAAACCGTTGGCATCAGGAGCGTCGCTCTTAAAATCAGGGTAGGAGGCCCTCCACTGCCGAGAAAACTCATGATCAAGAAAGCACATTCTGTCGCTCCTGAAATGTTTTGGATGGTTTTGGTACCGTTGCCTCAGTAGATTAATAAAAGCATCCATTTGCTGCATATAAAACAATACAAGTCAAAAAACTACCAGACGACTTACAGACGACTTACAGACGACTTACAGACGACTTAAAGACGACTTAGAGACGACTTAGAGAAGACTTAGAGACGACTTAGAGACGACTTAACTACCAGACGACTTACAGACGACTTAGAGACGACTTAGAGAAGACTTAGAGACGAGTTACAGACGACTTACGTAAGATAACTACCAGACGACTTATAGACGACTCACAGACGACTCACAGACGACTCACAGACGACTTATATAAGAGTAAGAAAATAGCAGAAGACTTACATGGTCTGTCAGCCATTCTAAGGGGGTTCGGAGGACCTGATAAAATCGACTTGGACATCTACGTGGTTTTTTTTTCAGAGGCAGTTTATGAGAACTGCAAACACAAAATGTAAATAATCAAATGGAAGCTTTTTTTAATCAAATATAAATAAGCATATTTTTAACAGCAACTTACGGATCTTTTTGCACCCATGCAGTGAGCTCCTTCGACTTCATCTTGTCATAGGGTGCAAAAGGATCATAGCCTCCGCCAACCTGTTTGTTTGGAATGATCTGTTTGGCAGTGCTGTTTCCCTTAAAAGGAGTTTGCTGTGTGGGAGCAAGCTTCCTTTCTCGCACACTTTTTTTTACGGAGATTCACCAAAGCAGTCTCCTTCTTTGTCTGCCTTCTAGCTTCTTCAACGAGTAAATCTGAAGCGGTGTAAACTTGTTTGTCCAATATAAGAAGGCTAGGATCATCACTCGGTAAGTTGTCTGCAGGACTCACAAGACAGAGCTCTCTCGAGGAACTCGGTTCTGTAGTAAGACTCGGTTCTTTGGCTTCCTTCTGTCCTGCTTTCGCCCCATTCACAATTTCACTCTGCAATTTCGAGTTCACAGTGTGTTTAAAAACTATTAACAAAAGCCCTTACAGCAAAGATCAAATTCACACTATAAACAAAGCACACATGTTCAGAATCAAGGCATACAGTGGTTCATGTTCATCAAAGCACACTAAAAACAAAGCACACATGTTCATCAAAGCACACAAGAAACAAAGCACATCAGTCCTGACTCTTCCTAACACTTTGCCTAGTGACTCTCTTCTCTGCAATTTTGGGAGAGGTTTTGGTACTAACCCCGGGTTCTTCAACAGGTTTTGGTGGATTTGAAGTGGTTGTAAGTTGACGATCATCAGATGAACCCCCTCTGTTGGTGATTCCCACCTTCTTCTCCACAGCTACCATCCTATCCGCCAGTAACTTGAGCTCCTTAAGGCACGTCCCAAAGCCAAGATTAATGGCATCAGATATGTCCTTCAAGGACTTTTCAATCTGCTGATGCGTCATCCCTTCACTACCCGCCGCAGGTGTCTCAGCAGAAACAAAAGACCTTTTACGAGCTTTCTTCCGAGGTCTGCTACTTTCTTCCTTCACAACACTCTCTGACTTCACGGGACTCACTTCATTCTTCACTGGACTCACTTCCATCTTCACAACCTTGCGAGTACCGGTGACTGGCCAGCATTCCATGGTCCACTCCCATCCAGGATCATTAAACATGACTTTAATTATGTTATCCGCGGCAGGGTCATCTACGTCTCCGTCCCATTTTGGAAACATTTCATCAAAAGCCTTCTGAACGAAGTTCTTCACGATAGTCTGCAATAAATAAAAGATATAAACTTAGTTAAGTCGTCTGAGAAGTATTTTGTTCTCAGACTACTTAAAGTTAAGTCGTCTGAGAAGTATTTTATTCTCAGACTACTTAAAGTTAAGTCGTCTGAGAAGTATTTTGTTCACATACGACTTAAAGTTAAGTCGTCTGGAAGTCTTCCAACAAAAAGACCACTCAGACGACTTTAAAGTAAGTCGTCTGAGTGGTCTTGTGTTGGAAGACTTTCCACACGACTTAACTTTAAGTCGTCTGAGAAGTCTTAGGAGTGAAGTTAAGTACCTGTTTATTGATAGCAGCCTTAAAAAATTTGCGTTGTCTTTTGCCACCCTTGTAAGCCAGCAACAGTGGAGACGGTCTGTTTGGTATGGGAGACACATAATTAGCATCCAATTCTGGAAGAGCATAGTACGCCCACACTTGGAGCACTTGTATGAACCCATCAACAGTGTAACCAGTTTGCGTCAAGTCTTTTGCCTTCAGAGAATCCATCAGCACCTTAAACGCCACTCTCCCCCATGGATAATTCTCAAATTTTTCTAAATCCATCACTAGCCTTGCAAGACTAGCTGATGTAGCGGATGAGAACTTTTTCCCTTCGATGTACCCTGCATAGATGGCAAGGTATCCCAGCCGCTTGCGATCATCCCGAGACCACTCGTCGCAGTTGTAAAATGCTTCTGTTATCTGTTCAATACTTGGCCCAGTATCGATATCAACACGCATCTTCTCCCAGAAAGCAGCCATCTCCGTCGTAACCTCACACCTTGGATTTTCCAGGTCCTTGATGTAATCGCAGTTCAGCCCAGTGAGGTGTTCAAACTCTATCAGTGAAAACCTCACAGGTTGTGAAACGACAAGACTCCAGAGCTCAAACTTCTTCTTGATGTCTAGCTGGAAAGAGAGCATAAAATGTACCAGCCTTGAAGTCCAACCAAAGTCAAGCTCCTTGAATTTGATGAACACTCCTAACTTCGACGCCTTTAGATCCTCATATTCGTCAGCTGTGAGACAATCACATAGAGCTTTAAACAACTTCGTGTCATCAGAATGATATGAAATGCTCCTGATTGCATCAGGCTCTTCTCCTAATGTAAACATCCTTGGCGGGAATTCTGGTAAATCCATTTTAAGGCCTGCAAATAATCACAAACAACCATCTCAAACACATAGGTTGCGCACTATGCTAAATGCTATAGAAGACTTGCAGACGACTTCCAGGAAGTGAGAAGACTACTCAGACGAGTCGTCCAGAGAGTAAGACATAGTAGAAGACTTCCTGGAAGTCGTCCAAGTAGTCTTCTCACTTCCTGGAAGTCGTCTGAGTAGTCTTCTCACTTCCTGGAAGTCGTCTGAGTAATCTTTCAGCAAAAGACTACAACAATCTCAAAATCTTTTAAACAAAAGACGAATGACTTACAGTTGGAGAATATATTGTCCGAGAAGATATGGTCGGAGAAGATGTGGCCCCAAGCCGTTACAGATCTGCAAATCGAAGGGAAAAGAAGAATCAATACTAAACTATTTAGGGTTTTTCCGGCGGCTAAACGCCTTAATACATGAGAAATAACATACCGGCGGCGGAGTTTGGCAAACGAGATTTCAGATCTGAAAAAAAGAAGCGGACGGTCAGTTTAAACTACGAAAATACTCTACGGCATGAAAGAGAAACGAGATTCGTCGTAATCGGAGAGATTACCGGCGAAGATAACGGTGGAACACGACCACGGTAGGGTTTTCGTCTTATCGCCTTCGAAATCGCCGTTGGAGAGAAACGGCGCTAGGGTTTCGTAAAATTGTGAAATAGTGAAAAAAATAGCTTTTATATGTCCGGTAAATGATCCGGTTAGGTTAAAACGTACATTGGTAAAATTAAAGGTTCGGTACGATGTGGACAACTGAAATATACGTCGTCCGTGTAAATTATTCAACAGACGACTGAAATATAAGTCGTCCACACTCTAAACATAACCCCTAAACTTATTTATCTAATTAAACACTTCATAAAATCAAATCAAACTTGAAAAGTGTTTACTATACACAGAAATAAACACATATTGGTGAAAACTAATTTTTGAAAAAAACATTTTAGTTTTCCAAGATCTAACCCTAACAATACATACAATACTACAACATATGTTTGCCAAACTCCTAAACCAAAGAATATAATGATTCACTACTTCCACTCATCTATCTTCAAAACAAATCAATTTTATCATATCTTAATTTATATCACTTAAAACTGTTTATAATTACTTGATTTTTATTTTTCACGCATCAAAATATTTTTTACAAGATTTATAAATTATTTTTAAAATAAACTGGTACCAGACGACTGAAACTTCAGTCGTCGAGACGACTTCCAACAATTCAGACGACTCAGACGATTTACTGGGGCTATATTCGTAAAAATGGCTTCTGTTTTTTTGTTTGGTCACAAGGGGCTGAGCTGTAATTTCACTAGGCTTTTAGGTTAGTTTTGCATTTGATTCAAATTTGGGTATAGATTTGGGATTAAAATCAAGTTGTGGGTTAGTTTTGGCAAAAATTCCAATAAAATATAGGAAAAGTCAATTTAGTCGGTAATATATATATATATCACTTTTATACGTGGAGAAAGCAGTAGTCAGAAGAATATATACTTGAAGTGATAGAGAGATAAGAAAGAGAGAGAGAGAATGAGCTTGGTTTTCGCCATTAATGGACAAAGGTTCGAGCTTGAACTCTCGTCCGTGGACCCTTCAACAACTTTGTTAGAGTTCCTCCGCTACCAGACTCCTTTCAAGAGCGTCAAGCTCAGCTGCGGCGAAGGTGAGTGATTATTATTATTTTTATTTCATTACCCTTTGTCTTCTTTCTTTGGTTACAGTTCTTAATATTGTCTTGGTTTAGGAGGATGTGGTGCTTGTGTTGTTCTCCTCTCCAAATACGATCCTATTCTCAAAAGCGTGGAAGACTTCACAGTCAGCTCTTGCCTCACACTCCTCTGCAGCGTAAACCATTGCAGCATCACAACATCAGAAGGACTTGGAAACAGCAGAGACGGTTTCCATTCCATTCACAATCGGTTCTCCGGTTTTCACGCCTCTCAGTGTGGTTTCTGCACACCGGGAATGTCTGTTTCTCTCTTCTCTGCTCTCTTGGACTCTAAATCTTCTGCCTCTGAGTTTACAGCTGTTGAAGCAGAGAAAGCTGTCTCCGGGAACTTGTGTCGGTGTACCGGATACCGTCCAATCATTGATGCTTGCAAGAGCTTTGCTTCTGATGTAGACATTGAGGATCTTGGCTTCAACTCTTTCTGTAAGAAAACTAGCTTCCCTCGCTTTGATAGTGAGAAGCGTGTCTGTACGTTTCCAGAGTTTCTCAAGGATGGTGAGATTAAGTGTATTGATTCTGGAACGCTTAAATGGTGTAGCCCGGAGAGTGTTGAGGAGCTTCAAATTATAGTGGGAGCTTGTAAGGCTAACAGTGATGTAGTTTCTATGAAGCTAGTTGCTGGTAATACTAGTACAGGATACTACAAGGATGAAAAGGAGGGGAGTTACGATAAATACGTGGATCTTACTCGAATAGCCGAGATGAGAGAGATAAGAGAAAGTCACAATGGGGTTGAGATAGGGGCTGTGGCAACAATATCTAAAGTGATTGCTGCTCTAAAAGAGATTCACATGTTTGGGAAGCTCGCTGCTCATATGGAGAAGATCGCTGCCAGGTTTATCAGGAACTTTGCCAGCATTGGAGGAAACCTTGTAATGGCTCAGAGGAAAAACTTTCCTTCTGACATTGCCACTATACTTGTTGCAGCTGGGGCATCGGTTAACACTATGAGCTTGTCGAGAGGACTGGAGAAGGTAACACTTGAACAGTTTCTCCAGGGACCTCCTCTTGATGCTTATGATGTGGTTTTGAGTATCGAAATACCGTTTTGGCATCATGAAGGAAACTCTGGAGATTTGGTCTTTGAAACCTACAGAGCAGCACCTCGTCCGCTGGGAAGCGCTCTGGCTTACTTGAATGCTGCTTTCCTAGCTCAAGTGAATTTGGATACAAAGGAGATTATTAACTGTCGGCTGGCCTTTGGAGCTTACGGGACCAAACACGCCATTAGGTGTAAGGAAGTTGAGGAGTTTCTCTCTGGGAAAGTAGTTACTGACAATGTTCTCTATGAAGCTATTACCTTACTTGGCAAGATCGTTAAGCCACAAGAGGGTACAAGCAATCCTGCTTATAGATCAAGCTTAGCTCAAGGCTTTCTTTTCAACTTCTTTCACTCCTTAGAGAAACCTGGGCACCACTTGGATCAGCCAATGTTGTCTTCTTCACAACATGTTCCAATAGACAAAGAATTTTATCCGGTTGGTGATCCCGCTACTAAATCTGGAGCATCACTTCAAGCTTCTGGGGAGGCTGTTTATGTGGATGATATTCCAGCGCCCACAAACTGCCTCTATGGAGCTTTCATCTACAGCACAAAGCCATCGGCTAAGTTGAAAGGTATTCGTTTCAAGGATAACTCGGTACCTGATGGAGTGGTTGCCGTCATTTCTTGCGAGGATGTTCCTAAAAGTGGAAAGAATGTGGGTTTTAAGTTTGCGTCTTTCACTGAGCCCTTATTTGCAGATGAGTTAACCCTTCATGTTGGCCAATGCATCGCACTCGTGGTAAGTCTTGTGTCAACAATGAGTTTTTTTAAGTTATGTTCCATTCCATCACACTAGCAAACACACATAATATATATATTTTTTTTTTTGCAGGTTGCGGATACGCAGAGGCATGCAGATACTGCAGCTAATCTTGCAGTAGTTGATTACGAAACAGAGGATATGGAACCACCAATCTTGTCTGTGGAAGAGGCTGTTAAGAAATCTAGCATGTTTGAGATTTATCCTTTCTTATATCCACAACAAGTTGGAGACACCTTAAAAGGAATGTCCGAAGCTGATCATCAAATTCTCAGCTCCC
The DNA here is from genome assembly GCA_018703725.1 of Brassica juncea. Classification (NCBI taxonomy): domain Eukaryota; kingdom Viridiplantae; phylum Streptophyta; class Magnoliopsida; order Brassicales; family Brassicaceae; genus Brassica; species Brassica juncea. The sequence goes on from CM031931.1 coordinate 13,305,286, forward strand.
AAGTATGTATTGTGATTCTAGTCTCTCTCTCTCTCCTTCACATTTTTTTTTGTAAAATAAAAAAGAAAAAATACTTTGATATGAAACAGATAAGACTTGGGTCGCAATACTTCTTCTACATGGAGACGCAAACAGCTCTTGCAGTGCCAGATGAAGACAACTCCATTGTAGTCTATAGTTCATGTCAGATCCCTCAGTACGTACACTCCACGGTCGCTACTTGCCTAGGCATCCCTGAAAACAAGGTCCGCGTCATAGCCAGACGTGTCGGTGGAGGCTTTGGAGGAAAAGCTGTCAAAGCAATGCCGGTAAGTTTTTTGTTTTGTTGTTTTTAATTAAATGTCTTCTTTTCACCCACTTTCTACGCAAGAAACGTCAAAAAGCTTTTCCATCGTCTCAGGTTGCAGCAGCGTGCGCTGTTGCTGCTAATAAACTGCAGCGTCCTGTGCGGACATATGTAAACCGTAAGACCGATATGATCATGACTGGTGGGAGGCATCCGATGAAGATAACCTACAGCGTTGGATTCAAATCCACAGGGAAGATCACAGCTTTGAAGCTAGAAATACTAATTGATGCAGGAGCAACTCTTGGTCTTAGCATATTGATGCCATCGAATATCATTGGGGCGTTGAAGAAGTACAATTGGGGAGCCATATCTTTTGATATCAAACTTTGCAAAACGAACCTGGTAAGTAAAGCAATCATGAGAGCACCAGGGGATGTTCAGGGTACCTATATCGCCGAAGCCATTATAGAAAATGTAGCTTCTAGCCTCTCCTTGGAGGCTGATACCATAAGAAATATTAATCTCCATACATATGAGAGCTTAGCTCTCTTCTACAAGGATGCTGCTGGTGAGCCACATGAGTATACTTTGTCTTCCATGTGGGATAAGCTGGGTGTATCTTCCAAGTTTGAAGAGCGGGTTTCGATTGTCCGAATGTTCAACGAGTTTAACATATGGAGAAAACGAGGGATATCTCGAGTACCAATCATTTATCCGGTTTCCATGTTTGCAACTCCAGGGAGAGTAAGCGTTTTGAGCGATGGAACAATAGTTGTTGAGGTTGGTGGGATCGAGCTAGGACAAGGTTTATGGACAAAGGTGAAGCAAATGACTAGCTATGCTCTTGGTTTGCTCAAATGTGGTGCAACTGAAGAGCTACTGGATAAGATAAGAGTTGTACAGTCAGATACATTGAGTATGGTCCAAGGAAACTTTACAGGAGGTAGCACAACATCTGAGGGAAGCTGCGCAGCTGTTCGTCTCTGCTGCGAAACCTTAGTCAAGAGATTGAAACCTCTAATGGAGAAATCGGATGGTCCCATCAGCTGGAACAAGTTGATTTCTCAGGTTTCTCTTCTTTTTTTTTCTTTAAAGACTCACTGACTGCTTCTTGATTTTTTTTTTCTCATTAATTCTTGATTCTTATGTATAAACGCAGGCATATGCTCAGTCAGTGAACTTATCAGCTAGTGACTTGTATACTCCAGAAGAAAAACCCACAAAGTACCTGAACTATGGTGTTGCAGTTAGCGAGGTAAGCTTCTCTCTTTATGTATTCTCCTCCCAATTTATCTTCTGAATTTGGAATATAGAAATCGAGTAAGTTTTGATATATCAATCAATATAGGTTGAGGTAGACCTTTTGACCGGACATACCACGGTTCTACATACAGATATCTTATATGACTCCGGAAAAAGCCTCAATCCGGCTGTCGATTTAGGACAGGTAAATAATAATAATAATAATAGAGAGCACACACACAAACACACATTTATTCTTCTTCACTTACAGTTGTGTGATGGTATTATTATTTTTTATTCGGTCTTCAGATTGAAGGAGCTTTTGTGCAAGGACTTGGTTTTTTCATGCTTGAAGAGTACATAACCGATTCAGAAGGACTCCTTGTGACAGACAGCACATGGACATACAAGATACCGACTGTAGACACCATCCCAAGACAGTTCAACGTTGAGATGATGAATAGTGGACGCCATGAAAAGCGTGTACTCTCTTCTAAAGGTCCGTAGTTTTTACACACGAAAAAAACATTTGAAGATGTTGGAATTAACTTTTCAGTCATTTTGTTTTTGTATGTAAATACAGCTTCAGGAGAGCCTCCTTTGCTACTGGCAGCTTCGGTGCACTGCGCTACAAGAGAGGCGATTAAAGAAGCGCGGAAACAGCTAAGGATGTGGAAGGGTGAGGATGGTCCGAGTTTAATGTTTCAGTTGCCAGTTCCAGCTTCAATGCCCGTTGTCAAGGAGCTTTGTGGTCTAGACATAGTTGAGAGCTATTTGGAATGGACATCCCTAGTTAACTCGAGTTTATGAGTTAAACAGAAAATTTTATATGTTTCTAAGTTTAAGACGGATATAATTATCTTATACTTGCTTAATAATACATGTGTTATTAATTCAAATATCAGTTATTGTCATGCTTTCAAAGAACGTCTATGATCACAAAGACGCAACAATTTGTAAAGTTCTTGTCTGTTGTTTAGCAAAATGGGACATCAGTCGAGAAATCGATTTAATTCTTGTCAGGATCATCAACCTATGAGTTAGGATTCTGGCCACTAAATCCATCAGAAATAAGAAAGTTAAACATTGGGTAGTTTTCTTATTTCTGGTACGGTTCAAACAAAACAAATACAAAGCTGCGTACTTTTACATAAGTAAACAAACAAAAAAAAAAAAAAACAGAGTCCAAATTAAACCCGAGAAAACGTTTAGACACAACTGCAAAGCTAAGTGATGGTGCGGCTGCTGCTTAGTGAAGGCTGCGCATGATGCCATGTATGTATCCTCCGGTCATAATGAAAGACATGAAGGACACGACTCCAGCCGGAAATATCTTCTTGGAACCCATGTACCGAGTTCCCATCACCCACGTCAATGCACCCGCCATCACTTTTAACAAAACAAATTTTAATTTCATTCATGGAGAAAAATAGCAAGCTAGTGGAAACCTCTTTCTTTCCTTACCCACACCAATGGTTGAAGCAAGAACAGGTTTAGTTGGGAGATCACGGAAGACAAAGAGCAGAACAGCAGCTGAAAGTCCACCCGCAAGCAGCGATTTCTGGCTACCGCTCTTCAGATAACCCATCAGCCCACCAACTGCATCAAGTTTCAGACATATAGTCAAGTTCATAGTTTAGACAGGCATACACAGATAGAGACAAGACTTACAAAACTCATATAGTTAAAATCATAAGCCAATTCAAAACAGAACCACTAAAGCATCAACTTGTGCTGACTCCAATCAAGTCTAAAACCCTAAAAAGTGAATCTGACCTCCAACAAGGAAAGCGTAACCAAGAGTCAACTTCTGCGACATAGACAAAGGCAAAGGCGTCTTCCCACCACTCTCCTCCTCCCCGCCGCCTTCTCCTTCGTCATTATCATCGCCGCCGCCTCCCCCACCCCCGCCGAACTTGTCCCCTCCGATTCCACCACCTCCTCCTCCGGCGATCACAGGTTCGACTTCAACAGCTTTGGCTCCCGAATCGACGCAGTTAACAGTAATAGAAGTGATCAACCTTTGGTGAGCAGATTTGAACGCTAAAGGATGAAAACCTTTGGAACTAGTGAAGGCGAGACTTCGGATCGGTGAAGCAGAAGGGGTATTGAACGAGAGGATCCCTCTGGGTCTGAGAGAAGACTGTGCCGACGAACTCAAAAGCAACTCCGCCATTTTCTTCGTTTGCCAACCAAGTCAAAGAGAATGGTGGGTGGCTACGGAAGAACATATACACGTTTTGGGCAGTCTCTCGTCTATCTGCTTAAACAATTTCCTCAGCCTCTTACAGTTGGGCTCACAATTATGGGCCTTTAAGGTAAGCTGCACACAATTCTATTCTTGCATCACCACGTCTAGGTCTTAGCCTAACATCTGCCATTAATCGCATTTTTTTTTTAAATGCGACAATCCTTTTTTTATTACTCCCTCCGTTTTTTTTATATATAATGTTTTAGAGGAATTTTTTTGTCCAAATTATTTAACGTTTTCAATTTTTTATGTAAAATTTATTACTAATTAATGCTAAATAACCAATGATATTATAGTTTCTATTTTATTATTGGTTAAATTGTGGTTAGGTAAATAATAAATGACTAGATTTTGACCCGTACGTCCGTGCGGGTATATTTTAAAAAAAAATATAATGCTATTTGCTTTTTATGTCACTATTTAGGGTTGGACAAAAAACTCGAATTCGAAGAATCGAACCGATCCCAATCCAAATAAGTAGTACTAAATCCGAACCAGAATTGATTAAATATCCGAATTATTCAAAATTTTGGTATTTGAAGAATTGAAACCTAATCCGATCTGAACCGAATTATTTTTAATATATATAAAAACATCCAGAATATATATGATACTTTTAAGTTCGCATAAATGCTTAAAAATATATACAAATAATTAAACGTAAATATCTTAAATAGTTAAAAAATACTCAAAACTCTAAAAATACTTAAATAATTATTAATTCACTATCCAAATATTTAAACCAAACCTATTTAAATTGGTTATCCAAATTAGAACCAAATCCTCAAAGATCTGAATTGAACACAAAATCCCAAAAAGACCCGAAAACGAACCCGAACGCCCTCCCATAATCACTATTATATATATATATATATATATATATATATATATATATCCATATATGTGTTATCATAGGTTACAAAATATGTGTTATCATATAATTAATCGTATTTTATACGTACCATCAAATAAGTTTTCTTATAATTAATAATATTTTATACGTACAATCATATAAATAATCACATATATTATATTTTAAAATTTAATGTGAAATAAAAAAATCATAATTTAAGTTGGTGTTTGAAATTGGGCTTTGTATTGTATTTTTATTATATATATTGAAAACATTTTTATAATAGTTACTGAAAAATATGTTAGTAAAAATCAAATTTTGAATATATGTATATTTTTGAATGAATTTTTGATATAAATCAATTTTAAATTATTATTTTGATTTGAATATATATATCAAGTAACATAGATCCGTTACTTTTTAATATAATGTAATGGACTTTCAATTTTTTTAGTAGCATAAGCCCATTTTTTTTCTAACTTACTACTATCCATATTTCCAAACAGTACTATTTTTTTTAACTAATATCCATATTGCCAAACAATCTCATTTTGTACTTGAGTTTTAATAAGATAGATTTTGTACTTGAGTTTTAATAAGATAGATGTTTTTGTTTAGAAATTAAATATTTCTTAATTTATGTGCACAATCCTAAAACGTCGTATATAAAAAACGGAGGGAGTATTTGAGGAGCATTCATAAAAAATAACTTTGGCTTCATATGTTTATTACATGTGTGCAATTTCCTAAGTGTCATCACCACATGCATTCTCACCTCATTTTTTTAAAAGTCCTTCCTCAACTAGACTAATTACAAACAAATACCACTGGTCATTACATTATAGTATAAGATTTTTTCGATCAACATTAAATTACATTCGGATTTAAAAAAAAAGAATATTTAAATAAGGTAACATATTATTACCATTCAAAGAGAGACTTTATTGTTTGTTCGAAAACTTGGAATTGGTTCAGTTAAATAAGGTAATAAAATATACGTGTGTTTATAATCATTTTACGCTTGAGTAAATAATTGGTCCTTTAAACTTCTTTATAATTTGTTCTTTACGGTTTGAATTAGTTCTTTTAGCTTGATATGTCGATTTGTATGAAAATATCATAACCAGTATTGCAGTTCATATCTAATCCTGCAACAAGTTAACCATGTTTATTATAATGTTTTGAAAAACTAATATGAGCTTCAAATCGTTTTATGATCTTTTAGATTCATGTCAACGAAAATTCCTTTTTTATTCCCAAAACTTAATACTTCAAATTTTAAAGGAAACACAATTGACTTGATCACGGGATCGAATACATTATAGAAAAACAAAATGAGAATGTTAACGTATTCAAGGAAACAAAATTCTTAGAATTGAAATACTTACCTTAATCCATCGGAGAATATTTGTGAAATTAAGTTTGCGTGACCAGAACTTCATTTTGTTACCTATTTGACGTCAATAATAAGGCTGACTTAAGAAGGTTACAAATATCACATGTAAATATTTGTGAAATTAAGTTTGCATGACCAGAACTTCATCTTTTATAATAAGGTTGACTTAAGAAGGTTACTAACATTGATGGGTTTTCTAAAATTGTCTTCGACCCCATTGGTATTCCAGAAATTGATGCTTTACGATTGAGGTAATACATGCATTCACATATTTTGTTAAATAATATTTTTAATTTCTCAAGATGATCTCTTTGCTATTGCTCATAATAGGATTGCAAACGAAGACTTCTGAAGACATTATTGACAATAGTTATTTTGTCTCTATTTTTCATTTTCTTTTGTTTTCTGATACATTCTTCATTTTATATTTTATTAGATAATTTCTTATGTTTCATTTAATCTTATATTTATAATTTACCTTTATGCAAAAAAATGTACAATTTAATTTTAAAGTCCATCGCATATAAATTTATATTACATACTAAAATTCTTAGCTATAGCCCGTACTTTCTTACATATATTTTTCTTACTATGACTTTAAATTTTATTATGTCTACATATTAAAAGTTATAATATTTTTAAATCTACTCGCCCTGCGCAGGGCACGGGTTATCACCTAGTTCATGTATTAATTGAGAATCATTTAAAAATTAGTAAATTTATATTATGTAATATTTACAACTGAACTTTGCTGATGTGTCACTTTATTACATTTCAATTTTGCTGAGGTCACATCATTAGAATTGATTTCAAAATATGTTAGTCCAATTTAATTTCTCTAGGATACAACATACAATTAAGGATCCATTATAGACTAAACATACGACTAACCTATATTATAATGTTTTCAGCTTTTGTTTAGCCGGTGTATTATATAACTGAAATGGTACATTGATAATTTAATTTAAACGATCTTTCTTGTAACTTCATCACTTCAAACCGAAATCACTGGTTGAACCATCTATATATGTTTTGAATAAGATCGAATACAATGAATTGAATTAGATCGAGTGATATAAATGAGATCCGTAAAGAAAGAGTCTAAGATTGGGATGAAAACAAGGTCGATGTAAGTGTGTAGTTCTCTCTAGGATTTTCAACTTGTCCTTCTTCATGTTCGTTCTTCATTCTTTATAGTGAGTCGACCTCGTGACTTTTGTAACTGCTCTGCGATTTCTGTTTCTTGTTCCGCGATCTCCGAGACTTCGATGGCTTCGCTTTCGAGCTCGATTACTTGTTATGGGCTTCGGTTCCTTACGGCTCATATCTTTGATCGCGGCCCATTAATGTATTGACCGTAATTGGGTCCAACACGTATCACTTCCACTGGATATGTTTTGAAGCCAAGACTAAAAGGTCTGATGAGAAGATGGTTTAAAGCACATATTCTTTAATTTTTTAAGCTTTGTTTCTATTCTTTAAACCTAAAAAGTTTTAGGTCTTGTAGATACATTCTTTTGCGATGATCAATAAATTTAAAATTTTATCCCGAAAAAAAACTTGATAAATTTTCTAGAGAAAAATCCAAACAAAAAAATTGACACATGAATAAATCATGACTTCTGTTTTAATATATAAGATAATAGTTTTACCATACTTTTAAGTTAGTTTTGCATTTGATCGAAAATTGAATACACTTTAAGTTTGACTTGGAATATTTGAGTTGGTTTTATCAATTCTTCCAACTAAAAGATTAGTAAACAGTTACAGCTTAAGTTATTAAACAAAAGACAAAGAAACCGGAATGAATAAAGCTTAAAAATCCCGGTTCAAATGGGTGACATAGGAAATGGTTATTTAAAGAGGAAAAAAGAGAAAATAGATCTAGCTAGTGGCTCGTTTCGCTGCTTCAGATCTCTCCTCTTCGGTCAATGGAATAAAGCAAAACCAGAGAGCGCAGGCATTTTCTCTCTCGATTCCCTCGTAACTGCAACGATCTATCTCTATTTCGTTCGATCGAGTGTTTGATTGTTCACGAAATTTTGATATGGCGGCGGGTGGATTTGTGAGCCGAGCGTTCGAGACGATGCTCAAGGAATCTGGGGGCAAGAAGTTTCCTGATCTCCAGAAAGCCATTCAAGCGTATCAAGGTCAGATCTCTTTTTTTTTTTTTTTTTTAAAAGAAAATTGATTATCTGCTAGATGTTAGGCCAAAGATGCGAATTGGGCAACGTGTTATTTGTTAAGTTCTACGGTAGGATAAGGAGAAGTGTGGTCTATTACTACCAGCTGAGGTGTCAATTGATCTGTATAGTTCCTCTTAAACAAGTTTCTTTTGCTAACTTGTTTAGCTCCCATTTGTGATTTTACAGATGGTTCCAAGGTTGTTACACAGGCTGCATCCTCGAGCATAGATGAGAGGTAATGACCAGACCAGCGTTCCATTGGATTGAGTTTTCTCGACAGAAATACTTTTTTTTTTTTTGATGTTAGGTAATCATTTGTTGATGTTTGTGTTATTGTCTTTTAACCATGGTAGCTACTAGCCACGCTTGATATCATGAAAACCCTTTGCCAAACCGTATTTGTCTTCTGTCAGAGTTTCAGCCCCTATTTTATGTTATTCTAGTTTCATTTGTCCAACTCTTTAAATTTTCGTATTTTATATGTAAAGGTGCCATGTTCTGTCGGTCTTCCTTCCTTGTACATGTGACAATTAAGTTCAGTGGTCTATTTCTACGTTACTAACATTATGTTTTATTTTCATCTTCAGATCACAAGCTGAAGGTGAAGGTGCAAAAACTGGAGGAGAAGCAGATGAACCGCAAAAAGTCCCGAGTGGTGAAGTGGCCGAGCAGGCCAGCCAGTCAAAAAGCGGGACTATCAACATTTCCTTAGCAAATGCTGGACACACATTAGGGGGAGCTGAAGTGGAGCTTGTTCTGAAGCCTCTACGCCTTGCATTTGAGACAAAGAACTTGAAGATTTTTGATGCTGCTTTGGACTGTCTTCATGTATGTCTTTCTTCTTTGAGCATCCCTGGTTGTTTGCTCTATTTCTAAGATTCCTGTAGTTCTGTAGTGTATCTCCAGTCCTTCTATTGATTTTATGTAAATGTTCTTTTCTCTTTATTTGTTGCAAGCAGAAACTCATTGCCTACGATCATTTGGAGGGGGATCCGGGTTTGGATGGCGGGAAGAATTCTGCACCTTTCACCGAAATTCTAAACATGGTTTGCAGCTGTATTGATAATTCATCGCCAGATAGGTATGTGCCTCTCTGTTTCCAAAGCTTCTTGAGATTGGCCACACCAGTTCTTAAAGCTGAAAAATTTATGCAGCACTGTACTTCAAGTGCTGAAGGTTCTTCTTACAGCTGTTGCTTCAGGAAAGTTCAAAGGTGAGCCTCTGATGTAGAAAAAGCTATGTTTTGTAACTCTTAGATAACTGAACCGGTTTCCTATTTATTGTTCTTGCAATATCAAATTAGATGACTATAATATGTTTTGATCGCAGTACACGGGGAACCATTGCTGGGAGTTATTCGAGTTTGCTATAATATTGCTCTAAACAGGTATACTTTCTCTCCTTTTATCTGAGTTTTTTTCATCACTCCGGTTGTAATCACTAAATGCAGTATTTACATGTAGCAAGAGCCCAATAAACCAAGCAACATCTAAAGCAATGTTGACTCAGATGATAAGCATTGTATTCCGGAGAATGGAGACTGACATTGTAAGGAATTTGAATTTCTCAGTGTTGCGTTTGTTTTGTTGATTGAGTGAAAACATAGCAACTGTTGTATGGATGCGCTGATAATTGAATGTACAATTTTAGGTTTCCTCATCATCTTCAGTTTCTCAGGAAGAACATGTTTCAGGCGACAGTTCAAGCCTTATAACTGAAGAAATTATTGCAGCTGACCAAAGTGAGAAAGAAATGACATTAGGCGATGCACTCACTCAAGCAAAAGACACAACTCTGGCTTCTGTTGAAGAGTTGCATACCCTTGTGGGCGGTGCTGATATTAAGGTTTGTCTTGAACTTATATCTCGAACTTTTCTCAGTTTCCGTGACGGAAATACAGATGTTTCTTCCAAAAAAGGAGTCTTGAAAAAGTTTAAAAAAAAAAAAAAATCCTAGTAAAAGAGAAATGCATATGTTTTGTAGCGTTTTTTATATACCGAGTTGTTTCGTTGGATAAGTAGAGATATTTGGTAGTCACTTGTCTTCGCACGCTCGCTCATTATATAGTTTTATGACGTATGCATCTCATATGGTCTATATAGAATCTCCTGGCTGAATTTTGTAAGAAATTATAATTTTGTGAGTCTGGAAGAAATTCTCGAGGATTGTTTCTTCAGTCTTCCTGAGTAGATAGAAAACTCTTGTATATTGTTGTTGGTTTTTGCGGAGATGAAGTTATTAATTCTTTGATCAGGGTTTAGAAGCCGCCCTTGACAAAGCTGTGCATCTTGAAGATGGCAAGAAGATAAAACGGTATTGTTCATGCCACTCTACACAATATTTGAATTTAAGTTTTTCCTAAACAAGTTACGCACATGCCTGTCTTACACCTATAATCTTGCTTGTGACCGAACATACATTATGCCCACACTCACCTGTTACGATTAGGAAATAATGGGTTCGACTTGTTTGCTCTTTGTAAAAGCAATGCCTTCTTATTCAATTCATGTTAATTCCGTAGGGGCATCGAGCTAGAGAGCATGAGTATTGGACAGCGTGATGCATTGCTAGTTTTCCGTACCCTTTGCAAGGTTGGATTTTTGAGGTTCCATCTCTCTATCCTTGACTATCTATTTGTGGTGCTTCTGTGACATATTTTCCAAATTTTGTATCAGATGGGCATGAAAGAAGATAGTGATGAAGTCACAACCAAGACCCGTATATTGTCTCTTGAACTTCTTCAGGTAAACTTAGTTATATTATCTTGTAACTTTATAACTAAAGGCATTACATGACACTAGAGCATCATATAAACTTTATTATTTTGTAGTCAAATAGAGCTGTAAGACATGATTGTTCTTTCTATGAACTCTCTGTTGCTTTCTGCCTAAATATCTGAGGCATGCCTTGTGTTCTAGGTTGTATTTACACTCAAAACAGTTGCTGTCCATCTTCATAACTTTAATGTTGTGCAAGGCCTATATTTACCTCTTTTCTTATGCTGAGTTTCTGAAAACATAGAAGGATTGATGACATTGTTATTAATGTTGCATTGCACTGAAGGTTCCTTTTGTTAAGTTTGACCAACTTTTCTGCAACATATACGTTTGCAATACGCAGGGTATGCTAGAAGGAGTTAGTCATTCGTTTACGAAGAACTTTCACTTTATTGATTCGGTGAAAGCGTACCTCTCATATGCATTGTTACGAGCTTCAGTTTCCCAGTCTTCTGTCATATTTCAGGTTTGATTTTCCAATTCATGTAGATGTTTGAGGATTCACTTAAGAATGTTGTATCTAACTAGGATTTATCTTCTGACAGTATGCATCTGGTATATTCTCCGTGCTTTTGCTTCGGTTCAGAGATAGTTTAAAAGTAAGCATGTGATGTCTCCTGTTTTGAATTTCTTCTTTGCGATGATTGTTACCTTTTACCATATTTTCTGATCCTAAATCTTATTTTAGGGTGAAATTGGTATCTTTTTCCCCATCATCGTCTTACGATCATTAGATAACTCAGAGTGTCCCAATGACCAAAAGATGGGTGTTCTTAGGTAAAGTGTTATTCTGCTCTGTATTATCTCTTAAACGAGTGTACTATCTCTTTTTCTGTGAATTTTTTTGTGTATTTTTGTTTTTTTTGCAGGATGCTTGAAAAAGTCTGTAAAGATCCTCAGATGCTTGTTGATGTCTATGTAAACTATGATTGTGATCTAGAGGCCCCGAACTTGTTTGAACGCATGGTGTGTTCCATTTTCTTCTTGTTTATATAACTACTGTACGTCAGCAATGTGACTGATAGTTAGGGCTCATATTGCATCTTTTTCTTTTCTTCTAGGTAACAACACTCTCCAAAATTGCTCAAGGTACTCAAAGTGCTGATCCCAATCCTGCCATGGCTTCGCAGACAGCTTCAGTTAAAGGTTCATCCCTTCAGGTAGGCGTCATGTCACGTTTGCTTTACCTGCACCGATAAATAAATTACTTAAATTGCTATTAATTTATTTATTTGACCTGGTTCCTTGTGAAGTATTCAATAATCATTTAGGGGAACCGTTTTCTTAAAATTTTCCAGTGCCTGGTGAACGTTCTTAAATCACTCGTTGACTGGGAGAAAATAAGGAGAGAGGCAGAAAATAGTACAAGACATGTAAACGAGGACTCTGATTCTGCTAGGGAGCCAATTGAAACCAAAAGCAGGGAAGATGTGCCAAGCAACTTTGAGAAGGCTAAAGCTCATAAATCCACAATGGAGGCGGCTATCTCCGAGGTTATTATTGTTTAACATCCTGATGGTTGTCACTATAGTCACATTACTAACGCATTGGTAATTATTTTTGCAGTTCAACAGGAATTCAGTGAAGGGTATAGAATACCTAATAGCAAACAAGTTGGTCGAAAGGAATCCTGCTTCAGTTGCTCAGTTTCTAAGAAGTACTTCGAGTTTAAAGAAGGTGTAACAGTCGTATTATGCAGAATTTATGTTCAGTATTTATAGGTGGGATAACCATTCTTATGTGTAGGTCATGATTGGCGATTACCTGGGCCAACACGAAGAGTTTCCTCTTGCTGTTATGCATGCCTATGTTGATTCAATGAAATTTTCAGAAATGAAGTTTCATACAGCTATTCGTGAATTTCTCAAAGGTTTCAGACTTCCTGGAGAGGCTCAAAAAATTGATCGCATTATGGAAAAGTTTGCAGAGAGGTATGATATGTTCTCCTTAGATCATCTTTTGAATGAAATACAAATATTAAGCTTGTTATTTATTACTTGAACTGAAAATATACATTTGTCTATATTATCTTTTTTTTTTCCCCATTGATAGCTAACATTTTCTTTTCCACTGTTTCCTTCGAGTAGATATTGCGCAGACAATCCGGGTCTTTTCAAGAATGCAGATACTGCCTATGTTCTAGCCTATGCAGTTATCATGTTAAATACAGATGCGCATAATCCAATGGTTTGGCCTAAAATGTCAAAATCTGATTTTATACGTATGAATGCTACAACTGATCCCGAAGATTGTGCTCCAACTGAACTTCTCGAAGAGATATATGATTCTATTGTAAAAGAAGAGATAAAACTCAAAGATGATGACAGCAGCGTAAGGAAAATCAACAGTCAAAGGCCAGGAGGAGAAGGTGGTCTTGTCAGTATTCTTAATCTGGGTTTGCCAAAACGAATATCAGCAGCCGATGCTAAGTCTGAGACTGAGGATATTGTTAGGAAAACACAGGAAATTTTCCGAAAGGATGGAGTGAAAAGAGGAGTCTTCCACACTGTAGAGCAAGTGGACATAATAAGGCCCATGGTTGAAGCTGTTGGCTGGCCTCTGCTTGCTGCTTTCTCCGTTACAATGGAAGTAGGTGATAACAAACCAAGAATTCTTCTCTGCATGGAAGGATTTAAAGCTGGCATACATATTGCTTTTGTTCTTGGAATGGATACAATGCGCTATGCCTTTCTAACATCGCTTGTCAGGTAAACCTGCAACACTTATTTCATACTGCCTTTTATGTTTCAGTGTGGAGCATTTATTTAGGTTTCGTTGTGTATTGGCTATTTATTTATGTAAACTACAGAAATCTGTGGCATATTGATTATTTTTCGTCAAACTGTCCATAGGTTCACGTTCTTGCATGCTCCGAAAGAAATGAGGAGCAAAAATGTTGAAGCATTGAGGATATTACTGGCTCTGTGTGACTCAGAACCTGATACCCTTCAAGATACCTGGAATGCAGTTCTAGAATGTGTTTCTCGGCTTGAATTCATTGTTTCTACTCCTGGGATTACTGCAACAGTAATGCACGGATCAAACCAGATATCCAGGGATGGGGTTGTTCAATCATTGAAGGAATTAGCGGGAAGACCGGCTGAACAAGTTTTTGTAAACAGTGTGAAGCTGCCCAGCGAATCTGTTGTGGAATTCTTTACTGCTTTATGTGGTGTTTCAGCGGAAGAACTGAAACAGTCTCCTGCCCGGGTTTTCAGCTTGCAGAAACTCGTTGAGATCAGTTACTACAATATAGCTCGTATTCGAATGGTACTCTTCTGATAGTCTTCTAATCTACTTGGTGCATGGTTACATATGATAGGTGACAACACATACCCAATCTTTGCACCTCATGAAACTTGAAAGTATGGATACGCTAAGCATGAGCACAGCCTTCACCATAACATAATCAAAAAGTCAAGTGGAAAATATGTTAATGTTGCTCTCTGTTCTGTTATAACTTTGGGTTATCTCTAATTTTTGGTGTCTGTTATAAAACTGTTTCCTGACTCTCTTGTCTAAGTAATGTTGTAGTGCGGATAGATTATGTATCTTAGGCTATATGATTTAATTTGTGTTTGCTTTTGTGACATACCAGGTCTGGGCAAGAATATGGTCTGTCCTTGCAGAACATTTCGTATCTGCTGGTAGCCATCACGATGAAAAGATTGCAATGTATGCCATAGATTCTCTTAGACAGCTCGGGATGAAGTATTTGGAGCGTGCTGAGCTCACCAATTTCACCTTTCAAAATGATATTCTCAAACCGTTCGTTATTATCATGCGGAATACTCAAAGTCAGACCATAAGGAGCCTAATTGTTGACTGCATCGTTCAGGTTGCATGCTGGTCTTTGCTAATTTGAATATTAATATTTTTCCTTTGTTTTTGTTACTCAGTTGTATGCAGCCATTTTTTCATCACCTAATCAATCTTCTTTCTTGTAGATGATCAAATCTAAAGTTGGAAGTATAAAATCGGGTTGGAGGAGTGTTTTTATGATATTTACAGCAGCTGCAGATGACGATGTTGAATCCATAGTTGAAAAATCATTTGAGAATGTGGAGCAAGGTAACAAACTGTCCACAAAAACTCTTTATATCATAGTTTGAGTGTATTTTCTCACTTCATTGTTTGGATAAAAGTTTTTTAACCACTAGTTTTGTTTGCAGTTATTCTGGAACACTTTGACCAGGTGATCGGTGACTGCTTCATGGATTGCGTCAACTGTCTTATCCGGTTTGCCAATAACAAAGCTTCAGACAGGATAAGCCTGAAAGCTATTGCCCTTCTCAGAATATGCGAGGATCGGCTTGCAGAGGTATGATTTCAAGCTAAATGTAGCTTTTACATTTCAGCATGTAACTCTTCAATTATAACTTTCGTCATTATATCCCACACTCCTTTCCGTTCGTATCTACTTTTTGCTCTGTCTTCAAATTCCCTCACATTTCTCAGTCTTCAGATTCCCTCACTTTCTTGTAAGTTCTCCCTCTGGAACTACATTTGCTCATTTGTCTAGCGTATGATGATGCTCAGGGACTTATACCGGGTGGTGTTCTCAAGCCTGTCAATACCAATGAGGATGAAACTTTTGATGTGACAGAGCATTACTGGTATCCGATGCTTGCTGGTTTATCTGATCTCACGTCAGATTTTAGACCTGAAGTTAGAAACTGCGCTCTGGAGGTGTTGTTTGATTTGCTGAATGAAAGAGGCAAAAAGTTCTCCACGCCTTTCTGGGAGAGCATCTTCCATCGCATCTTGTTTCCAATTTTTGATCATGTGAGTCATGCTGGAAAGGACGGCTTAGTATCGTCGGGGGATGTTCAATTTCGTGAAACAAGCATTCATTCCCTTCAGCTTCTCTGTAATCTCTTTAATACATTCTACAAGGTACTTTAATTTGTTCTCTCTGTGCGCATCCAATCCATTATTTATCAATTAACTTTCACACCTGTTGCAGTATGTCATGTTTATCGCAGGAAACCGTACAGAAAATGTTTTTTTCTTAACATGCAAAGTTAGAACATATTATTGCGTGCTGCAAATTTGACCATTGGATTTTCACCTTTGGAGCAGGAAGTTTGTTTTATGCTGCCTCCACTTTTAAGCTTGCTCCTAGACTGTGCGAAGAAATCAGATCAGACAGTTGTTTCAATTTCATTAGGAGCACTGGTTCACCTTATAGAGGTTGGAGGTCACCAATTTAGTGAGGGCGACTGGGATATGCTCTTGAAAAGCATAAGGTCACCATCTTTCATCACAACAATTTTCATCTACAAATGTTGCTATCTAACTTTTTCTTTCGGTTTCTAGAGATGCATCATACACAACTCAACCGCTGGAGCTATTAAATGATTTGGGTTTTGACAATCCGAATAAGAACCTGGTTGTGACTGGAGATATAGAGGCTGATGCCACTGATTCTCCCCGAGTTGATCATAATCCGGATGAGAATGGGAAAGGCTCCGCCCAGGCATCTCCAAGGGTTGGCATTCATGGAGCTTCTCAAGAATCTGGGATACAGCCCAAGGATGATGGTTCTGAAGGTTTCCTCTTAAACTTTTTAGCATAGTTGAAAGACGATTAGATTTGTGCAACGCCATGTTTTTGACTTTGATGTTCCCTCCTGAAGGTCGTCCGTCGTCATCTGGAAGGTCACAAAAGGAAGGGGAAGATCCGATTATCCAGCGGAGTCAGACTTTTGGCCAAAGATTTATGGACAATCTCTTTCTCAGGAATCTCACATCTCAACCAAAGAGCTCTGCTGCAGAGGTGTCTGTACCCTCTTCTCCACATAAGGTAATAATTATACGAGCACACACCTTGGCTGGCTTGTCGTGCACAGTTCTCTTGTTTCTCCGAGTAATATGATAAACAGAGGAATATTCATCAAAAATTACTACTTCCTCCTGCAGCAGGTGGATCCTGCAGAGCCAGACAACAGAGAAGAAGAGAGCCCAGCTCTTGGAACTATTAGAGGCAAATGCATCACACAATTACTACTACTTGGTGCTATCAACAGTATCCAGGTGTTAAAATGTCTTCTCTACTTAGCTATATGCTGTATGGTCTAGCACACATTCTTATTATTGCATATTTCTGTGTTTGATGTTAATTCTGCAGAAAAAATACTGGAGTAATTTGAAAACAGCACAGAAGATTGCGATCATGGACATCTTATTCTCTTTCATAGAATTCGCTGCTTCCTACAATTCATATTCTAACCTCAGAACACGAATGATTCACATTTCCGCGGAAAGGTTAGGAACAAAACAAAACCTTTGGACTGAGTTATAGTTATAATCGCATCTTCCAACAATTCGTTTAATACTATAGGCCACCTCTAAACCTTCTCCGACAAGAGCTGGAAGGAACCAACATATATATGGATGTCTTACATAAGACTACAACTGGGCTTGGGGATGCTGCATCCGACACGGAAGATAAACTCGAAGGTGCAGCTGAAGGAAAGCTGGTGTCGTTCTGTGAACAGGTGCTGAAAGAAACATCTGATCTCCAGTCCTCTTTGGGGGAGTCTACGAACATGGATGTTCACCGGGTACTTGAGCTACGTTCTCCCGTGATTGTCAAGGTAATATAATAATAATACATCGCTGAGATAATATATAATAAAATAAACTACGATAGAAAAGGATAATTTGCTGATGCCATCTTGTTCCAGGTTCTGGAAGGAATGTGCTTCATGAACAACAAAATATTCAGGAAACACATGAGAGAGTTCTACCCTCTGCTCACGAGGCTTGTTTGCTGTGAACAGGCAAGTTCCACTTTGATTAAACATGTTCTAGTCTCATCTTGACAAAGGTTATAATCAGTAGAGTTTTTTTTTTTAATTTTCTGTTTGCAGATGGACATACGAGGTGCATTAGCCAACCTTTTCACAGCACAATTGAAGCCTCTTTTGCAACAGTAAATGATCGAAGCCTGTGAAATTGTGACAAAGCATACTTGCTTTCCACAGTTTGGGTTATTGTTTTTTTCTCTCTTTTCTACATTGGAGTGGTTCTTCTCTTGATTAGAGATGATGCTTGTTCCTGACATGTCGATTGTACTTAGACCGTATCAGCTGTTTTTGAGATTCTTATGCACGCAAACTTGAAAACTTTTATGATATTTTGGGTTGACTCTTAATTTTCTGTTGCTGTTAGACATCGTCCACTTGCGTATCCGTAAGACTTTTTCTTTCGCTTCTTACACATTGTGGATTTCGTTGCTATCAACATTTACTATCCTTCTCGATTTCAATTTTGCAATTTATGCACTTTTTGATGACTTGATTAATGTGCTATTAGATTACTACCTGGACCTTATCTGTAGATAGGACTAAAATGTGAAGTTTGTTAATGGTCAGTCAAAAAGTTTTGAAAAATGAAATCATAAGTTTTGTTAAGCGCAAACAGCATTCTTTTGTTACGTTTTTAAAATTCATATTCCACAAAAGTAAAAAGGCATTTCTATCGTCAGGGCAGAGAAGCGCAAAAGTTGCATTTGAAACAAGAAAGGCCTTGTTTAGTTTCTTATTGTAAATAGTATGATATATATGCATACGATCGATATATGCCTTTTGTTTTCCAAGACTTTAATCCATGTTACATTAAGAGTCCTAATTTTATGAATCATGGTTCTTCGAAGATTCAATATTAAATTGTCCCTGTGACTGAAACCAATGTTCAAAAAATCATTAAAAGATATTAGACGATTTATCGGGCATTTATATCGGGTTTTTGAATGTTTGGACCAATTTTCTTAAAAATCATTCTAACAAACTTATTTTGCTTTTTAAATGTTCAATTGGCCGTTTAGACGCCGCCGCCTCAACCGATTTCTAGAACAAGAAGTACAGTACTTTTTTTTTCATTTTACCACATTACAATCATGATAACATAAAGGAAATAATAGCCTCATGAGTTGGTCTAGCGATTACAGGTTTGATTTGTTTTGGTGTGGTCCACACTACTTCAGACTCATTTAACGCTCTTGTTGTCTTAGTTTTTAAAGAGGCTAATATACAGTAACCATTAGGTTAACTCTTCTAATATAGTGTGGTCGGTCACCAAAATCTTTCAATATAAGTAAAAGTTAACTCTTCTAGGTTGCTCACATGCAAACTTTAGTTTCACCGGCTAGTCTAAACCGCAACTTTGGCATGATTTTTGCTTTTCGTTTGTTGGAGGTGGATTCCATTCAAAACAACTGTACAAATTACACATGTGACATGTGACATTGTTGATCAAACGCCTGAAGGAGAAGCACCTCAGAAGAAGGGGATCCGCATACCTGACCTCCAAAGACAAACTTACAGAGTGAAGATTCACTTCACTAGGTTAAATTTATCGTAAGGTTTGAGCTCGCTTTCAACAATTTATGACCTCATATCATCATTGAAGTCTGATCTTAGATCTTCGGAGTCTTTTCCCAAACCTTCTTCATTTTCATTAGAATTTGCATTGTATTTGTAACCCTAACCACTTTTGTAATCATTTTATAGTCACAATTTCAATATATTGAAATAATCTGGTCCATATGTACCTATATCCTGAAGATTTACCGCATTCTAGGAGTAACCTAAAACTTTTCATTTACTAGTCGCACAATCCGTTTCCCAGTGCGCAACCAAAGATCAACTCTAAACGGCTTGATCTGTTTAACTTGTACCGAGAGGTGGTTTGATTTTGATCAACCCAGACAACATTATGGTGAGCTAATGAGAGTTTTTTCAGGTTGTAACACGTGGAGGGTTCCACGTAGGGAATGGGATCAACTGGAAAGGACAAGTTTTCTCAAAAGATGGCGGAACCACACTCAAAAACAGAATGACTGTAAAGTATGATTTGATTTCTAGTTGAAAGTCTTTGTTTTAAAAGAGGTTTTATATATGGCAGGGAGTGGGCAATACGCTGAAAAAACACTATGAGACATATCTAGTGGAGTATGAGTATGCTCATGATGATGTATGTAGATAGTGAATGTTCCTTACTATGTCGCAGGTACATTAAGAATGTGGTTGAAGCAGTAGCACGGCAGGTGACTGGGTGAACTGTGGAGAATGGGCTCAGTTCAGATGTGACAGAAGGCCTGGCCTTGGCGCCTTCAAGGTAAAGCAAACAAGCAAGCCACTCAATGGCCTGTGTGTGTACTGACTAATAATTATTATCATGACAGGATTACGCGAAAGCGGATGGATTGGAACGTGTGCCCAAACTGTAGCGTCTGTAATTACAGGAACAAGTCGCAGAAGACCTCTAATGGCTTACTTGTCCCTTAGCTTCACGTTTCTTCTTTCATTGTACCTTTTCTTTTTAAAATGATTGATTCCTCCTCCTCTTGCGATCTTTTTTTGCAATGCATGTTTCATTCTAATTATTATCATATATATATATATATATATAAATTTGTTGAATGAAGACGGTAAAGAATGCATAATTAAATTAACCAATTGCTAAAAGTTTCATAAGTAGTAGAAAGAAACAATTGCCATCTATGTACATGTACAATTAAAAGATATATCATCACACGAGTTGTTTATAATGCGAATGGAGATTACTGACGTAGACCAGCGTAGAGGTCATTGAGCGCAGTGTACAATGGTTGAGCCGCTTTGGGTTGATCCACCATCCCAAGTAGAATGTCAGATGTGCTTAGGTATGGATCGCCATAGAAGTTAACATTCGTGTCCCTTCTCGTCGTCACCACATTGCCTTCAAGGGATACTCCCACAAAAGCCCCTGTTAGACAAAAAAAATTCAAATAATCCTGTAATATTATCGAAAACAATATAAAAGAATAAACCTTTGCAACGGCTGTAAGTATAGCAGAGGCCAGAGCCTCTATCACCAGCGCGGAGGTCAGCCTCCAAGACTCTCCCTAGAGGTCCTGCAGCAGCACTGCACCCTGCGCCTAGAGAGAAGTGCATTCTGCTGCAGAAGGTCTTGACAGCTTTCAAGTCATGCAGCACTATAATGAAGTCCATCAGCTCACCCCCAACCAGAGCACCCCATCCTAGACCTAGTGAGAGTAGGGCAGATGGAGCAGACCATGACCCGTCTGATCTCCGAGAGATAACCAGACCAGTGCCGAGATTGTAGGAGAGAAAGGCCCCAGCTTTAGCGACAGTGAGGATGGCCAAACCGTGAGCTCGAGTAAGAAGGGCAAGAGGGATGGATTTCTCAGGGTCAGATGTAGCAACCTGGGAGTAACCTCTCAAGGTATTAGAAGCCTTGTAGATCTCATCTTCCATGGATAGACCAATGGGGAGATTCAACCAGCCTCTTGCACAGGTCCAATCAACAACATCATGCTTTGCAACCTGAACAGCATTACTAATAGAGTTAATGAGGACACCTTGCAAAGGATCAAGCCTCTCGTAGCAGGAATCACAGACTCTCTGGGGGTTCCTTTCACGGAACCTGGTGGGCATCAAGCACCTTCCTCTGGAGCAGTTCCTACAGAATATCCCTCCGCAGAAGCGACAGTGATGCCTGCCGCAAGTGATGGCGGTGAAGGGAGAGGAGCAGTGCATGCAGGTAGTGGTGGCACTGTCGGGGAGCCAGTGAGGAGGTTCAGCTTCGAGCAAGTCCTTGTAAACACTGTAGTTGGGTTCAAGAAGAGGCGGGGCGCTTGGTATGTAAACGGAGGAGCCAAGGAAGGAGACGTTCTGGTTGGAAGAAGAAGAAGAAGGTGGGGGTTGTTTGTTGCTCCCGGTGACGATTGCTATCAACCCACTCAACACGTTCTTCAAGTTAACATCTACTTTTCCTTGGTTTGGTTCAGCTGAATCGAATCCTTCATCCACGTAATCTTCTTCTGAGTCGTCCATGATGGGATAATTAGGCTCTATTTTTGACTCGACACACGAAGGATCTCCATATCCATCATCATCATCTTCATACTTGAATTTCATCTTTCCATTAAGACTAGCCATATGCACAAATCCAAATTCTGCAAAAAAACAAAATCTCAAGAACCCTAGCTACCTTTGATTTCAATTAAACAACCAAAATCAACAGATCAATACAAACCTGTGCTTTGATCTCGATACAAGTAACTCACGTAACCCTATCGATTCTCCGATTCAACAAGATAACCCACGCTCTATTTAATACTAATAATTATTATATATTTCGGTTTTCCTGTAACCAAGTCTTCTAGTTCTAGGATATTCTAATATTTGTGGGCCCAGATGGCTTTACGTGTCCCTCTTTCTTTCTTTTTTCCTTGTTTTTTATCATCAAAAGTTATTCATTAAAATCCAGAGATAATTAGCTTAAAATATATAAAAAGTAACAAATTTACTACCAACCTAAAACAATAAACAATAAAAGTACAAGAGTTTTTCTTGTTTTCTCCCTCCCTCTCTAACAAAAATCTCTCGCATCTCTCTAGATTCCGAAGAAGAAACTCTAGCTCTAGTGCCGGAGACCCTCCTCTTCCCTTACTTTCCTTAATATTTTTTTTTTGCTTCCCCCTTGATGCTCTCTTCCCGGCCGATATGCGCATGACTCTGGTTTGGTCGAGTTAATATGGAAACTCGCATCGTGTGGGTGATGGTCTAGCTCAGGCTTCCCTTGGAGGAGTGGCGAGGCTAGTGGAACAGTGGAAGAGGAAGAAGTCGGCTTTTAGGGTTCTGCTCAGCCAGATCTAGTTTTCTCTTTTTAGATCTCTGGCGAACCAAGCTCAGTATCGGCACGTGGTCTGGCAAGACGACTCCTCCACCCTAGATCTTCGCTCCAACGAGGCGGTGAGGCAATCGGAGGAGAGGACCGATAACTTGTGTATAGAGGTTTGTCTTCTGGTTCTCAGAAACAACACGCACCAAAGGAGACGACGATAGAGTGGTCAACCGGAGAAGTCAACCTGCGGCGGTTCGTGGTGGAGGTCTACATTCCAGCACCGGAAAGTGCTTTATGTTCTCTGCCGCCGATTAGAGGTCCACACCTCTATTTATTGCAGTACAGGCCCGTGCTTGATTCTGAATAATAATATTGTTAAAAAAATTCTTATCACTTTGGATGGTATAGTTCATTTAATAAATGTTTTAATACAATCTAGTAAAAATATTTTTATTGTAAGCAATTATTTATTTTTATTATTAACTAAAACCAGTAAATTTAAAAGTAAATATATAAGATAAATTAAAAGTCTTAGTGGAGTCAAACAAATAACAACAAAAACAAAATTCATAATCTTTACGTTCAATCTCAAATATAATTCCCAGTAATTTAATGTTATTTACAAATTATAATGATGACAGAACAATAAAAATGAAAATAAACTTTCTGCTGTATGATATTATTTTTTATTAATTAAACAAGGTTTTTTTAACAACAAAAAAGAAGTAAAATCAGTTAATATTATCACACTCACTACCAAATGAACATAAAAGAAAAACTTACAGAAAAATAATATACTCCCTCCGTTTCGATTTAATTATCGTTGTAGGAAAAACTTTTCGTTTCAAAATAAATGTCGTTTTAGAGTTTTAATGCAAACACGGTTAGGTTGTAAGGTACGCCAGGCTACAGTATTTTCCATTATCCCGTTCTAACTGGTCCTAATGCACCTCTCATTACCTTGACAGATAACAAATGGTCTCTGATTTTCACCACTATGTACTGGGTTGAGATGTCAGCTAATGATGCTTCTGATACTGCCATGTTCATTGCTTCTGATAGGTGCACTGATTGTTATAACTACAAGCAAATGCAAATGTTCTTGGAGATGATAACCTGACCATTCGACCCAATTTCTAAATTTCTTTTATAATTATCCCTAAACTTTTAATGTTTCCAGTACCTTTATATTATATATAGCGATCTTTACTTGGCTAGCAATCTTTACTTGGCAAGCAAACAAAATTTGGTCATACAAACTGAGACTTGGACTGTAATAATTAGACTTCAACTGTAACATGTAATAATTCCTTGTGCAAGGAAGAATGCTACAACACACACGTCCATACCAACAGAGCACATGCATCATAATCATAACAAAGAAACATTAAACCGCAAAGCAATCAACGAATTTCAGAACTTAATATACAACAATTCACCCCTATATTTAAGTATAGGCATTAAAAAAACAAAGTAATATATATATAATCATGTTTTCTTCTCTCACGTTCGTCCACGTCACCCTCCACGTATGAAGTCGAGCATCCTCCAGCCGCCACGCGCCCGCTCCTGCTAAACGCTTCGTTTCATTAACTATATTCGTTAGTGGGCTTCGTTTGTGTGTTCTTTATCTGGGCTTCGGGCTGCTGAGTTTGTTCCTTATCCGGCCCGATATAACAAGTCGTCTCTAACTCTAATGTTCTTCGGACAAGAAAACCAAAGTCCCATCCCCCATCCTTTGACGGCGAGTCGATGTCGTTTCAGCTTTCACTCACCATACGAAATGCTCCGAGTTAAGAGTTCGTGTTTAATCCACTCAATTCGCCCCCTCCCCCACTATGTGTATTCAAAGCATTCTTCAAGCTCAGAGGTGGTGTGGTTTATGTATAAATAGATGTGGTTCATCACTTTCTTACTCACAGTCGGTGCTACTACCTTGAGATAACCGATTTGTTTTTTTTTTTTCTGTCCATTTTTCTGTCCAACTTTGAAATGTTGATGTTTGTGTTTGGTTATCAGGTAAGAAGAGAAAAGATCAGCGAGATGCTGACTTTACTTCAGGATCTGGTTCCTGGTTCCAGCCGGATAACAGGGAAAGCAGTTTCACTTGATGAAATCATAAAAATGTGCAGTCCTTAGAGAGACAAGTTGAGGTATATGTTAGAATATTTCCATAATGATTCATCAATATGAATCCTTTAGCCATATGATTCTCTGATTGAATAGACATAAGCGGAAGCATACCTGATGTATCCATAGCTTTAGGATATGAAGTTAGGGAATGGATCTTCCAAAGCAAATCCTATGTGACTTTAGTTCTCTAGTGATGGGATGTAGAGAATTCCTTATTTTCGGCTAGGGTTGCTTTGGGGACCATAACCCTCTTTATATAGAGAATTAATTTCTAGTTCAGCCCTTCATTAAACTAGAAATTACTTAAGGTATCCATATATAAATATTTCATAACACTTATGCCCAAGCCTTTACCTTATTCACAATAGTGACCACTTAAATAGGCTAATTGATTAATGGCTCTATCATATTTATTCCTTAACA
The DNA here is from genome assembly GCA_018703725.1 of Brassica juncea. Taxonomy (NCBI): domain Eukaryota; kingdom Viridiplantae; phylum Streptophyta; class Magnoliopsida; order Brassicales; family Brassicaceae; genus Brassica; species Brassica juncea. Next base: position 13,330,472 of record CM031931.1, read on the forward strand.
TATGTGACCCCACTAAATGATCTTACAATCTCCCACTGGGTCATATGAATATGATAGACTGTATGAGCGCTCTTTATGCCATTAATCCCGGGAGCATAAACAATCTCGTCCATTAATCATACCAACATAGGATCATGGCGGCTTTTGTTACATTACTTTCATAACTAAACCTTCCATGGTCACTTACATCAGCACAACTAAATGACATAGATCAATTATGAAACATGTGGCATGAAAATCACATGAATTGTGGTCTGTACATGTCGATTTTCAACTGGTCTTATTTTAGTGAGATCAACTTAACCTTAGTGTACAAAGTGTATGCCGAAAACTTTATTTCTGATCAGAAAAATGTGCATAACACAACCAAAACATAGAACATAAACCAAATGACAAACTCCCACTAAACCGAATGATCCTCAAACACCAAAATACCCATATGAGCAGTATGCTCATGAAAGACCTTAGGTACAATACCTTTTGTCAGAGGATCCGCAATCATGGAGTTTGTCCCTAAGTGTTCTATGGTAAACTTTCCACTTTGTACCCATTCTTTAACAACTCGGTACTTGATGTCTACAAATTTAGACTTTACCGAACTCCTACTGTTGTTGGAATATAGAACGGCTGCCTTATTGTCACAGTACAACTTGAGGGGTCTTTCAATTCCCTCAAGAATCCTTAGACCCGTGACAAAATTTCTCAGCCAAATTCCCTCAGTTGATGCCTCGTAGACTGCTACCATTTCTGCTGCCATTGTGGATGATGTTACGAGTGATTGCTTAGCACTACGCCATGAGATCGCCCCACCGGCCAACAGAAATACATAACCCAATGTAGACTTTCTACTGTCTTGGCATCCCGCAAAATCAGAGTCAGAATACCCAATGATCTCCATATTATCTGATCTCTGATACGTGAGCATGTGGCATTTTGTTCTCTGCAAGTAACGCATGACCCTTTTGGCTGCTTTCCAATGGTCCATGCCCGGATTACTTAAGTATCTGCCCAACACTCCAACAATATACGCAATATCCGGACGCGTACAAACTTGAGCATACATAAGACTCCCTACTGCCGATGCATAAGGGATCTTTTGCATCTCCTGAATTTCCAGTTTTCCTTTAGGACACTGTTCGAGACAAAATTTGTCTCCCTTAGCGATTGGGGTATCTCCTGGTTTGCAATCATGCATGCCAAATCTTTTCAGAACTTTATCGATATAGCTCTTTTGTGATAATTCAAGAATTCCTCGAGAGCGATCTCGATGAATCTCGATCCCTAATACAAAAGATGCCTCACCAAGATCTTTCATCTCAAAATTTGCCTTAAGAAAGTTCTTGGTTTCAACCAGCATGCTAATATCGTTAGTGGCCAGAAGTATGTCATCGACATATAAAACCAGGAAAATGCATTTACTCCCACTGAACTTTTGATACACACAATCATCAACCAAATTCACCTCAAAACCAAAGGAGGTGATAACCTTATAGAATTTGTGGTACCATTGACGAGAAGATTGCTTTAGCCCATAGATGGATTTCTTTAATTTGCAAACCATATCTTTTGCATCACCTAAGGCAAAATATTCTGGTTGCACCATATAAATCGTTTCCTCAATGTCTCCATTGAGAAACGCTGTCTTAACATCCATCTGATGAAGCTCCAAATCATAATGTGCAACAAGGGCCATGATTATCCTAAAAGAATCCTTCGAAGATACCGGAGAGAAGGTTTCTTTATAATCAATCCCCTCTTTCTGAGGATATGCTTTAGCCACTAGACGAGCCTTATATCGTATTACCTTACCATTCGAATCCCTCTTGGTTTTAAATAACCATTTACAACCAACAGGTTTCTTTCCTTATGGTAATTTAACGATTTCCCAAACCTCATTGTCTAGCATTGACTGATACTCTTCATTTGCTGCTTCGAGCCACATATCCGACATGGAACAACTCATTGCCTGAAGGAAGGTGATTGGATCATCTTCCAAAAGAGTTTGATTTTCCTCATGTTCCATTAGAAATAATATATAATCATCCGGAATAGCATTTCTCCTAACTCGGGTGGATCGCCTAAGAGCAACTTGATCTTGCTGCACTAGTTCTTGAGGATTTTGATTTTGACCTTCTTGTACGATATCATCGACAACCTGAGTTGGAGGGACGACATTATTATCAACCTGAGGATCCAAATTTACTTCATCAGAAGTAACTATACGAATCGGTATGGGTACCGGAGCCGATTCTTCCTCAAAGATGATATCCTTAACCTTATTTCTTCCCCCCAAATCAATATCCTCAAAGAACGTAGCAATTCCCGTCTCAAAAATATCCTTAGCAGTGGGATCATAAAACTTATACCCCCTTGAGCGCTCCGAATAACCAATAAAATAACTGCTAACTGTTCTTGAGTCCAGTTTCTTCTCATATGGCTTGTAAGGCCTTGCCTCAGCTGGACATCCCCATATCCTAAGATGGTTCAGACTAGGCTTGCAACCAGTCCAAAGCTCATAAGGGGTTTTAGCAGTTGCTTTAGTTGGTACTCTATTAAGAATGTATGCTGCAGTCTTTAGTGCCTCTCCCCAGAGTGATTCAGGCAAGGAGGAATGACTAATCATACTCCTCACCATGTCCTTAAGAGTGCGATTCCTTCTCTCAGACACACCATTGATGCTAGGCGTCCCCGGTATGGTGTACTGAGGCACAATACCACACTCCTCTAGGTATCTGGCAAACGGTCCTAGACGTTGTTCACCTGAGCCATCATACCGACCGTAGTATTCACCACCACGATCAGATCTGACAGACTTTATTCTTTGGTCGAGTTGGTTCTCGACCTCAGCCTTAAACCTTTTGAACACGTCCAAAGATTCCGATTTCTCATGAATAAGAAATAGGTATGCATATCGAGAATAATCGTCAATGAATGATATAAAGTATCGTTGACCATTCCAAGAAGCCTTAGGGAACGGTCCACAAATATCCGTATGTATCAACTCAAGGACTTCAGTAGCTCTATATGCACCTAATCTCTTATGATTGGTCTGTTTTCCTTTAATGCAATCCACACATATATCACAATCTATGAACTTTACGGAACTCAATATACCTTCTGACACGAGACGCTCAACTCTATTTTTAGAGATGTGACCTAGGCGTTGGTGCCAAAGAGTTCCTGAATTTGCATCTTCGAACTTTCGTTTAGTACCTCTTGATTCAACATTTAAACTTTCATCTTTAGAGTTTATAATGTCAAGCATATAAAGACTGTGTTTTTCCAAAAGTTTTCCGGTCCCAATAAATTCTGAATTTAAAGACAAAGTAGCGGTTCCTTTCTCAGTTAGACAAGAATAACCTGAGTTGTCTAACCAAGGACCGGAAACCAAGTTACGTCTGAAAGACGGTACAACAAAAGTGTCTTTCAAATCCAGAAAATGACCAGAAACAAAAAAAACAGTCTAAAATGCGCGATTGCCTCCACATGCACCGGACTCCCATTAGCCACATGAATGCGTCTTTCAGCATCAGTTGGGGGTCGGTAGCTCAGGCAACCCTGAAGCGAAACACTGATGTTAGTAGTTGTACCGGAGTCTAACCACCAAGTGTTTCTAGGCACTTCAACTAAGTTCGTTTCCGAACAGACCAAAGCAAGGAACATACCTTTCTTAGCACGCCAAGCATGATACTTAGGGCAGTCCTTCTTTATGTGTCCACCCTTCCTGCAAAAGAAACATGTATCCTCAACCTTAGCATGTTTCTTTTGGGTAGGACCCTTAGCAGCATCATCCTTAACAAGCTCAAATTTCTTTCTTTTGCCCTGTCCCTTAGAGGTGTAAGCCATATGAGCACTTTCAGTCTTCTCTTGTTTCATTCTCTCTTCCTCTTGCACACAATACGCAATGAGCTCTTTAAGAGACCATTGCTCCTTCTGTGTGTTATAACTTGATTTCAGCTGACTGAACTGAGGAGGAAGAGAGTTCAAGACAAAGTATATGAGCAATTCAGCCGGAAGCTCAGTCTTAAGTGTCTTGAGTTTTGAAACAATGTTAGACATTTCCAAAATGTACTCCCTTATTTTTCCATTGCCATGGTATCTCATCGTACTAAAGCGATGCAAAAGCATGCTTATTTCCGCCTTATCGCTTCTTGCGAAGCGCGAATCCATTTCGGCAAGGAACTGTTTGAGATCATTGATCTCCTCACCACCTCTAAAGGTTTCTGGAATGGTGTCTTTAACGATCATCAAACCCATGCGATTTGAACGCTCCCACTTCTCATGAACAGCCTTATATTCCGAAGTGCTGTCATCCGTAGGAGAAGCAGGTTTGTTCATCCTTAGCGCAAGGTCGAGATCCGTACACCCAAGAACAATCTTAACTTTATTTTTCCATTCGGAAAAGTTAGAATCCGAAAGTGTTGGAATGGTTCCTAAGTTGGCAGACAATGTTGCTGAAAAGAGAACAAAATCCGAATTAACTCACTATTTGAAGAAATCAATAATAAATTATAACTGATTATACTTCCCATCCAAGATACCAAATGTAACATCAATATCAAGTCTTTGGACAGTAATATCGACTACTAGCGGTACTCTTGTTGTAATGATCAAATACTGACAATAAGTCATGATAAATAATAAATCTTCCTTTGGGCCGATTTATTATTCACATGTTAAAACCATATAATCATCACGTATTTACCATCATAGTTGTATGTACAATTCGGTCAAACATCAAACCTTCCTTTGGGCCGATTTGACATCCGCATGAATATTGCACATACGTAAATATGTAAACCCGGCCAAATACAACCTTCCTTTGAGCCGATTAAATATTCGCCATGAATTTACATACATACTTCCTTTAATAATTCTTATGAAAAATCTCATCAAGAGAGGTCTTCCTTTGGGCCGACATCTTGATTTAATTAAACATTTAAATTATTAAAGATGCATAATCAAATTTATTAATTGATTTAAACTGAATATTATTTTTGCGCAGACAATAACTAGATGTGTGTGGGCTCTTTATGCAAGAATACTGAAGCGGTGCAGTGGTTAGAGTCATAGGGGTGGGCGTTAGCTTTCATGCGCGACATGGGTTCAAAACCCACCTTATGCACTTTTTAAACTTAACTAAAAGCTAACGGACCTGACTGCAAGTTTGTTCTAAACTGGCCCAACTGATTTAAAACATAAGAAACTGGGCCAAAATAATTAAATTCACAGACCCAGAATAATTAATTAAATCAGAAACTAGATATGGGCCAAATAACAAAACAGACCCACCACGAATTGGTCTCTAACCTAGGGTTTTCATGATAACCTTGACTCCAAAACGGATCTGAGAACAGATAAGAAAAAAATTGTTCTTCCAAAAATTCTGAAAATTTTCAACAAAATTCTCAGGAAACTATAACCTTATGAACAATATTTTCCAGAACTAAATCTATAAACTTTATTTAGATATGATTTTAAATGTTTATCACTAGATAACAAACAAAGATCTAGATCTAAACATGCCCAAAAAATTCAGATCTAAAACAGATCCCAAAATACTTAATTTATCTTAAACCTTAGAGAAAAATCAGATTCAACAATCCAATATTTTCACACAATAATGAAATCCGAATTTATATTATAAACTTTAAATAAATTCGAATTTCCTTTAGATCCAAACAGAAAATCAATATGGTGCTCTGATACCAATTGTTAGAATATTTCCATAATGATTCATCAATATGAATCCTTTAGCCATATGATTCTCTGATTGAATAGACATAAGCGGAAGCATACCTGATGTATCCATAGCTTTAGGATCTGAAGTTAGGGAATGGATCTTCCAAAGCAAACCCTATGTGACTTTAGTTCTCTAGTGATGGGATGTAGATAATTCCTTATTTTAGGCTAGGGTTGCTTTGGGGACCATAACCCTCTTTATATAGAGAATTAATTTCTAGTTCAGCCCTTCATTAAACTAGAAATTAATTAAGGTATCCACATATAAATATTTCATAACACTTATGTCCAAGCCTTTACCTTATTCACAATAGTGACCACTTAAATAGGCTAATTGATTAATGGCTCTATCATATTTATTCCTTAACATATGTGACCCCACTAATTGATCTTACAGTATAATCACATTTTGTATGAAATATTTCTTTAAAACTGGATTTAAATTCTTCTTAAGATCTGAAACATTTGTTCTGTTTTCCTTCAGCTATTGCACATGAAGCTGGCTACAATAAATCCAAGGATGGAGTCTAACCGTAATGCTCTGCTTTATCCATAAAGGTAAAAGAAAATATGCTTTACGCAATTGCTTGCTCAGAGCAAAGACTTCCGTTAGGATACTATTCTCTTGCCTAGATTCTCAGACACGCAATTCCTCTCGAACTATGTATTTGTTCAAACTAAGGTAATTATAAGTTAGTGTCATAGATTCCTGAGATGTATTGTAAACCCAACGTGTTCAAATATTTATGTGTTTTCTGTTTTTATTTTCAGATATGGATACTGGGAAAATGATATAGAAAGTATTGTTCATATGGGTTTTGGAAATGTCCAGCAACAATAACAGTTGTAACAGAAACTTTAGAACCCGTATACATGCTGTTAATCTCTTTTATGTTATCTGGTTCTGAACCAACGCTACAAATGAAGCTTGAGCCATGGTAAGAAGTCTTCCAAATTTTATACACTCTTCGTCAAACTCTGTTGTTGCCGTAATACAAAGGGCCTTTAATATAATAAGATAACAAAACTCGGCTACTTGAAAGTTAATACTTGATGGTCCACTTTCAAAACCAGCCAATTACGCTTTCTCATACTAATCACATAATCTCAAGAATAATATGAACAAAGTGTCTCCTTTCAAGACCAAAATTCCGCTCTCATTTGACATCTAATAGACTGACACAAAATAAATGAAAATTGTGAATGATGTTGCTTTGATAATATAATTGTGTTATATGTTTTTCTTAAACAAAAACTTAGTTCAGAAATGGAAACGTCATAGAAAAATAGTCAAATGTGCATGCTAAATATATAAAGAGGTAATTTAAGAAATTAAATGTTATAAAGTATACATAGATGATAGTATAGAAAAATTAAAAGAGAACTTTATAATTTACTTGGTTCTGCGCACATAGAAGTTCCAAGATAGACCGCTGTCCATGATTTTGTTTAAACATACGAATAAATTTTAACCAATGTTTTTTTCTTTACTTTTATTTTAATTGTAAAATAGAGAAATTAAAATATCGTAAAACCGGTCAGTTTATTTCAGATGGATGACTGTAAAAGTCAGTTTATGAGAGATTAAAAAATTAGTATTAGGAAATAAAAACAAACAATTTTGACAATGAAACAAAACCGAAACACTGACTAATACATCTTGGCATATTCAAATAACAATTGTGGTAAAGGTAACTATCTCTATGCAATAATTTTGCTATGGACAAGAGAATATAAAGAATGCATGAAATGTATGTATTCGCCATGAACGGCAAACCGACATGTCTTGAGCTGGAAATAAATCCAAATGTTCCTTACATGACGTCTCTATATTAAAAAGAAGTGTTATGAAACTAATATGATCTTTATAATTTCAAGTTTCAATGTTTTATTATTTCGGTTAACTTTGCTTTACTACTTTCTTTGCATTCAATATAACATTCTATTTTTAATAAAAAATGCAACTTCAAATAATCACTACTTCCACTCCGATAGCATGTTGAAATACTATGATTTCAATATAAAGAGTAATTACTCTTACAACATTTACAAAATAATTATCCACAACCCAATCTTTTCGAACCCGAGACATTACAAACCACAAATAACACAATGAATATGAGATCAAACTTTTGTAAAAAGAAACAACATGAAAACCATTTGAAGCCCTCACAGCATATAAATGGCACAACTTTTTTAATATAGAAACAACTATTGTAAACAAATAAAATATATCTTATCACATATAATTCTTCTTCACCCAAAACTTTCCAAAACACAAAAAATCATTATCATACACAATCACTTACAAATGCAAAGCTATACACAAACAACAAATTCATACAGAAATAATAATCTAGATCACAAAGAAAGTATATCCCGCCCGTAGAGCGGGCCGATTCTAATAAAATATAAACACACAAACAACAAAATAAAACAACAATTATATAACACATAATGATTCAATAAATGAATGTAACTTGATCCAAAATTATAGCACATGATCTACTTTTAACATCATACATATATTATATTCTAATATATATTTTGTTCTATAGTAAAATTATGGTAAAATTTTAAAATAAAATAATAGATTACTCAGTAAAACCAATGAAAATAAAAATACAGAAGGTAATAAGATTCTCTATTTTATTTTTCTATTAGTTAAAAAATGATTAGGTGTATAGGTAATTGTGTTTTTGTTTTGAAAATATACAAAATCATATTTTTCTTAATCTGTATGCATAAACCTAGAACGATAATTAAAATAAACCTGTAAGAGTATTTGATACTAACAATTACATCATATGCATCAAAAAACAATTACATAACTAGGTATTTTGTCCGCGATGCAGGCTTAAACATTTTCATAATTTTTGAAAAGTTCTTTGTACACTATATTCATAATTTTAGTAAAAAATTTATTTGATTAATATTTAATTATATAATTTATGTTTTTAACTTTTTACTAAAATACTTTTTTAGATAAAAATATAATATATATATAGAAATTATCTTTTTTTTTAATTCTATTTTTAGATTTTAGTTAATTCAATATTCTCTTTTTAATTATATAATTAAGAATTTTATTTGATTAATGTTTAGTTATATAATTCATGTTTATAACTTTTTACTAAAAGACTTTTTCAGATAACAATACAATATATACATAAACTATCTCTTTTTAAAATTATATTTTCAGATTTGGATAATTCTTACTATTTTTAATTTTAATCAATATAGAAATTATCCTTTTTAATTATATTTTAGATTTTGGTTAATTCAATATTCTATTTTTATTATATAATTAAGAATTAGATTTGATTAATATTAGTTATATAATTCATGTTTTTAACTTTTCACTAAAAGACTTTTTTCATATAACAATACAATATATACATAAATTATCTTTTTTTTAAATTATATTTTCAGATTTTGGATAATTCTTACTATTATTAATTTTAATCAATTATATAATCAAATAAATTAAAATTTTGTTTTTATTTTTTAATTTAGTTATACATTTTATTCATTAAGAGTATAAACGATATTAACCACTATAACTTTTAAAGTGAGAGCTCGATTCCAAAAACTTATTTCGCAAATAATAGTATAGATATTCTGCGCGTAGCGCAGACCCATCCTAGTACTCTTTATAAAACAGAGTATTGTTTTTCGAATGCATACAATCTCCTAAATTGGTCCAAGTGGGTCATATATATCTCAGCTTGCAAATTTGTGTTTAGCCAATGATTTTGCTATGCTCATCATGTATGAACTGGAAACTAAAAAATCAGACATCTAGCTTCCAAACTCACCTCGACTTGATAATTTCAAGAGGAACGATCTATTATCAGGATTTTAAATGAAATAAGTTTCAACGTTTAGCTTCAAAAGACTCGGAGAATCTAAAGGATTTACAGGAGACAAAAAAAAGAACGTTAGGACGTGTTGAGAACAACGAGTTGGCCTTAGAGATGCAAGAAGTTTGAAATGAAGTTCCAACCCATCATCCATGTCTTCTTATCCGCAGGAGAAGCAAAGTTGAGCTCAAACATTTCTTTCCTTATGTTCTCCCCCGAGTCACAAAACCCCACAAGCTTGGCCACTATCTCTGCGCTCTCTTTCACGTGCTCCGTGTTGTGAGGATCTGTCCACAGTTTATTGATCAACTGTTGCCTCCTCTGTTTTCCCACAGGCGCTACGTCCCACTTCAGGTACAGCATCTCTCTTTCCTCTGCTCCTAGCTTCGTGTTTACCCGTTTTGCCAAATACTCTCTCTCCTGCTTTAATGCTCTTATACTGCGCCACCAACATATGATTCTTAACTCAGTCCAGAAAAGACAAATACAAAATAAAAAGGGAAGAACTACGGGTTACCTTGATGCTACGTAGCTTGCAGGTTCATCGCCGAGCAATGCTGGACTTGCGTTTCCCAACTCGGCCAGGTGCTGCTCGAGCCACGTCAGCCTGCGGAGCTCTACTTCCATGTAGATTTGATCAGCTGGGTCTCCTTTGAACAGCATGTAGAACTGCGTCCTGTGGATGATTGAGATGTGGCAAAGATGCCATAGCATTATGATTTGCTTTCTCTGCTCTTCAAAACACAAGGGCCGTTCCATTTGAGATTCATCGGACTCAGCTGTCTCGTTTCCCTCCAGTTCTATCACCTAAGGACAAACAAAAATATATGAAAAAGCTTCCGAGTTGCTGATTCAAAGTCACGAGTTTATAAAAATTGACCTGGCAAAGAAGAAGCTGCTTCTGGTACTGAAGCTTCGCCACACGTTCTTTCAATCCAGTAACATAATCTTTGATGTTACGTATATTTTCTTCCGCAGCATTCTTAAACATACGCTTCATTCTCTTAACATCGACAGAATTCGCTTGTCGTGAAGATGACACAGGGGTTCCATCCTTTGAGGGGGTTCGACTATCCCTAGCAGAAACGACATTGCTCTCAGGAGCCTTGTTTTCAGTCCCAGAAGACGAAAGAGGTGAACATGGTGCCCGGATCATATGCTGTAAGTTTGGACTATTACTTAATCCAAAGGGAAGAACTCTCTTCTTTTTCATCTGGGTCCTGAACTCTGGAGTCTCTTCATCTGTCTGACAAGACGACGCAAGCATGTCAATAAATTTCTGAACAGTCTCAAGCTTCTTCTCCAAAGCTGCAATTTCTTCAGAGTTCAGCCGGTTTATCTCCTCTTTCAAGTTGGCTTCATCACCAACCACGGTTTCCTCCGGTATAAGGTTGCTCTTCTGCATGTCACGGATTTCTGAGAGCATTTTCGCAAATTTCTCTGCAGATTGTTGATCACCCAGTTTGTGAGATGTCACTTCTTTGTGAATAAGATCTAGCGCTTGGTTTGCTTCCTCGCCTAACTTCCTCTGATTTTTCTCAAACAAACGGATCTCTTGCGCTAGCGCTTTTCGATCCGCTGAAGTTAGAGACTGCCTCACATTATCTTTTCTTTTGACACGACTTGTTCTGCGGCTTCTAGGAACAGATTTGCTTGGAGTGGACTCCTCCTGAGCAGTGTATGAAAGACACCTTGCTACCTGAGAAAAAGGTTCAGAAATCAATTTTACAGGCATGTCCCAGTAAAATTTTGGTATCTTATATCCGTGCGCATACCTTCTGCTCCTTTCCTTTTCTTTCTTGTTCAAGCTCAGATTGTGCAATGTCTCTCTGACGCTTTAACTCTTTCATCTCTGTTTCCATCTGCAATTAGATTAACATGAATATATTAATCACCTTTTTTTTTTGTGCACGAATATATAAACACTTTAGTTTCCTTCTTCACAATAAAGCTCCATTTAATGTCTGTTGTGGTTTTCCGTTTTAGTCAGCGAAGTCATTACCTGTTGAATTTTCTTCTCTCTCTCAACTAACAGAGACTTTAAACAGGTAGATGAACTAGACTCTGGGCTTCTTAACTCTGATTCGAGTTTGGCTACTTTTTGCTGCAGATGTTTCAACAGTACTTTTTCTGAGACCACCTATAACCCAAAACAAAAAAAAGAGAATCAATCTCAGAAATGAATACCAGCAGAAGGGTACGTTTTCTGTCAAGAACAAGCAAAAGCCTTTTTATTTAATGAAGTATATGACCAGGCTCCTATAGACGTTTGTAGCCAGAGGAGTAAAGATAACTGACATACCATGTTTACTTTAGCGCAGTTTGTGACTTCCTTCGCACTGGTCGCAAAAGAAAGCGTCTTTTTCGTCTGCGCAACGTGGCTCAGGGCTGGACTAATGGTGCATATTATTGCAGTTCTCGAATTCCCGCCAAGTGAATTTTGCAGAATCCTTGTAAGCTTTGAGTTTCTGTATGGTATGTGATCACCTTGTTTTCCAGAACTACATCCAAATAATAACAATAACAAATATTAATGTGTTACATCAATTTAAAAGATAGTTTAGATGTGCCCAAAGACAATCATATGTTATTATTTCTTACCTCAGCTTTCTAATAACTGTCGTAAGTGTCAGTAAGCTTTGGTTAATATGATTCCCTTCCTTCAATCTTAGACCATCGGCGTTTGTTTGAGAAACACGTTCGCTTCCAGCAAGATCAACAAGATTCTGCACCAATTAGAGTGTCTTAGTATCTTAGATGCCAAGTGAAACTCTAGCCAAAACATAAAATGGCGCACCAAAGTTGCCATGAAAGACTGTACACGGCCTGCTATTTCCCTTAAACTGCTCTGAATGGTCTGAATATCAAAAGCAGAGAACATGAGATAATGTTATCCACCTCTATCTTGTCCATGTTTAGAACATAAGGGAATAAGTTGTTAATTCTATCATGCATGAGAATAAATCATACCAGCCGAATAATCTGATGAGATCTTGAACTTTTGTCATTCAAAGCAGTTTCACCTACTTGCCTTTGACCTGAAAAAAGCAAATGAAAAATCACATAACGTAAGTAAATGACCACGTCTGATTGAAGAGAAAATGAGTCATATATTATACATGCTATCGAAAGAGTTCGAGGCTTTCAGTTACTCCGTTCATCTATCACTAATTTGTGTTGCTCTCCCAAGGTGTATGCACCAAGAATTGAGAGCAAACGTGATACTTTGACAGGATTTACCTTCACAAATGCCAATTAAATGCTGTAAATGTTGCCTGCTTTCAACCACTTCCTCAACCAGATTTTCTACAATGATTCCTTTCTGCAAGGTAGACAACAACATTCTCAATCAAGCCAAGATAAGGGATGCCTCTTTCAGCATTCAATATAGTGTTTCCGACCCTTTACATACCTCTGGATCATCTAACAGTCTAAGGGGCCCAGTATCACGATTTAAAAGGTCAACCACAGTCTCATTATAGATCTCCAAAGCTGATACTTTCAAGACAAAGCTCCTTTCTTGAGTCTGCATAGATTAGAGTATATCTATTTCAGTGTGTAAACAAACCAAGGGATAGGGACCTTAAATTTCCCACTCACTTTTCTTATATGCTCGTATATATCTTTAACTACACTGTCGGTGACCCCTCTCATTGTAAAGGTCTTTCCACTACTGGTCTGACCATATGCAAAAATGGTTGCTGCGATAAAAAGAAGAGAAAACAATTCACATATCTAAAACTAAAGCTTATCAAAAGGAGGATATCCGATATCTGCTTAGTTACCGTTGGTTCCAGCTAAAGCAGAAAGTGCGACATCCCTTGAACCACCTTCATAAACCTCCTGAGTTGCACAGGTGGGCTCATATACTTTGTCTATAGTTTTCATGAAAAGTCAAGGAGAGAAGATAGTTTATTATATACAAGGAAAGGAAAAGCAATGAGATTCTTTTATGAAAAATACCAAATGAATATTTTGCTGCAGCTCTCTCAGGATTGGGATTTTTATAAACTATGGTGTGATCATCTGGACAATCCCAAGCAATGAGGTCATATTTGGCATGTTCCCTGGAGTTCAATGGTCTCATCCGGACAGTGACAAGAATATTCTCCTCTGTAACTCTGGAACCACCAGGTGTAGATGAGGGATTGGCCCTGTTTATCTTACTAGAGGGCGTCCTGGGCAGTCCAATCATTTTCTACACACAACCAATGGTAGATTCCAGTTTGATTAGGCCAATCACATAATCAACTAGCATCATCAATCTAATATACATTTCAGTTTGGTAAGATCACGTCATCACCCGTAACAAAATCTACAATACGTTTTGATCTTTTCCCCAGAAATCGATGAGTTCATCACTAGCTGTTAGAAAAAATCAAGAAAGCCTACCCTATGAACATATAATCTCAATCACCTGAAAGGAAATAAGAAAGAAAAGAATCACTTACAGATTGCAAATTCGGCGGTGGCGGAAGAAAGAGAATCTTTGGAGACTGAGAAAATCGATCAGAGGAGCGGAAAGATCTGTGTAACGGAAACGATTCCTTACTTTTTACTTTATATTTTGTTTTCTCCTCCTGAATTCTTTTTGAACTGAACGGTCGTCGATCGATCAGAGTTCTTCACGTGCCACGTGTACGATTCTGGCTTCACTCACTACCATTAACGAAGTAGTAGGAGTTACATCATATCATTCTCTCTTATAATGTGCCACGTCAGCATTGCCTCTCCATCATTACACCAAGTCGCCATTTTTTTTTCGTGCATTTGCTTCATATTTTACCGAGCGTCTGATATTTAAAAAAAACTATGTATTTTGCTCATATGTGCGGACAGTGCCGTAATAAAATTTACTAATATATATATATATAAGTACCAGATGATAACCGCGCATAATTTTTATAATAATGTTTGTTCATTAAATAATTTTAACATTTTGCAACATTACAATTTTTATCAATTGTAAAATTACGAATACAAATGTTGGTCATTTTTAATTATTTTTAAAATTTTATGTGCACAAAAAGAAATTAAGTTATTGAAGAGTTAATGTATCACAGCTCATTTTTAATTATTTTTAAAATTTTATATGCACAAAAAGAAATTAAGTTTTGTGGCTAACACAAATCACTATAACCAAATAGGCAAGTATAATGACAAAAGGGGATTAGGTTTTCTGCTCTGGATTTGTTTACTATTGACTTTCCATAAATGATTTCATTTTATACCTATATAAAATTGTGATTTTGTTCTCGTCTTTGTTTCATTGATGTGAGTTTAGTTTCTTCTTTTAACTTATTCTATAAATACAAAAAGATAGACATATGTAAAAAGTAGTTCCACTCCAGATTCGTATCTAAAAATCAAAAATTTGAAGAAAATCACCAGAAAACTCTATTAACAAGTTCGTGTATCGGATAAAATGCCAGTCCTATTAAATCATATGAATATGAAGTCTCATTAATATATATATATATATATATATATGTATATATATATCATTTGAAATAAATTATATACTATATAAAATATATACATATGTTAATTTCAAAATTTGCAGTGAAAAATTATTGAGATCTTAATATTTTAATTTCAAAATTTGTATTGAAATATCTCACATTAAAAGTTTTGTTATTAACTGTTTAAATTTTTGTTACAGCAAATATACAAATGTTACAAAAATCATATGAGTAAGGAAGTATACAAATTATATTTTAAATATGTGATTTCTAATATCTTATTTGATCCTGACGATCTAAGAAACACATTTCTTTAAATCGAAATGATTTTTAATATTGGAAGCACTATATATATTATTTCATTTAGATTAGATAATTTGGTCTTGATTTTTAATCCTAAAAAGCTTTTAATGAAATATCATGACAAGATTCCAATCACATCTTTTTTCAGTTTGTTCGAACAATGAGAGATTTGATCATTCGTCTAATATTAGTTTTTCTTTAATATCCTATCTAACTATTGTAATTGTAAAAATGAGAGATTTGAACGATTTATCATATATATCTTCTGGTTTTTCATTTAATAAATCAAACAGTTATTAGTTTATACATAGTTTACATTTACTAGAATAGTAAAGTATTATATATATATTTTTCATCTGAATCCAATCCAAAAATCCGAACCGAAGTACCAAAATACCCGAACGATTTTTGAATTCGAAGAGATTGGATATATCCAAACCTAAATGGGTAATATCTGAATACGAACATGTAATATCCGAACCCAAATAGATATCCAAAGATAACCAAATATAAGTATACTTAACCCTATATTTTTATTTTACTTCTCACATTTTATTCAAAATATTTATACTAACTAGGGGTTGGCCCGCCCTACGGGCGGGTGAATTTATAATAAAATTATTTTATATTAAAATATATTTTAATTTTATAGAACAATTGAAATATTGCTTTAAATTGAACATGATAAATTTATTTATTTTTAAATCATATGTACATTTTATTTAATTTTGTTAATTTGAGTTAAAAAAACCACTAACGTTTTTTAAGTGAACATAAAATTTTAAATAAAAGAATTTTAAAAATGTAATGGTTTATATTTATTCTTTTGAGTTTTATTTTTTGATAATATAGACAAACGTTTTTATTGTTTTGGACGTCAAATATATATATATATATATATATATATATATATATATATGTCAACACCTTTCAACTATTGTACATCTTTAATAATTTTATATTTAACATGTATTTAAATGACAGTGGCACATGCAGTGTAGATTTAGATGTACTCAGCAATGCTTGGATGTTACAATTTTGAGGCTTTTAATCTTGTTTTGGGGAAATACTTAACGTGTACACTGCTTAATTGTATGGTTATGTATTCTTTAATAAAAGTTAATAAACATTTCAAGTTTATCATAAACTGCTTACGTAGACTACCAAACGTAGACTACCAAGTGTTTAGAAGTACGAAGTTCATACGTAAGGTCGCATGACTGCTTGACTTATCTTAACAAAATGTTGAACATGTATCCTACAAAAACTTTCATTAATAATTCAAACACTGATCACTACAGTGAGTTCAAAACAAAAATAGAAAAATATGCTTTTTTTTTTAAACACAAAGTAGAAAAAGATGCTAAAGCATATTATTTGATAATAAATTTTAGGGGTTGTCAAAGGTATCCACGTGAACTTATGCCAAGCGTGCCTTCTTGGTTCCACTCTCGCCAAGTTCACATTTCGACAGTTGGATCAGCAGACGTGGATGGCTGGGGAGAAAAATTGGAGTTCTCATCAGCAGCGACATTCGAAGCTAGTGCACTCACTCCAGGAAGATGAGCATCAGGAACCTCTGCACCCCGTGTTTTCAAAATATTAAATTTATTGTTAATATAACTGTGTTAGCAGCATATCTAAATTAGGATCGGGTACCAACATCTATAACAAAGCCTGGCAAAGGTGACTGATGTCGCTCAGCAAAGATACAGGAGATGGTGAAGGTTTGGGGTTTTGAAGGGAAATTGAATTCGCCTATCTTCAGCTGGAAGGTGTACGTCTTCCCAAAAATTTCAGCAACGAACCGAAGGAGTTCAGCGTCAACCTTAGCATAAACTCCTTCCACCTGCAAAACGCGAGACAGATTTAATTAGAATACTTGACACAGAAGCAATATCAAAAGTTAATAGGAAACTGATGTATATAGAGTATACCAAAATTTCAGCAGCTTGAATGTTCGTCAGTTTAGCCATCCCTATATCAAAAGCCACAAAAACAGCATCATCAGTTACGTTTGAGACACAGTTCCACTCGATACCTATAGAAAGGGAAGCAGACATATTTGAACATTACTGTCCAGAAATGTATGGAAATGAGTTTCAATATGCAAACGGAAACAATGTTGTTGAATTCTAACCTCAGTGCACCAATGGCATTGTTTTTATTATTACATGGGATACATGTGAAGGAAGATATCTCTCAGTGGAGTTTTTTGGAACAATTGGAGCAGCCTATATAACACCAACCTTTCTCTGGCTGAATTCCAGTCACTTTGGTCATGCAGAGAAACTCAATTATCTGTGATGCCAAAGGAAATTTTATCTTTTGGTTGGGATAATTCATAGGGGTTTCTAAATTAAAACACATAAAGGTTTATTAAACTATTTGTAAAATCACCATTTCTCTCAGTCCCTGTTAGAAGACTAATTATGGGGAGTTAACGTTCTTTACCTAACAAATATGACAGTCCTGATAGGAGCAGTTGAGTCATTGAATGATTGTGTTTTATAGTACGATTCTTGTTGAGATAGAGAGCTTACGTGGAATTTGGCACTTGGGAGGATCATGTGTTCGGGTGCTGAATCTTACCTGAAGCTAAAAGCCTCAGTAGGGAGTAGATGTTGCTGTAAATGAAACCAAATTCGTGTGAGCATTGTAGACTATTAACATGTTGTCTAGTGAATGTGTTTTAAAGTTCTCACCAGCTATATCCTCTGCTCCGTTTGTTGGTATCACAGCATGGGGGCCTAGGCTTTGTTGTACACATGTAAGAGTTGGTGTTGTACTACTGCTGGCATGTTGAGCTGTGAAAAAATGAAAAAGTTGGCTGGTAGAAAATTTTCAGGCTTTAAAAATGGGAGATGTCCTAAGCGAAGCTTCATTACAACCCATTCAAGGTGTGTTGTGAATTGTTAGCTGCACCGCACCTGAGCACAATGGTTAAAGGAAACATGCCAGAAAGGGTAGGACCAATGCGTGATTAGTTTTAGTTTGAGTGCCTTATGGTTCCTCTAGCTTTCCTGCTTGATTGCGAGCAAGTTGCTTAACTTGGCGTAGCTGCGTGCTCACTTGGCGGGCTGACTTCCCTAAATAATGTAATAAATTAAATAGTATCAACTTGAAGCGACGGCTTATACCTTATGAATGTGGGAGACCATAGACTCTATTATAGTAGGATGTTCTTATCCAGGCAGTTTCTTCTTGTAGCATAGAAGCTGAGTTTGCGCTATCATTGATATCAGATTCATTAGATTTAGAAATCCAGTATAAACTATAAACTCTGATTGTGCACAATACCAACGCCTTTTTCGTATGTGTGATGGAGACGGGTTGATATGCAGCGGCTGTCCCACTGTGATCACTCTGATCACTAATATCTTCATCTTCTCCATCTTGTTTTCTCTTGACCATTTCTGCAGGAAATATTGATGTTCAGGTAAGGAAGTTGATTTAATTTCGAACTTAAATTATTCAGGTAATAATCAATCAGAGTTCAATAAAGCAAAACTTAATACCTTGAAGAAGTATACAATCTCTATTATTATAATAGATAAGCAATTAAACAGAGCTCAGAGATTAAAGAGCAAGGTCAAGATAATTGCTTTTACGTCAAACATGAATCAAAACATCAAATAGCTTTTAAAAATTCAAACTTTAAAGAAACCCAAAAGCCAGAGACACGTACGGTCAATAGCAGAGGTGTTGAGCTGCTCCAGGGCCGAGATGCTTGCTGACTTGGACGGAGAAATCTCTCAACGGGCCCTCTGCCTCAGGATTCGTCTTGACCCGTTGTTATCGGAGAGCACGAGTTCTAATCAGACCCGACAGTGTTGGAGAAGAATATGGATCACCTGGATTCGATAACAGCATATTCAGCTTCGATTGATAAGGAAGGCGTTAGAAACCTCCATAGAGAAATCAGAAAACAAAATTAGAAAACGAAAAAAACAGAAACAGTCGTCAACTTGCTACAACTTGCCATCGACCATTAACAGATCAACACCCATGAAAATGGGTATCTTAAATAGTCCCATATTAGAAAAACTTAGAAACTGTAAGCCTGGTTACCTTTCCATGGATCCGTAACAGATCAAGGCGAGCTTCCCAGAATCGAAGGAGCCTTGTTACAACACTCTCCCAATAGCGATTTAAGGAAGAGAAGCTGTACAGTGAGGATTACACGGATAGAAGATGGAAAGCAAACGATACAAATCGACACTCTTTCATAATTTTGGGTTTAATGGGTTAACTTAATTGGAGTCTTCTAATTGGTTGATTTAATTTGCTGAGGTGGATAGGCTGAGAGGGCTTCATATTCCCCTTTTAGTATTGTAAGATAATGCGCATTGCTCAAAATTAGATAATATACATATAATTATGGACAAAATCATTTGCTACTCACTTTTGGGGTCAAAAACGGTCACGACGAAGTTAACGTCCAAATCTCCGCAATATATAAGTATTACTCTCCGCAGCGTAGCTTTTCGAGATAAAGTTTCATCTCGAACTTTACTTAGATCAAACATAAGCCATCGGAAACATACCCAAACTAATTACGGATAAGTTCGAGTATGACAATCGGAACACGGACAAACCAAGCTCGGTCATTGCGCAACTACCGCACATGCACTGTCCGGTCGCTACGTAGCGACCGAGCTCGAGCCAAAGCCCGGTCGCTACGTAGCGACCGAGCTTGAACCAAAGCTCGGTCGCTACGTAGCGACCGAGCGTTCGTCCCACTCGGTCGCTATGTAGCGACCGAGATCGAGCCAAATCTCGGTCGCTACATAGCGACCATGCTCTTCCGAAACGTCGATACGACACCAGTCCATGCATTCTCGTCTATCCTTCGATGCTATCTCCCGAAGACCATAGCGACCTCAGTTCATGTTTTCCGCCATTCTAAATCATCGATCAAACATTGCGATTAAAACCGCGGAAAGTTCGTTTTTTATCGAATGAAGTCGCAGTAAACGCTTCGAATCGGAAGACGGCCCAAAGGGACCTAAAACACGACTCGAGGCCCATCCTACGATTTCTTAACCAAAAGCCCGTAAACCGTAGCACGGTTTACGCTTGGCGCGCAAGGAATGATAAATGTCAAGTTTTCTCGGATAAATACGAAATTTTGAGGATAAATACAAAGATCGGAAAAAATAAAATATCTCCATTTTATGCTATGACGGCTTAAGGGAAAAAGAGTAAAAGCGTAAACCAACCTTGGAGCGAGTATATAAGGAGTCCTAGGCGAGATGCATAGGGAGAGAACTTTTCAGAGCAAACTTAGCACTTAGAGCAATTTAGGCATATTTCCGTTTTTGTTATTTGAGCTGCGACTCAATTAGGTTATTGCCGTCTTAGGATTTTAGAACTAGGAATCTCGCCAACAGCTCTCATAGCCCAGGCACTTACCTTGTTGTAACGCTCAAACGCGAATTCGGAATAAGATCTACTTTGCTCTCTTTTCGATTTCTTATACTTTATCGTTGTTATTCTCGTGTTCTGATTGCTTAACGTGTGGTATTAGCAGATATCCGAGACCTCTGGAAAATTAGGGTTTTCCTAGTTTTCTTATTTTAACGGAAATCGACAGTGCAAATTTCGGTTCCCACAGTTTGGTGCTAGAAGGAGGGGGAGGGGGTACGAATCAATCTAACCCGCAAAAGCCACATCGCGCTCAATCAGCATGTCAACTGACAACGCGGATAACGTGCAGACTCCTCTTAACGGAGGCAGCGGCACCGATCTCCACACTCCAGCAGCGGACGTATCCGCGGCCAACGCATCAGCCAACGCCGCGGCGCTCGAGGAGTTTAAAAAGATGTTTGCCACCTATGAAAAAAGGTCGGAAGAACAGGACAGGCTCGTGAGCACCTTGACCAAACAGGTTGAGCAATCCGTCCCCGCGGAACCACTAAAGTCCGTGGGAAAAGACTCGACTTCGCTACCCCACTCGATAGACCTGGAGTCGCGCAGAAACGACCTTCGGGTCAAAACCCTAGCGAAAACTCTCCCGTCGAAAAGGGGAACCCCGAAAGTCCTCCGCCTCCCACAAAGGATTCAGAGGATAACGAAGTCGAACGCGTTGACCTGGATTTTAGCGATGTCTCCAACGATACTGATGAGGACGTCGACAGACATCCAAGAAGGACCAAAAGCCGATCTGCTGGGGAAGCTCTATGTTTGACAAACCAATGACAGAAGAGGAGGAAATGAACGAGCAAGAATAGCTAACTAAAAAGCAAACCGAGCTCACCCGCAGTAAACGCCGACAGGCTCAGAAATCTGCTGACGAGACATCGGATATCCGCGATCTTTGCGACTATATCACCAAGACTGCCGCAGAGGTAAGAGCCCGTAAAGTCTCAAATCCATCACGCTACTAGCGCTGCCCCTGAAATTGATAGGCTGCTGGAAGGGGCTCGGAAGACCCCCATCACCACTCGCATCTCAGATATGGGGGTTTCCAATCCGGGAAAGATCAAAGTACCAAAGTATGATGGTACGACCGATCCAAAGGCGCACCTTCAGGCTTTCCACATTACGATGGGAAGAGCGAGACTGAAGGATGGCGAAAAAGACGCCGGCTATTGCCGCCTGTTTGTCGAGAATCTGGTAGGAGCAGCCCTTGAATGGTTCGCACGCCTTAAGCGAAACTCTATCAGGAGTTTCCGAAAACTCGCATCGGAATTTCTCAAACAATACTCTATGTTCATAGATAGATAAACTTCCGATGTCGATCTCTGGAGTCTATCCCAGAGGGAAGACGAACCCCTCCGCGAGTTTATCAGCCGATTCAAGCTGGTGACGTCCAGGGTCAGTGGGATAAGCGACAAAGTGGCCATCGACGCGTTCAGAAAAACGCTCTGGTACAAGTCGAAATTCAGAAAATGGATAACCCTCGACAAACCGCGGACGATCTAGGACACCCTCCACAAGGCAACAGACTACATCATAATCGAGGAAGAAACGAAAGTTTAGTCGCAAAAACATAGGTCAGCGAGACCATCCTCAAAAGACGTAGAGCCGAAAGCGAAAAAGAAGAACTCTCGTAACGACAAGTATGTCCATCACGAGGGAGAAGATCTCCAAGGAGCACACAATTACACGATCAATTCGGACCAGGGCCGAACCACGGGTAATACGTGGACCCGCAATCAAGGATATGATGAAAACACCTTCTGCAAGTTCCACCAGTCCCGAGGACACTCCACGACTAACTGTAAAGTCTTGGGAGCAAGGCTGGCCGCGAAGCTACTCGCTGGAGAGCTCTCGGAAGTAACCAGCGTTAAAGATCTCATCCTCGATTCCGATCGCCCTCCAAACACGGACAGAAATCCACCCGCTGAAAAATCCCCTCAACGAAACCAACCCGGGGATAAACGCGGCAGGAGGCCGGACGACAAGGGGAATGATAACAATCGTCGCAGAGTCAACATGATCATCGGAGGATCGCAATACTGCAACGATACTGTTTCGGCCATCAAGGCTTACCAGCGGAAGGCAGAGTCGAGTGCAAACTGGCCTACATGGTCTCCGCCTCGAGATGGCCAAAATTGCCTGATCACCTTCACAAAGGAGGAAGCTGGTGGCATCGATCAACCTCACTGCGATCCGCTCATCATAGATCTCGTCATACGAGACCTAGAAGTCGAAAGGGTACTCATCGACACGGGATGCACGGTCAATGTAATCTTCCGCGACACTCTCAATCGAATGAGCATCGTACTCGGGGATGTAATTCCGACGCCAAAACCACTCACGGGTTTTTCGGGCAAAGTATCGATGACTCTCGGATTAATCCAGTCGCCAGTCATGGCCAAGGAGATCACAAAAATCGTCGAGTTCGCGGTAGTCGATCATCCCGCTATCTACAACGTGATCATGGAAACCCCATGGCTCAACGCCATGCAAGCAGTTCCGTCAACCTACCACCTGAGTCTCAAATTCCCAACCCCAAGCGGAGTCACGGTTATCTAGGGATGTCAAAAACAGTCGCGGCTATGCTTCCTCGCAGAGCACAAGTTAAGGCAAATCGCGACTTCTGCGACAGCAAATCGCAAACGCACGAAGATAGATCAACCTTCGGCCAAAAACGCCCCAAGGAAAGACGATTTAACATCGTCTGCCGATGCAAATGCCTCAGACGTCGAAACTCAACACGAGTCCAAAGCCGACGCTACAACTCAACCGGAACATCCGGAAAAGAGCATCGACCCGGGCACGATCGTCACAATCAAGGCGGTCAGCACGGCGACAACCGTCGAGTAACAAACGCTTGCGGCATGAAACAAAACTACGAGATGGCTTGATCCTCGAAAGGGGTACGTAGGCAGCTCGTTGAAAGACGAGTTTAGCTATCCCCCTCTCTGAAAAGGGGGGAGGGGAGTGGGTGCGTATACTCGTATACTCCCACATAGAAAAAGATGCATCATTGTAACCGAGCTTTTAGAAATTCCAAAAACTTTTACTACAATTTCTCCTTTTTTATCAAAACGCTTACGCTTCAGTTAACGCAAAAAGTTTTAGGACACGCCTAGAAACGTTAAGACTCTCGTCAGCAGCCTCATCCGGCCCAAAATTGCAAAACGATCATCCTTCAACACTTAAGATACACGTATAGTCCTCGAAACGACTGCGAGACATCCCAAAGTCAAAATTCTAGATAATACGAACTAATTGTTTGATCACGACCACCAAAACCTTACACCCCGTTCGTCGATTGGCCCCGACTAACTCGCCAGCCGTCATAAACAAACACAACTCGATCACTCTTTTGATCTTCAAACGTCCAACGCAAGGACGAAACTGCGCTACAACAAAAATCCAAAATTTTGGTTTAGCACTTCCAGTTGGCTTAAAAATTGTCTCTGAGAAGATGCTCGATTCGTACCATACAAGTCGTATAAGCCGAGAACCTATCACGGACTTTAAATCGGTACGAATCAGTGATACCACTCAAATTACCCTAAGGAGTGTTACTCTCATCAAAAGAGGTTCAGATGTAGTACTTAGGGATCGAATCCACAAGGAGCTAGGGAACAATTAAATCTAGTGTTTATTAATTCTAAGGGTTGTAAATGTTTAAATGAAATAACAATAGTAACAAGCGAGTAAGTAATAAATGTAACTTGGTTGGAAATGATATTAGATGCAGGGCCACTATTCAGGTGTTGGAGATTATAATACCTATAGATGCCTAATTTTTGCATGCATGATATATTAGAGCTCAATCGCTTAACTCAGTGATTAGTTGTCGCATGTTTCACTGGTTAACAGGCTAGATCTCGTGTCTCAACGGTTAGTATGTCGACAACGAGAGAGTGTCGATCGATGGTCTATTAAGACGTCGAGCAATACACCTTTGCCATCGTCGATCGATAGTCAGTTGAGGACATCGATCGACGGGTTCTAGCCAAGCCTTTGCGCGAGTATGAAATGCCCTATTAAGATACTAAATTGGCGGTTAGCCCTCTCTAGCAATCCTAATATGATAGATAGATGTCAGGATGGGATAACAAGGGTGCTTGAGTATTCAATCCTATGATCAAGTTCTAGTTAGCAAGGCTAAAACAAGCAATGAATACAAATCTATCATGAATATCACAACAAGACAGATCTATAGTTTGGGGCTAATCCCACAAACCTATCTGAAGCCTGGATCTAATAATTGAACTACTCAGACATAGCAAAGCAATTCATAACAATGAAGAAATATAAACTCATAGTATAGATGAAAAGAAATGATAACAAGGAGTTCCAATCACAAGTGATCTTCTCTCCAAAACTTGTAACAAAAAGGTCTCTACCAAAAAGCTCTCTTTGCCGTCAAAACACTTAAGCAGTATATAATCTACTAGGTTAAAAACTCGTCAGGGCATTTTGGTAATTTGGCTTGGCCTTGGTTTTTAAGTCTGCTGAATCCAAAATGTCGCGTGTCTGATGTCTCGACATTGATCGATGGTACTTGTGTACATCGATCAATATAAATCTTCATCTGTCGAGGCATCTCCTGGTATCGATCGTCAGCACTGATGCACATCGATCGATTGTTCTTCCCCTCGTCGACCTCTACGTGGTCAGCTCGGGTGAAATGTCCTTTAAGCTCCAAAATGCTCCAAAGTCATAGTTTTACTCCGAAATGCACCTGAACCTGAAAACATACCTAGAAGAGTAGAAAACATATATATATAGTAAAATACTTATATACCCTGGATGAAAACGAGTCAAATCCAAGGTATATCAACTCCCCCAGACTTACCCTTTTGCTTGTCCTCAAGCAAAACATACATGCAGTCTCTCTGAAAGAGGTTTAAAAATATTAGGGACTTAAGATTTTATAGCATAGAAATCTTTTCCTCAACAATTTTGCAACCCAATTTAAAAAGTCCTAATCACAAAAGCACACTATGCAATATCCTAGCTTAGCAACCATTTCTAACGTAACACAACTCATCAATTCACGTCTGACATCCCCTCTACTGATTTCATTCTTAGCATAAATATAAAGTGAATGCTTTACCTTGGGAGTATCGATCACAGGATGCAAGGATTTCAGACAGGTATCTGGAGCTGCAGGTAAAAGTTAGTTCTTAGTTTCTCTCTCTCTAATTTTCTCTCTTGAGTCAAAGTCTGCTTCCATTGCAGGATCAGTGACCAAGATTGGACATGCTTCCATGAATCAAAACTTAATGGTGGTTGCCACCAAGTTCTGTTTACTTCTTTTTGACCTATATTCAAGAGTTCTTTGCGAAAGCGAGCCTTGAAGATTGCCGCCTCCAAGTCCCATTTCGAACTCTTTTATTGGAGTCTTTATGAATCAAACCTTAATGGTTTTAGCCACCAAGTCATGTTCAGACTCATCCTAATTAAACAATAGATCTTATTTATTTATTTTATTTTTTTAATATACTCACTAACTAATCTAGAGTCGAAATTTAGAGAGAGAAAATGTGATAAATAATCTACACCAGGCTTTACCTTCCAGACCTGTCTGAAGAATCCGATCCCATGTATACCAAGCCCAAGACAAGCGGTTATGTCAGGTTTAGTGTTGAAAATCAACTTTGATTACTTTATACGTTCAAGGCAAGTGTGTAGTTGATAGGTTGATCTACTTTAGCATCTATAGTGCTATCTGCAATCAGTAACTCTAAAATGGTGCTAAAGATTGATTAGATATTCAAGTTTAAATCAATATAAGATTATAGTCCCTATTTTCAATAGCTAAGCATAATTTATTAAAATTCCTTTTATATAAGAATAAAATAAATTATATCAGTAAATCTCCCCCCAGACTTAAATTACATTGTCCTAGTGTAACTCAGCCGGAGTTATGATGGAATAGTTCATGATGTACGAAATGTAACAAGTAGGGAAGATACATCTGACCGGATTAGATATCGATCGTTGGGAAAATGTTACATCGATCGTCGTGTGGTTGTCTATGTCGAGCGATGTCGACGTCTCGTCGGCGGTCAATATTCAGGTCCTCCTACTTGGGTCTCCTAAATCTTAAAGAAATAAAACGAATATAAATAGATGCTAGCTAATAAAACAAAAATAAAATACCTAATAGTGGGTTGCCTCCCACTCAGCGCTTGGTTATAGACATTTAGCTTGACTGTGGTAGTGATTGGCTATTGGGTTGAGAAACAACTGCTTGTTGGAAAGAAAGCATCCATGTCATCTCTGCACATTCTGGACCAAGATCCAGTGAAACTTCTTGTGGCCTCATCATTTCTTGTCCATTTGTCATCCATTTTCTCAAGTACATTGGAGATGTTCTGTAGCCTTTCCTGAACGTTGTCAATGCTGACCTGGTGCCAGCATATGTTGTCATAGGCGTATGCTGAAAGTTCTGTCAGTTCCTTTTGCATTGACTTTACTGTCTTCTGTATCAGCTGCTCGACGACTGGTGTAGGCTCAGCGTCGATCGATGCGATAAGGTGTTCGTTGGTCGATCTAGGCGAGTTGCCATCGATCGATTTCGCTCGTGTCCTGTCGATCGATGCTGATATCTGGTATTGAGCTGCGAGGTTGCCTCTGAATGGCTTTGACTTCTTTCTGTAGCCATTCTGCGTGGCTGTCTAGTTCACCGATTTTGTTGTCGAATGGAAAGTAGATGTCATCGCAGCGTTTGTCAAATCGTTTCTCCATGGTGTCTATAGCAGTGTAGATCTTGGATGTGATCTTGTCAACCTCTGCTGTTGTGTAAGGAAGTAACTCCACATGTTCTTGCCATCGATCCAAGGCCCTCGTAGCCTGTCGATCGATGCTGATTTTGCCTGCAAAAAAAATTGATTAGTGATGTTATCAATATCTTTTTGGGCATGGAGTAATTGACTAGACAATTTGTTTAAATATATCATGACTGGTGATATAAAGCGGTCATGCATGTCCTCGTAAGTCCTCAGCCTCTCATTCATGGCTGAGACCTTCGCGTTGAGCGATGTGAATGTACACACGTCGATCGATGTGGCTGGTTGTTGGTCCTTCTTGCGAATGGTATCCAGATCTTGCTGTAGTAGCTCGATTTTAATGCTTAGCCAGTACACGTTGTTGTTGAGAGGGTAGTATACGTCGTTTATCCTCGTGTCTATGTATGAGACTTCCCACTCATCCTTGTGTTATGCTGATTATTGCGGTTCTGCAGGGATCTGGGCTGTAGGAAGACTGACGTCGATCGATGGTGGATGTGGTGCGTCGATCGATGTTGAGGTCGTGGCTTCGTTCTCAAGTTTCTGACGTAAACTCTCAATTTCTGCCTTCATTTCTGCCATACTTCTGAAAAGCTCATTGTAGCCTCTATCCAAAGGTTGATGTGTATCTTCTACCAATGATTTGAGCTCCTCTCCCAATTTCTCCTGAGCTCCACAAATACCAAACACCATCTCATTGATTTCATCTTTGGTGTAGAGTTCTGGTGCCAGTCTTGTGAGTGTGAATGAAGTGGCATGTTCTGGAAGACAGATGTGGCTCTCTTCAAAAAGAGATGCTCTTTCCAGTAGTTTCCTGATGTCGTCCTTTGTGACAGGTATCATCTCACCAGCTACGCCTCGTGCGTGTCCACACTCATCTCTGTAGACTCCATACTCGTCCCTTCATTCCCAAGTGAACTTTCTGGCTCCGTACATGTCGAAAGCGCGGTTTATAAATTCATAACGTCTGTCGATCGACGTCGGTTCATCCCTATCGATCGACGTTGGTGTTACCCTGTCGATCGATGTCTCAGTTGTTCCGTCGATCGATGCTTGCCCTTTTGGTTGGCGTAATAGATCTGGATTGATTTCTGTTGTGGTGACTCCTACGTGGTTGTTAGGATCTGTTTGAATGACGTCTGGAGTGCCACGTTGCTGTGAGAATAGGTTGTTAGGTCCATTTGCTACTTGAAGGATATCTGCTATGTCCTCTCTGGATACTTGTAAGATCCTTCCATCCATTGCACGTGCGTTGCCATCTGTGTCCCTGAAAATACCAAATTCATCAGGTGTTAGAAAACCGTAATCAATTTTTGCATAATCATTCAATTTAGAAATAGAAAGATTAGGGTTTAGAGTAGTATCGATCGATGTAGATACAGTTGCATCGATCGATGGCAGAGTAATTTCTGCAGAACTTGTGTTCCTGAGATGATTGCTCTTCATGGATTTTTCTGTTAATGTAGAAGGAAGAGTGTTCATCTTTTTTTGCTTGTGTGTCTGCTCTGGTGTGTGTAGGTGGTTTCGGGGGTGCAAAACGATTTATATAGGTATTTATAAACCTAGTTGGAGAGAGAATATTCTCTTGCTCCTGAATTTTCGCTGCGGCGCGAATATCGATCGATGTTCCTGTGTGAGTGTCGATCGATGTGAGCGGTTGTTTTGCTGGACGAGGGTGGGTATCGACCGATGTGGAGTGCACAGCGTCGAACGATGTTGGAAACGTGTTGGTGAACTCATGTGTTTCAAATCTTTCATCCTGCAAAGATATTTCTATTGCACGTTCTTTCCAATAATCCTAATTGTATTCCTCTGTATGTTCCTCGTTAGGTGAAGTAATTACAGTGTCAACTGCAAAACTTTCATGGAAATCACTGTCTGCCCTACTGCCTATAGAATAATCATCATGTCCTCTCTTGCTTGGAGGTTGGAAGGCAAAGTGTTGGTAACAATGATTAGGTGGAGCGAAATGGTCAACTTGGTGCTTTACGTCGAGTGACGTGTTGTTGCGGTCATCGGTCACCGTTGACTCATTAGAATCGATCGATGGAAAGGTTGGGGTGTCGATCGATTCCGAGTACTATGTTTCGTACTCCGATTCGTACTCTGCTCCACAATGGCATGCGCCAATGAAGCCAAGTTCTTTCCCGTAATCCACAGAATTAATGACCTTTTGCTTAGGTCGGATGGGGTCGTAGTGGATGTTGGGGTCTATGAGCGTCAGACACAATTTGTTTTTGCTCATGTCACATACAGCCCCTACTGTAGCTAGGAAAGATCTTCCAAGCAGAAGTGAAGAGTTCCAGTTAAGCTCGATGTCTAGGACATGAAAATCTACAGGGACAAGGGCATTACCAATCTGTACCTCCAGATCTCTTATGATTCCTCCTGATCGTTTCTCTGAAAGATCTACGAAGGTGAAGGATTCCGTTGAAGGTTCAATGGTCAAACCAAGCTGGTCTGCCATGATCCTAGGGAGGATACTAACTGATGCTCCTGTGTCACACATTGAATGGTGAAATTCAACACCCTTGACTACGCATGGTATTGCAAACTTCCCAAGATCACTCTTCTTCGTCAATGTGATCATGTGTTTCATCTTCTCTCTGACTTGATGAAACATTCTCCTAATATCCTCCTCAGTTACTTTTGTTTCTCTGAAGAACATCCACAACCGGTGTGTGAAGTAAGCTTCATCAAAAGGTTTTTCGATTGGGATTTTGAGGACTCTTTTAGTGAAACCATCCATCTCCTTATCGTTAGCTTCCCTCTTAAGGTTCTTAGGAATCTTCTCCTTAACCTTCTCCCTTCCGTTTCCTGATTTTCTTGAACTGGTTCTGGTGAACTGTTTAAAGGGTTGGGTTTTGGTTCGGGTGGGTTAGCTAATGTTTTTGGTGGTGGTCTGAGTGCGTTGATGTAATCATTATCGATTGAGGGTAACCGCACTTGGTATGTCAGAGGTTTCCGTCGATCGATGGGAGGTGTGTTTTGACGATCGACGTCGGACTCACTCTGTCGATCGATGGTTGGCTCAACTGATCGATCGATTTTATCATAGAAAGGGGAGGGTGGGTGAGGATGCTTAGCTGCGAATTCTTCATGAGTTAGAATTTGAACCGCATTGCAATCAGTCGATTCAGCGGACGACGTCGATCGATGACTGGAGTAATCCGTCCATCGATCTTCATCATGGTCTGTTAATCGATGCGAGTTCATCGACATCGATCGACACCATTGGGATCCGCCGAGACTCATGGAGCTTTCGATTTCGAAGTCTCCTTCCTCAAGCTTTTCATTTCTCACCACTTGCCAGAAATCATCATTTATGATAGCATTTACGTGGTGTTTTCCTTTGTCGGCTCCTGCCTCTCTAGCGAAAGCTTCTTGCCTCTTTATAGTCTCGCCCGTCTGAATTACTTGCGTTTCAAGTTTTCTCACCTGAGTCCCTAAGGTCTCGATTTTGGTGTTCAGATTGTTGTAGACGGAGTCTATTTTACCGTTGAAATCCCCGGTGATTTGTTGTTGTCCCAACAGTACTCGATCAAGCATCTCTTCGATCTTGCTTTCCTGAGACTGGGGTGGTGGATTTTGGTAGTAAGAGTTCGAGTAGCTTTTGCTGTTGTTGAAGGGTTTTTGAAATTGTGAACTTTGGTTACTTCTTTGACCATTTCCAAAGAAGTTTCTGTTTCCGCCCTGGTTTCCAAATTTCTGGAATCTGGTACCTCCGATATAGGTCACATTTTCTTCTCCTTCCGTATCTGCTACTTCTCCTTCAGCTGAACAGACTTGATTCCTAAGAAGCTCGTGCACCACATCTAACTTAGCTCTTACTTCGTCCATCTATTCCTTCCCGATAGAGGGTACAGATTTCTTCCGTTTAGAGTCAGTGTTTTTGGTGCTGCTGCTGTTAGCAATGTTTTCGATAAGTCTCACAGCTTCACCCGGATTCCGAGTTGTGAAGTTTCATTCACTTGCCGTATCAAGAGCCATTTGATACTGTAAGGCGAGACCTCAGAAGAAAGTGCTTAACAGCTGCACTTCGTTAAATCCGTGGTGTGGACAGTCTCGCTGGAAGAATGATGTTAGGAGTTTTCAAGATGTTAGGAGTTTTCAAGGTTCCTAAGACAAATGTTGTAGTATAAATGATTGTCGAACCAGTTCTGAGGGATATCAAAGCACCGAGAATGCAAGTACTCACTTAATCTAAGTGCAACCAATGATTTAGATGGGTTTTAAACTACTACTAATACTAGAAAGCAATAACATAATGATACTTTCTTGACTAAGGGAAAAGAGAACTCATGGGCATAGGGATTAGACCTTGGGTGATCAAGTATCGAACTAAGGATGGCAAATAATCAATCAAACTATCAACCTTAAGCCTAGACACAATTCTAAGCAAGCTCTATGTCTAGATGAATGCTCATTTGCTAACATATCTCAAACATCAAATGTCTTTGGTTGAATAATATGAAAGCAATCATTACTAACAAGTCTATTAGCTATTTTAGCACCTTTAACAACAAATGTCTTTGGCAAAGTATACTAAAAGCCTAGGAGAGTTGTCTCAGGCATTTCATCAAACACCTTTTGGGTGGAAAATGCCTATTGATCAACTTTTGAGTGGCCAACTCAGAAGATGCATTATGAATACTCTACTAGCAAAGAACAAGAATGATCTACACTAAAACATCCTAGAACTAACCTAATCACCCTTGATCTCCCTAACCCATGAATTCAAAAGGTGATTACTCACTAATCTCCATGATTCCTCTTAAACCCATATTGGATTTCAGATTAATCATGTAGAGAAATAGATAAGAAATCAACAAGAACACAAGATAAAAACAATGAAATCTCAAGAAGTTTTACTAGTTGTTCTCTCTAGAAAAGAGATTATCCGCCTCCCATGGCTTACATGATCAAATACTTGGTACCTCCCCCAAACTTGAGTTACACAGTCTCTGTGTTGTCAAGTAGAGAAAGAGATACCGAAAAGAAGACTAATATGCAAAAATAAAATGGTATATACAAGGGAGTGTGGTGGGTTACCTTCTATGGGGAATGAGTAGAGGGAGATGCTCCCTCCTCGTCGTCCTCAGGTGGTAACTCTTCAAGGTGCTCATCAGCAGGAGTGCTCATCTCTTCAATGTAGAAGGCTTGCCCGAACACAGTTGGTTTCCTCATTTTTTCCTTGATGTCAAAGTGGAGGATGTTCTCTTTACCCAAATGGAGATCAATCGTGCCTTCGTTCACATTAACAATAGCTCCTGCTGTAGCTAAGATGGCCTTCCTAGAATCAATGGGTCTTGAGCCTCCTCACCCACCTCAAACACCACAAAATCTGTAGGTATCTCATACCTTCTAATCTTCACAGGGAGGTCCTCTAAGATGCCCACAGGGTACTTCACTGAACGATCAGCTAACACCAAAGAGAGTCTACACTTCTTGTACTGAGTGAATCCAAGCTTCTTTGCAACAGACAAAGGCATCAAGCTTACACTAGCTCCCAAATCGCAGAGACATTTCTCAAATACCATAGGTCCAAGAGCACAAGGTAGTGTGAAGCATCCTGGATCCTCTAACTTCTCTGGAACATCAAGCCTCTGGATGATGGCACTGCACTCATGGGTAAGAATCATCATGCCTTCCATCTCCTTTTTCTTTGCAGCTACAACATCTTTCAGGAACTTGCTGTATTGAGGAATCAACATGAAAGCATCAGTGATGGGCATTGCAACCCGAGCCTCACTCATTTGCTTCTCAAATAGAGCCTTGTACTTCTCTAGCAGCTGCCTCTTGAATCTACCTGGGAATGGAAGCTTGGGTTCGTAGGGAGGAGGAACAAAAGAACTTTCACTTGCTGGAGTAACAACTTCACCATCTTGTATTGTTTTCTTCTCTTCTCCAACCTTTCTTTTACCTTTAGCTTCCATAATCTTCTCCAAAATTTCATCATTAGTCTTCTCATCAACAATTACCACATCATCATCTAAGTTGATGGCCACCTCCTCACCTAGTTTCTCAGCATCCTTGGTGAGGGTTCTAGGAGGTAACTGCTTACCACTCTTAAGGGTGATAGCTTTGGCCTCCTTGGGATTTTGGTCAGATTTTCCAGGTAGAGATCCTTGCTGGCGATTCTGGTGAGTGTTCATGGAAGCAAACCGATTCTCTAAATTCTTGACTGTAGAAGCAAGGTGTGAGAATTTGTTGTTGAGCTCATTGTAGCTCCCATCAATCTTGGAATGAAGGTTCTTCAACTCATAACCAACATGCTTCTCACTTCTAGTCTGAGACTCCAAGATTTGTTTCAGTAAGGTATCAGTGTTGCTCTCTTGAGGAGCAGAGGAACCAGACGAGGGGTTTTACTGAGGCTGATAGCTGCCTTGCTGGTTGTTTCTTGGCGAATAACCACTCTGTTGGTTGTTTGGATAGGATTTTTGTTGGTAGTTGTTGTACTGAAAGTTGGGCTCCTTTTTGTACCAGCTACCATTGTTGTTAATGAAACACCACTCCTCTTGACCTTACAAACCCTCAACCTCATTGACAGCAAGTGGATCTTCCTGCTTGGAGTTACCAACAAACTTCAGCTGCTCTTGGGTGGCTTTTTCAGCAATGAGTAGGTCGATCTTGTCTTCCAAAGCTTTGATCTCTTTTCTTGTCTGCTTATCATCTGTTCTACTGCCTCTGTCGTGGTCTCCACTGTAGACTGCATCACTCTTTACCATGTTGTCAACCAGCTCTTCTGCATCCTCCTCAGTTCTCCCCAAGAAGAACCCATTGCTAGCTGTATCCAGTCTGGCTCTGTACTTAGGAAGAGCACCACGGTAGAATGTGCTCAGCAAGCTCTCCTTAGAGAAGCCATGGTGTGGGCATTGAGCTTGGTAGCCCTTGAATCTCTCCCAGGCTTCACTGAAACCTACCAAGTTCTTCTGTTGAAAGCTGGAAATCTCGTTTCTCAGCTTAGCAGTTCTTGAAGTAGAGAAGAACTTCTCCAAGAATGCTTTTTTGCAGTCATCCCAAGTGGTGATGGAGTCGCTGGGTAGAGACTTCTCCCACTGACGTGCCTTATCCCCCAAAGAGAAAGGGAATAGCTTGAGGTTTAAGGCATCTTCGGACACACCATTGGTTTTTGATAACCCACAGTAGCTGTCGAATCTGTCCAAGTTTTGATCATCTAGAGCCAAGCCATGATACTTGTTGTTCTCGATCACGTTGAGGAGTCCTGATTTGATCTCAAAGTTGTTGGCTGCCACAGCGGATGCTCGGATTCCCAATCGATGACAATGAATGTTGGGGCGGTCGTAAGTGACAATGGGTTGAGCTGCTCGCTGTTGGTTTTGAGGTATATCTCCCATATCAGTATCCAATCTCTGCAAGTGAGCATGTTGCTCTTCTTCTCTTCTGTTTCTAGCACACTCTCTCTCTAAAGCTCTGATGTCTGCAGCTGTTGGAACTAGGTTTGATGGACCCCTGCTCCTCAAGTTCATACACCTGTAGATTAAAGGGAGGTGAAGAAAGAGAATCAGTAACAAAAGAAAATAAAAATGACTTAGTCTCAAGCAAGTGACTAAATCTCAATGTTTAAATCTACTCAGAATTTGGCAACGGCGCCAATTTGATGTTAGGAGTTTTCAAGGCTCCTAAGACAAATGTCGTAGTATAAATGATTGTCGAACCAGTTCTGAGGGATATCAAAGCACCGAGAATGCAAGTACTCACTTAATCTAAGTGCAACCAATGATTTAGATGGGTTTTAAACTACTACTAATACTAGAAAGCAATAACATAATGATACTTTCTTGACTAAGGGAAAAGAGAACTCATGGGCATAGGGATTAGACCTTGGGTGATCAAGTATCGAACTAAGGATGACAAATAATCAATCAAACTATCAACCTTAAGCCTAGATACAATTCTAAGCAAGCTCTATGTCTAGATGAATGCTCATTTGCTAACATATCTCAAACATTAAATGTCTTTGGTTGAATAATATGAAAGCAATCATTACTAACAAGTCTATTAGCTATTTTAGCACATTTACCAACAAATGTCTTTGGCAAAGTATACTAAAAGCATAGGAGAGTTGTCTCAGGCATTTCATCAAACACCTTTTGGGTGGGAAATGCCTATTGATCAACTTTTGAGTGGCCAACTCAGAAGATGCATTATGAATACTCTACTAGCAAGGAACAAGAATGATCTACACTAAAACATCCTAGAACTAACCTAATCACCCTTGATCTCCCTAACCCATGAATTCAAAAGGTGATTACTCACTAATCTCCATGATTCCTCTTAAACCCATATTGGATTTCAGATTAATCATGTAGAGAAATAGATAAGAAATCAACAAGAACACAAGATGAAAACAATGAAATCTCAAGAAGTTTTACTAGTTGTTCTCTCTAGAAAAGAGATTATCCGCCTCCCATGGCTTACAAAAGTACTTAACTTAGGTTTAGAAAGTGTAAAACATCAAAACAAATGACCAAAAGGCCCCTGAAATAACATAAAAATCGTCCATGCAAAACACGCGGAGTGACCTAGCATAGTCGCTCCAAGAGGTCGCTCCCGACGCGTTTCTTTGTGTCTCGACCCGTCAAAACGTGAGTGACTTGAGCTGGTCGCTCTGGCTGGTCGCTCTGGCTGGGAGTGACCTCGGTAGGTCGCTCTGAGAGGTCACTCTGTGATGCTCGACCAGGATGGATATGCCTCTAGTAAATTGATCATAACTCCTTCATTACATCTCCAAATGACTTGAAACCACTTCCATTTGAAAGCTAACTCAATTTTCTGTGTCTCCACAAAATCTTAGAAACAGGAGATTTCTCTAAAGGCTCCATCCATGCTCATCTTTCACCTCCTTTTGGATCACAATGCAAACATCTCAAATCACTCCATGGCACACTCCAACACCTAATAAGGACAATGAATGCAAAATGCAACCTAGACATGGCGAAATCCTAATCTATATGATGAAAATGCTCATGGATGAATGGATAAAACAATGTAAATATGCAAGATATCAAAGAACTTAAATCTAATCCACGCATCTTTGAAGGACTCTCAAGCCTCCTGCGAGAATGTGGAGATTTTGTTTCGAAGTTCTTCAGCGCGCGCCTCATCGAAGAAGTTTCATAAGAAATCATTCTTGATGTCGGCCCAGGATGTTAGAGATTCTGTGGGTTGCTACCTAAGCCAGTGCATCGCTTCTCCATTCAGCGTGTATCTGAAGAGCTTGCACAGCAGGTAATCTTCGGGGACTCCTTCCATCCAAATAAAAGCAATTAGATCCTCGAACCGTTCCAGATGGTCCATAGTATGCTCGTGCGGTAACCCAGAGTGGGGTATCTGCGACACGAGAGTGTAGTATTGAGGCTTCAGCTCGAAATTCTGCTTCTGGATCTCCGGAAGTCGAATAGCTGATCTGTTGGAATAGTACTCATCTGGGCGATTGTAGTCGGCCAGTGGTTTCGATCGAGCGTCCTCGTCTACAGGTTGAGCAGCTCCTGTAGCATTAGCATCAGGGATTACAGTCCCCTGAGCATCTATTTTCTGACCTGTTGCATTACGCAGATGACCGGCCTGGTCATACAGGTTTCCGTTCTCGTCCTGTGTTAGAATAATAATGTTTACCATTTTTGACGACACGGTATCGATCGACGTACACGGTGTAGTATCGATTGTTTTCGAACGATTGGGATCGATCGACGATGACGGTCTGGTATCGGTCGACGGTTGGTTATGCGTATCGATCGACGATGAAGTTGTTGCGTCGAGCGATGTGGAACGTTGACCTCTACGGATGGTGCGTTCCAAGTGAGCAGGATCGTCTGAGAACATCAAGTCTTTCTCTTTGTTACTTCTGGTACCGCTGGGCATGCACCTGAAAAGATAAGAAAAAAGATTATTAGAAAGGGGGTAGAGAAAAGAATAAGAATCAATAAAACTAAATCTAATGGCGATCAAAGCTCCCCAGCAACGGCGCCAAATTTGATACCACTCAAATTACCCTAAGAAGTGTTACTCTCATCAAAAGAGGTTCAGATGTAGTACTTAGGGATCGAATCCACAAGAAGCTAGTGAACAATTAAATCTAGTGTTTATTAATTCTAAGGGTTGTAAATGTTTAAATGAAATAGCAAAAGTAACAAGCGAGTAAGTAATAAATGTAACTTGGTTGGAAATGATATTAGATGCAGGGCCACTATTCAGGTGTTGGACATTATAATACCTATAGATGCCTAATTGTTGCATGCATGATATATTAGAGCTCAATCACTTAATTCAGTGATCAGCTGTCGCATGTTTTACTGGTTAACAGGCTAGATCTCGTGTCTTAACGGTTAGTATGTCGACAACGAGAGAGTGTCGATCGATGGTCTATTAAGACGTTGACTGATACACCTTTGCCAACGTCAATCGATAGTCAGTTGAGGACATCGATCGACGGGTTCTAGCCAGGACTATGCGCGAGTATGAAATGCCCTATTAAAATACTAAATTGGCGGTTAGCTCTCTCTAGCAATCCTAATATGATAGATAGATGTCAGGATGGGATAACAAGGGTGCTTGAGTATGCAATCCTATGATCAAGTTCTAGTTAGCAAGACTAAAACAAGCAATGAATACAAATCTATCATGAATATCACAACAAGGCAGATCTATAGTTTGGGGTTAATCCCACAAACCTATCTGAACCCTGGATCTAATAATTGAACTACTCAGACATAGCAAAGCAATTCATAACAATGAAAAAATAGAAACCCATAGTATAGATGAAAAGAAATGATAACAAGGAGTTCAAATCACAAGTGATCTTCTCTCCAAAACTTGTAACAAAAAGGTCTCTACCAAAAAGCTCTCTTTGCCGTCAAAACACTTAGGCAGTATATAATCTACTAGGTTAAAAACTCGTCAGGGCATTTTGGTAATTTGGCTTGGCCTTGGTCTGCTGAATCCAAAATGTCGCGTGTCTGATGTCTCGACATCGATCGATGGTACTTGTGTACATCGATCGATATAAATCTTCATCTGTCGAGGCATCTCCTGGTATCGATCGTCAGCACTGATGCGCATCGATCGATTGTTCTTCCTCTCGTCGACCTCTACGTGGTCATCTCGGGTGAAATGTCCTTTAAGCTCCAAAATGCTCCAAAGTCATAGCTTTACTCCGAAATGCACCTGAACCTGAAAACATACCTAGAAGAGTAGAAAACATAGATATATATATATAGTAAAATACTTATATACCATGGATGAAAACGTGTCAAATCCAAGGTATATCAGTCAGGAAGAAATCACAACAGGAAAAACGTTAGCCGGCTAGTCACCGCACAAACCTTAAACCGAAAGTAAACCTAGGTCTTGCCCTAAACCCATCACATTGGCCTCAAACATCTCAAGACATGATATCTAAATGATACGAGATCTTAAATCATGTCTCTCCGTTCACATCTCAACATTCCCAAAAATCGTAAGAATTAGTAATTTTCTACGAAAAGTCACGAACGAACCGACAGATTGAACGTCTCATCGGAATTAAATATGAGACGACAACTCATATTTACTTCGAACTTACTCAGAAAAATTCGAAATAAAACATCCATCATATATATAAAACTGCGCAAAGCGGCAGGGATTCAAAGCCACCAACGGTCAGTCCCAGTAAACAATAAAACGGCCAAAATGGGCCCATACAATCTCTTGAAATAAAGGCCACATTCGGCCACATTCGGCCACATACATAGAACAGATAAACACCTCCCTATCAATGATCACTCCACCTCTAAAGGTCCAAAGTAAAAGTTCCCGGACAATGAAGCGCCGAACGCATCCGCATGACGATCAGGGGAAACCAGAATGGAATCCCAGAACCCTTGGATCCTCCCGTCGATCGA
This sequence comes from Brassica juncea, assembly GCA_018703725.1. Taxonomy (NCBI): domain Eukaryota; kingdom Viridiplantae; phylum Streptophyta; class Magnoliopsida; order Brassicales; family Brassicaceae; genus Brassica; species Brassica juncea. Next base: position 13,369,948 of record CM031931.1, read on the forward strand.
GGGAATGAGCGCCTCAGCGTGAGCATGTTCGTTCATGCTGCTCTTCATCAAACTCATTTCCTTCTCGAAGACGTAGTCGTCGGCTCGCGTCTTCCAAAGACTTCTGACTGAACCACGGCACTCACGGAAATTGCCCACCGAGGTAAAGGCGTCCTTGAGGTTCCCATACTCGACTTTGAACTGAGAGGCACGAGTCTTCATCACCTCGACGATCTCCTTCTTGCCCTTCCTTTCCGCCTTGCGGATAGCCCTCGCATGTTCACGAGCAAGTTGCGCATCTCGCCTTGCACGCGAGTGAGATCTCGTTCCGCTTTCTCCGCCTTAAAGCGATATACCATGGCTTCCCTGTGGCTCGCCTCAATGGCTGAGCCAAGCAAGTTGAGGCCCTGCGAAACCGGTTAACACGTTACAAGCGGAAAAAGAAACGCCTAGGCAATCGCCAAAATTTTTGAAAAAAAAATCTAACCCTGTTGATAATGCGAGACCCTTCCGCGACGACTTTCGGCCTCCCTGATTCATTTGTAGGCGGAGGAGCATCAAAGCCGAAGGGAAGACCAGCGAAGAAATCGTCGAAGTCCGGAATAGGAATCTCGCTAGTACCGCTTCCGTCGCCGTACGCAAGATCTGGATCCCATCCCGGAAGCATAGAATCGTCCGTCGAAAACTATATGTCACCAAGATCGATATCCTTCCCCTTCGAAGAGTTCCACCCCGTCGCAGCAGTGGGGGCAGCATCAGGACTCTGATCATCGGGCTCGGAGTCGTTCCCCGTTTCCGTGGGACCGGGACACACAAACCTCAACGCCTTCCGAACTCGCTTCGGCGTAAAGGAAGTCCAGAAAAACGGACCATTCCTAAGAAGATCCCTCACTTCAATGATATCCTTGAGGAACGGAGCAAGCGGGTTGATGAAGGGACGGTCATTCGGCAACCTCCGGAACAGTGGGATACAACTCTCTTCGACAGACGCAGCGTCTATACGAACAAAGAAGAAAAACTTCTTCCACGAGTTGAAGTTGGAGATGAACCTCTTAACCACCGACATAAAGCTCTGAGGGACCATCATATACTTGTCCGTATCCTTGACGAGCTGTAGCCTCAAAAGTGCTTCAAAGTGATCAACGGAAAGGGAGAGACCATGCTCGTAGCTCAGGATCAGGATTCCAATGAGATGCTGAATGGCAAGGGGATTCAGCTGGCTTATCGCCACCTCGAAACGGTCCAACACTCGGATGACGATTTCGGGAATCGGGAACCGCAAGCGACAACGAACTACGAACGCTTCGTAGCAAGTAAAATAACCCTCCAGGGGGCTATTAGCACGCTCCCCTCGGCGAGGAACCCGTAATTCCACCGTGCTTGGAATGTGGTAGAACGACCGCATGATCTCGAGGAACTCGTCGGTACTCCTGCTTGGAGCCCCTTCCTCGACTGCACGATGGGTCAGGACCGGGAACGACTTCTCTTTGGGAGGAGTGATCGAACCGTAATGCGCAACCCACCATGCCTCATTCTCGGTAGGATCTTCCGAGTGAGGCACAAACTCTATCTTCGGAACAAGGAGCTCTTCATGAGCATTTGCGGACGAATACCCTTTCCTCGAAATCTTTTTCTTGCTCGACATTTTATACTCCTCTTTTCGGAAACTAGAAGAAAAAGATAGAGAGAAAGAAAGAAATTTTTCTTAAGGAAAATCTTTGAGAAAACAAGCAAGTGAAAAAAATTGTGAAAAAGTTATCTCCCTTCTTATAGGCATGAGGAATTACTATTTACTTGCAGATTTTCGGACACAAACTTCGCTCAAATACACCAATCTCGTCCAAACTTGCCATACCGCGCGTTAGAATCTCGCTGGAAATCCACGATTCTAACGGGCTGGGGGGCTAACTGTTGGGGTCAAAAAGGGTCACGACGAAGTTAACGTCCAAATCTCCGCAATATATAAGTATGACTCTCCGCAACGTAGCTTTTCGAAATAAAGTTTCATCTCGAACTTTACTTAGATCAAACATAAGCCATCGGAAACATACCCAAACCAATTATGGATAAGTTCGAGTATGACAATCGGAACACAGACAAACCAAGCTCGGTCATTGCGCAACTACTGCACATGCATGCTGTCCGGTCGCTACGTAGCGACTGAACTCGAGCTAAAGCCCAGTCGCTACGTAGCGACCGAGCGTCCGTCCCGCTCGGTCGCTACGTAGCCACCAAGCTCTTCCGAAACGTCGATACGACACCAGTCCATGCATTCTCGTCTATCCTTCGATGCTATCTCCCGAAGACCGTAGCGAACTCAGTTCATGTTTTCCGCCATTCTAAATCATCGATCAAACTTTGCGATTAAAGCCGCGGAAAGTTCGTTCTTTATCGAAAGAAGTTGCAGTAAACGCTTCGAATCGGAAGACGGCCCAAAGGGACCTAAAACACGACTCGAGGCCCATCCTACGATTTCTTAACCAAAAGCCCGTAAACCGTAGCACGGTTTACGGTTGGCATGCAAGGAAGGATAAATGTCTTGAGGATAAATACGAAGATCGAAAAAAATAGAATATCTCCATTTTATGCTATGACGGCTTAAGGGCATAAGAGTAAAAGCGTAAACCGACCTTGGAGCGAATATATAAGGAGTCCTACGCGAGAGGCATAGGGAGAGAACTTTTTAGAGCAAACTTAGCACTTAGAGCAATTTAGGCATATTTCCGTTTTTGTTATTCAAGCTGCGACTCAATTAGGTTATTTCCGTCTTAGGGTTTTAGAACTAGGAATCTCCCCAACAGCTCTCATAGCCCAGGCACTTACCTTGTTGTAACGCTCAAACGCGAATTCGGAATAAGATCTACTTTGCTCTCTTTTCGATTTCTTATACTTTATCGTTGTTATTCTCGTGTTCTGATTGCTTGACGTGTGGTATTAGCAAATATCCGGGACCTCTGGCAAATAGGGTTTTCCTAGTTTCCTTATTTTAACGGAAATCGACAGTGCGAATTTCGGTTCCCACACTCACTCAAAATAAATATCAAGCTCTTGTTTTTTGCATTAACAAAAGTTCATCTAAAATTTCAAAAAACAACTAAATTAGTGTCTTTCTATTTTTAAAGTTTTATCTCCAAACCTATTAATATTTTAATCTTTTAAAAAGTAGAAAACAAGTTAAGTTAAAAAATGTATTTTAAATACAAAAATTTAAACAATGAATAATTTATTTATTTAAAAAAAAAAAAATCCGAACCCGACCCAAAATATCCGAATCCTCACCCGAACCCGGCCCAAAATACTCGAATCCGACCCGAAGTGTAGAAATATCTGAACGGGTTCTACACCTTTATACTAAAATACTCAAAAATTCTAAATATCCGATACGAATCCGAACATGTATCTGAACGCCCACCCCTACGATATACTATCATTTGTATCTTCCTTAAACAAAAAAACAATTAAGCCATTGATCATAAAATTTTCAATGTTGGACTTTTACAATTTTTAGTAATTTATAGTCGTTTTTAAAAATTCAAAATATAACATATAAGAAAAAATTAATCTTTTATTATATGTTTAATGTGTTTGTTTAATTTCTTTACAATAACATAAAATTAAACAAAAAAGATGAGAGTATACAAAAATTGTATTAAATATGTATTATTCATAATCATTCATTATCATATATATGTTAATCATATTAGGTAATTTTGTACCTTTTATTTAAGGAAATAAAAAATATTCTTTATACACTATTAATTAATTTGATAGTTAGTTTAATAAAAAAGCATAATATATGTTTAGATAGACGAACTTATTTTTCTATGATTGTAAGAATTATCCTCTTGTCAAAACATGGCTACGAAAACATGTTATAATGCTCTATGATTAATATATATGAGATTAAATCAAAAATCTATACTATATAAAAGTTGAGGCTATAAGTCATTGAGGGCGTCCACGTATGATTTAAAATGACTAATAGTATGATGACAAATCAGCATTTTAGTTTATTAGTTTTTAAAATGTCAAAATTTCCAAAATTGTATTGAAAACGAAATTAATAATCCATATATAATTTAAACTAAAAAAGAAATATTAACATTTTGCCACTTGCTTTAAAATGTTAATTGTTATAATAATATGGAAAATAAAAGGTAAAAAAGATTATAATCCATAGGACGCGTCCATATATGATCTAAAACCACCAATAAAAATATGACAAATCAAATTAAATGTTAATATTTCCAAAAATGTATATTATCTAATAAAGTAGGCTAATTAAAAATATTAGTTTTTAAAATGTCATGATTTCCAAACTAATGTATATTAACAGAAAATATAAGTTCTAATACTTAATGTCGATATATAAATATTAGATTTAAAAATCAAAATTTTAAAAGTCAAAACATAGCCTTAAATACTATATTACCTATTAATAAAAGATGTAAATTATCTAATAAAGTAGGCTAATAAAAAAATTAGTTTTAAAATGTCATGTTTTCCAAATTTTTAATACTTAGTGTTGATATAAAATTATTAGATTTAAAAACAAAATTTTAAAAGTTAACATATCCTTAAATACTATATTACATGTTTATAAAAAATGTATATTATCTAATAAAGTAGGCTAATAAAAAATAGTTAGTTTTTAAATGTCATGATTTCCAAATTTATGTATATTAACATAAAATAGACTAACTAAAAAAATGGAAAACTGATGTTAAAGGAGTTGAATAACAAAAACTAAAACATCTAAAAGGGAAATTCACTAAATACATAAAATATGAAACTTTCCAACTTATAAAGTATTGGATGACTGTAAATAATTGTCTAAAGTTCTAAAAGTTTTCAAGATTTACTTTGAGAAAGAGAAAGATATTGAAAAGAGAAAATCGATATTTACACAATGGTTGCTTCTGCTACTTCTTTAGTTTTCAATTATTTTAGAAAAGGTTTGAATAAGAATGAAGTTCTTGATTGAGTGGTTCACTTATGGGAAGCATGTAACATCAACAAGGGTGGTTTGCTTATTGGTCTCGACTTAATTCTTATTGATCAAAAGATATCTTTTTTTTTATTTAGACATTCTCAATTTAAAATTAATAAGCACGACATTTTTTGTTTGACACAAATTTTTACATGGAACAACAATCCCACACCTTCATACCAGCTGATCGTATAGTGTGCTATAAAGATGATTTAAAGGCTGGTGTAGTCTATAAGATTAAGAACTTCTTGGTCATCAACAACAAAACAAGTTACAAGGTGATTTCTCACAAGTTCTTAATTCAGTTCACTTAACAAACAGTTATTGATCAAAATGTATATAAAAATTGAGGCTATAAATTCTGATTTAACACAACCAATCGTATTATGACAAATTATTATTTTATTTTATTAGTTTTTAAAGTGTCATAATTTCCAAAAAGTTATTTATTTCCAAATAAAAAATAAACCAGTATCAAATATGGAAAACTTACACAAGTAAAAACATCATAGATAATCTATACTATATAAAAGTTGAGGCTATAAGCCATTGAGGGCGTCCACGTTTTAAAACGACTAATAGTATGATGACAAATCAACATTTTAGTTTATTAGTTTTTAAAATGTCAAAATTTCCAAAATTGTATTGAAAACAAAATTAATAATCCATATGTAATTTAAACTAAAAATAAATATTAACATTTTACAACTTGCTTTAAAATGTTAATTGTTATAATAAAATAGAATATCTTTAAATAATAAAGTTGAACTATCTGCCATTTTAGGCTGTCCACGTCGCTCAAGGAGAATGGGGGGGGGGGGGGGGGGGGGGTTTGCGCCACGTATCGATTCGCCAGACCACTTGCGTTTTTTTGTTTCCAGCCGTTCGATCTAAATCCACTTATTTACACTGGGCTTTTATACATTTACCGATTAAGCCCATACCTAAAGGCATGTTAGAGACCCACATGGAAATAGATTTTTTCTACGGTCTTCCTCTTGCTCCTATCGACGACGAAATTCAGAGACTTAAAAGTTCCCTTTGATCTCTAAAACGTCTCAACCATCCTTTAATCCGTTCTTTACTCTACCTCTTCGTTACCCCCAGCTGAAGCTTCAGCTTTAAATACCAGACCTTCCTAACATGCACAATTCAACTTCTTTTTTATCTCTTTCTCTCTCTCTCTTCCTCCAACTTCATTTGTGTTTTTGCTTTTTATTTTCGTTTGATCCAGAGCTCGATTTGGTTTCGTTCTTTAATTCTCCATCTTTATTTCAATTTCAGTTACCGAAACACCATCGCAGGTTAGTGTTTTCTTGGTTTGTGTTTTAGAAGTGATCTGATTACTACGTGACATTTTGGATTCTTGAGGTTTCACTAACGAGTTTACAGTGAGTGGTGAAGGCGAAAGAAAAAGTTGTAGCAGGGACGATGCATCATCTGACTCTGGAGATATTGAGTCTGTGAAGAAGAAGCTTTACCTAGCTTGAAAACCATCATCTGGTATGTGTTATGGTTGCATAATTACTTCTTAATTATGGCTTTCAGTCAATACGTACCACTGCGTGTTTTTCAGTTCACCTTCCCCACCTTCTCTATTTCTCGAGTCTCTGTTTATAAATATTAATCACTTGATTACCAAAAAAATATATATATATTAATCACTTCTCCAGATTTTTTTCCTTATTTACATATTATAATAGGAATGCATCCGAATCTAATCTGATTTTGTAGATTGAAACTTTCGTAAGTTTCAAGTTTTGGGTTAGAACATTCGTGATTGTTCATGTGTCATGGTTTGTTTGAATGAGTTGATTTCGCTTTAGAAGAATGGATGGTCGATCAGATACATATTGTAAATTTATTACTTTTTACTGTTTAACAGCTTCAAGCTTTCTGTGGGCATCTAAAGGTCCGATTTTGAATGAATCATGAAGCTTCAAATTCATTTTTTAAGACCCATGAGCTGGTGTTTGCCAATCAGGCCTGCGGTGAAGACTGTCTTTGTAAACCTTCTACTTCAGCTACTGGTAGCGAAGAAGATACCATCTATCCGGAAATCTTCAATTCGTGTATATGATTATTAAAATAAGCCCTCCCTTGACTTATCTCTTAAATAGAAAGATTCTTTGTGTATCCTAGATGAACATTTAGATGATGATTGCATTTGTTGAATTAAGCTTGCAGAGGGATTGAATGTTAATGGAGTATTGGAGAGCTGGGGAAAGGTTAAGCCGGTATCATGGAAGCTTGGGATGAAGAAGTTAGAGATGATTGGATTAAAAAGGACTTGACAATTTGGTTTGGTGTCAATAGGTATGCCTTCAAGATCAATTCCTAGAGAACACAAGTTTAGAGACCTATATTGTCAAAACAACATGTTCATATAGTCAAATTCACGCTCTATTATTCAATGCAACTTCCATTACTTCCTTCAATTGTCTGTGGGAATCTTCGATTATAAATAAGTAAGCCCCTATCCCTTGAAATTCATCAGTACAGTCCTCTAAATATTTAGCTTTCTGGGAACAACGCTGCGAAAGATGGCAAAACTCTCGCTCGAGAGACTATGAATATGTGACTACTATACTTGCAGATTCTATCCATAAGTTTTATATACTGAAACTTTCTAGGTCAGAGCTTTATGTTGTTACCACGAAGCTGCTGTAATAATTTAAACTGTCTAGACTTGCATACTGTGTGTCGCTATTTATAGCTGAACTTTGTAGTATGGATTGGTATGCAGAAGCGTTGTAATTGTAAGTTTATTAGTAAAGATGAAAGTTCAAGCCCAATACACTAGAAAACAAATATCATATGGACCGCGTATGGAGTATGAACAATCAGAATCAATCAAATTAAAAATTTGTAATTAAAATATTAAGAGCTCAGGCTTTGGTTGACTATCCCAACCCAAGCTGTTGTAGCCAGTATGCATCTTTTCTCGAGAACCTTCTTAAGGAAAAATTACTTTATAGTAGGAACAAATTCTAAAGAATAGGAACACATGCTGTTGATTTGGTTATTGTTATTATCCCAAGGTTAGCTTACTGAAAATAATATATTTCATGTGAGGTTCAAAAGTCAAAATAGACCATGCCAAGTGAAAAAAAGAAAGATGGATGATGTGCTTACTTCTAAGGGAAATTGCATTCACTATACACAACAAAAACCAAAATTCATTAACTAACTAAAAACACCCCCTCTCTCCTACTTTCTTTTCCTATCTCTCTCTACTCTCTCTCTAAGAATCTAATTTCCCTTATTTTTTTGGTTATTTAGCAAATAAGCCCTACTTCTAATGCGATGAATTCAATAAATAAACAATACAAAAACAAGAAGTAGTCTATGCGTTTAGTTTGTTTTTTTTGGATGGGTTGTGAGTAGCATTGACTCCTTAATTTTCTTTTTATGACTCACTTAATTTGTTGAAGACTATGATCGTTATGCTGGTTTCTAAAATGTGATGCATGTTTTCTTTATCTGGTTTTCAGATGATGATGATGAGGATGGCTCAGAAAAAGAGAAGGAAACAAACACCTTAAAAGTATTTTTCTAAGAAATTAGCTCTTTGCACAAGTGCCTACGAGATATGGATCAATAATATAAGGAATAAAAAACGAGTGGAACCAGCGAGCAAGAGGCCAAATGAGGGAGCAATGAATAAGAACAACACAATTGTGTCAAAGAAACCAAGGCTGCAACACAAACTAACTTGGTAATAAGTGGCACAAGTGCATTGATGTTCATCCTCCAAAAAGAAATTAGAAAACAAGCCAAGTAACATTTTTCATATAAATTTTTAATAGTTTTTCTTATTGGTGAATGGTTTGAGTGGGTGAGATTTGGGATCCTAAAATTTTGGATTCTTAAATCATTCAAATCTATGTTATGTTGTCGTTTGGGATGTTAATTGTTTTTAATTTTTTTTTTTGGTTTTCAAATGAGTAGTAATAATATGCCTTCTGTCTTCGGTTGATAAAACTAATCATTAAATATCAAAATTGTTTATGGTTATAGTGTGGACTGTGGAAAAATGATAGTTCTCCTCTAGACTAGATGCAATATTATAGGATGTATGATTGTTTAGGCAAAAATAATCTGTTTGTTGTTTTGGAGTTTAGGTATATAATGTTTTATTGTTGATCTTTTGACAGTATCTATAATAAATTTAGAAAAAATTGCCAAAACGGAATAGAAAAACAAGTACATTGTCCCTTTGCCATAAATCTCTTTTTGGTCAGATTTGGACTTAGGTACCCCTGATGAACTTTGAAAAATCATATCAATTATTTTAAGAATCCTAAAAATATGGAAAAATATACAAAATGTATATAAACAAGAGACAAACATATGAAAAAATACTTTGGTTGACTAAATAATTGTGGAACACAATTTCATATTTTGGTCTACCGATGGCAGAAAACATAATCTAGTGTCTACGAGGATGTAGATTGCATATTCGGTTAACTACATAAATATCTGCAAACAACAGAACTTTAAATCGACCATTTGTTATAATTCTAGCATGATAGAATTGAACGACTACTCTTTCTTTTATTTCTGAACTACGGTAGACATGGTAGAAGTAAACGACTACCATAACTTTTATTTCTGAACTACGCTAGATTTGATTAACTATTATTTCCTAATATAACTACAGAGGCCAAATGACAAAATCTGCCATGTTTCACGATTCTGCCATAATATTATTCCATAATCTACCACATTCCTTTATTCTTCGGACAACGTAATGTACGTTCTACGAATTTCGAATTGTATATTTTCCTTAAATATCTCCATAATCTGGTAAGAGAATATCTTCTAAATCTATTTTCCTTAAATTTCGTGTATTCCAAGTAAATTTTTTTAAAAAAAATCGTGGTCTTCTTCTTGGTGAGAGGATTTTGATATTTTTCATCCAAAAATTTTGAATTTCTTGTTGAAGAAGATGCATATCTATGCTTCTTGTGGGTTGTGGAAATTTGATCCCCTTAAAGGATGGGGATTTGCGGTTGATAAGAACAAACGAGGTAGAGTATTGTACATGGAATTGACAAGTTCCTTTGAAGACCTAAGGCGTATGGTTTTAGAAGATTTTGGAATTGACCAAAACCTTGTCGAGCTTGAGTTAAGCTACTTACCTATGGAGTTAATCGGTTCAATAGACTGTCCCCCAGTTATCATTGAGAGTGATCGGCAAGTCAAATAACTTCTACGTGGAAAAACTTCTACAAGGTTGTGTGTGTCTACTTCACCTATCAGTGGAAACAACAGCAACATTGGGGTTGATAATGAGAAATCTAGCTCGCCTATCAGAGAACAAGGTGAACCTTCCTCGTTTCCACCTCGAGATGACAGTGTTCGTTCATCTGAATCAAGCAAGGATGTTGAAGATAATTCTAATTCAAACGCCAATAAAGAAGATGATGTTCTCGCCATTAAAGCAAAAGAAGACGATAATGGAAAAAGTGTTCGGTTTTCTTTGGTGGATGTTGTGAAGAGGGGTGAAACGTTTCAAAACAAAACCATGTTGAAAGCAACTATGGAAATGTCGGCAATGACGCATAATTTTGATTACAAAGTTGTGAAATCTGACAGAAACCTTTGGTACATCCGATGCAAATACAACCCTTGCAAATGGAGTGTTCGAGCTGAGGGGTTATCAGGTTCCACATATTTCATCATCAAAAAATATGTGGCGGATCATACATGCGCTGCGTCGAGTATGAATAATGGTGGTCGGACAGCTTCTGCAAAGACAATTGGCAGTCTAATAATGCATAGGTATGATGGTGTGAAAGAAGGTCCCAAAACAAATGATGTCATACAGATTATGAGGATGGAACATGGATGTGAGATATCTAAGTCCTTAGCATGGGATGCTTGGGAGTTTGCAATTAGCATGGTTAGAGGTATTCCAGAGAAGAGTTTTGGAAAAATTCCAAAGTACTTGCACATGCTGAGAGAAGCTAATCCAGGAACGCATATTTTTTATGAAACCGATGTTGATGGTAGATTCAGATTTCTCTTCGTTTCGTTTGGCCAATCAGTACGAGGTTTTCAGACAGCCATGCGACAAGTTCTTGTGGTAGATGGGACATTTTTGAAGAGCAAAAACAAAGGGGTCTTACTTGCTGCGACCGCTTTAGATGGAAACTCTAACTTGTATCCTGTTGCGTTTGCGGTTGTGGACTCAGAAAATGATCGTTCATGGGATTGGTTTATGAGACAGCTAAAGGTTGTTATTGCGGACGAGCATTCTCTAGCTTTTGTGTCAGACAGAAATGCCTCACTTTGTAAGGCAATAGAGAATGTGTATCCTCTTTCTCATCATGGAATTTGCATCCACCATTTGTTGAATAATGTGGTCACACATTACAGAGGAAAGGGACTGGCTGGATTGATTGCAAAAGCTTCTAAAGCTTATAGAGTCATTGATTTTCAGAAGCGATTCCAAGCTGTCTGCAATATTAGTCCAGCTATTGGAAAATATTTAACAGATGCAGATGTTACAAAGTGGGCTCGCTGTCAGTTTCCAGGATTCAGGTATGACATCAGAATGACTAACCCAGCTGAATCAATAAACTCTGCTTTGCGCACACCAAGAGAGTATCCAGTCATTCCTTTGTTGGATAGCATCAGAGAAATGCTGACCCGTTGGTTCTTCGAACGGCGCACACGAAGCAGGAAGCACACAAAACCATTAACTATTGCCATCGAGAAAAAGATAGACAGGTGGATTAATAAGGGTAAAACGTTTCTGGTTCAGCCAGTTGATGAGTACCGTTTTTTGGTTCGCGGAGATACAATCGACTGCCTGGTTGATTTGGATAGAAGAACCTGCTCATGTGGGAAATACGACCTACTGAAAATCCCATGTAGACACGCAATCAAGGCTGGTTTAACAGTTGGTCGAGCCCCATCCTCACTAACGGATGAAATGTACACGACTTCCACTTGGAGAACAGCTTATGAAGAAACTATCAATCCAATAGATGTTCCGGAGGATAGTTGGGTTGTTCCAGATGATGTCTAGAATGCTAATGTGGAACCTCCTGAATCAAGAAGAGGAGCAGGAAGGAGAAGAAAGCGCAGATACGAGACGGTCGAAGACAAACTTCGTTCATCGCAAGGAGCTGAAGAAAAGAAGAGGCGCAGATGCAGTCGATGTGGCGAAGAGAATCATAACAGAGCTACATGCGACAGAGTGATTTAGCCAGTTCGTTGTTTTGGATTTTTCTTGCTTTTGATTAGCTTGTTTTTCATTATGGTGTTGGTTACTTGATTTACTCGTTTTGCTTGGTTTTGGATTTTTTTGTTCTTGGTTATGGATATTAGACATCGTGTTATCTCTCTTGTATTTTTACTAGCTTCGTGAACAACATGAAGGAGAAGAAAATTGTGAACTGAAGCTACTAGCTTTGAAACAACATGAAGGAGAAGAAAAGTATTAGAATGTGAACTGAAGCTGATAATAGTCAGCAACCGAGAGTCAACAAGAAGCCATCAAGTGTATTATAGGCGATCATAATGAAAACAATAATGCAATCTTAAGCTATTTTGAACCCATCAAACTCAAACGACAAGCAACCAATCACTGAAACTTGCTCAGACAGTCAGAGAAGTCCATATTCCCACGATTGCTCCCACAACAACCATAGCAACCGTCGTAATCTTTAGCTTCTGTTTCATATCCTGTGAAACTCTAGCAATCTCCAAGTTCACCTTCTCTTTGAACTTTTCTGACATCTCAGCTTCAACTCTAACAATTTCGGACTTCACTTTTTCCATAACCCTTTCTTCAAACTTTGTAATCTCTTGAGCAACTCTCACATGTTTCGCATCTACCATCCGTATCTCGTCAATCAAAGCTTCATCAATCCATTTAAATAGATGATTCTCAGTTTTTCTCTATAGCAAAAGAAACCAAAAAACAGTCAGTATGGTGTTATGTGGAACACGAAATTGAATCATGGACTTACATCTCTTGCGATTTGACATCTGTAGAATCGTCGATACCTATTCTCCGCCGTCGATGAACCAAAAGTGGTTATACCCTCGCCACACCAACATCTTGTGGGCACACCATGATTAGAGATGCAAGGAAAACGAGCAGAAGAAGTCGTCGAACTGGTCATTGTTAATTCGTTTCGAGACTCACAGGATTCGCAGACAAAGAACCCTAATCCCCTTTTCTCTCAAATTTATTTTCTTAGGTTTCGACAACTGAAAAGAAAATCACGTCTTTGGGGGTGTGTGGATCCGGGTTCAGGGTCGGGTTTTAATAACTTTCGGGTGGGCCTACTGGGTATAAACCAGAAACGGTTAATACTCTATAACTCTTATATTGACTGCTAAAATACTACACCCTAATACACAAAAATCGACATTTGACAACTGTAAGAAGACAAAATTTGAAAATACGAATTTCTATAACTCCAACTTAAAATCGTCTTTTGAATATACTTAATTTTTATTTTTTAAAACAAAAAATTATTTTTCTTTCTTTATGTGATTTAGGGTATTGTATTTGAAACCTATCTATACTAAAGTTTTTGATATAAATTCAAGCTAATTTAGGGTGTAGGGTATGAATCATAGTTAATGTAGGATTTAGGGTATGAATCATAGCTAATAAACGGTTTAGGGTATGAATCATAGCTAATAAACGGTTTAGGGTATGAATCAAAGTTACTTTAGGTTCTAGAGTATGAATCGGAGCTAATTTAGAGTTTACGGTATTTTAGGGTTTAGAGTATATAATGACACCCTATGTGATTTATTTCCTTAAAGTAATTCATAAAACAGTAAAATAGTAGAAAACCCAATAATTCCATAACAATAAGAGTAATGTAAGAATCAATTAACCATGTCTTAAACCCAAAGAAGAAACAAACTTGAAATCTAAGAGGATCAAGCTAAAAATCATGAAGTCAACCGAGGTCAACAGGTTTCACCGGAGCACGTTTTGGAGGCTTAAATGTAGACATCCGAGATTGCAAGACCGCATCATTTGCTGCTTCCCAAAGATCAAAAGCTATCTTGTGTCGGGCTTCTTTGATGTTCTCGTCGTTCACCAATGAGAAATCTAATCCAAGTAGATGGCACTCTATGAACTTCAATGAATAAGCACCACAATCATTACCACTCATGTTTAGGCCGCGCATGGGGACATATGAAACAGTATACTGTTTCACATTGAAATCTTTCTTCCTCTCTGGCGACTGGACTGCCTTGACGATTCGTGGAATGAGGACGGCAAAAGCTTCGATGACCCTGTTGTTCTTCTTACCCCCACAATCGAAGACATCAATTGTCCGGTTCACAAGATTGACGCAAATAGAGATCCAGTGGATTTGGTTAACACATATAGGGATGTAGAGACGATCGACATCAACGCTCCATACTGAACCTGTGCTTCCATGATATGGAAGCTCGCCTCTTCCATACTCGAGAAAATTGTCGTCGATTTTGTACCCTCTCCTGTTTCCATCTAACTTCCCATAGGCCGTGATAATCTGATTACTGAACATACAGTTCAAAAATGCGACTCGGTCTGGACTCCACCGACGCAATGTGGTTTTTTCCCGAAACAAATACATCATAGCGTCCATGTCCTGAAAAAGACAATACAATTTTGTTTAGGAATGAGAACCAATAACAAAAAGCAATCTGCAAAATATTTCAGAGCTAAACTCACAAAGTTCTTCAACCAAATATTAGGCCCAATAATCCGCGAGGCTAACTCTGCATCAAATGTAGATGGCCCAATCTGAAGTACTCTGTAAAAAGAAAGCATTGCTGTGATGTTAGTGAAGATGTAGATTTGAGGAAAAATAAATAAAACAATTCAAATAACTTACGTGGGATTCAATGTCCATTCAGTTAGTTTGGCCCATTTCTCTTCTGGAAGGAAAACTAATTCGTAGTCTTTCGCTTTGCAACGAACTTCTATATCATCACTATCAATCAAGAAAGGTGTTTTGAAGATCTGTGGCCGAAAAGAAGTCATTGGCGTAGTGAAATCAGAAGGTCCTTCCGACTGCTTGTCTTGAGATGGATCAAAACCGTCAACATTTGACTCTTGTGTAAGGTTACCCATTGTCTTCTGTAAGTACTTTTGGGTCCCTATATTCACATCTAAGGTGCTAAATAAGCTGCCAAACACATCAGACAAATCTGCATCCTGGTTATGAAACACAAAACATGACATTAATATTTTTTAAAGAAAGATTCCATCCTTATAATGATATCACACAAATGATCCAAAACATCATCCTTACATAATTATTACACACAGCAAAGACAACATCATCCTTAAAATAATATTACAAACCGCAAACCGAGTACATGAAAAAGAAAAGCAACCAAAGACATGAAAATATAACAGCAACAGAAGACATGAAAAATGATCTACTTCTTGTTTACCTTTGTCTGAGACCTTGTCTTCGCAGCATTCGCAGGACCACCATTGTGAGCAGTCGCAGAAGCTCAACTGCGATAAGGAGCAGAAGCCGCACTGCGAGAAGGAGCAAGACCTGGAGTAGAAACCGAAGCAGGAGCTTCGGTAGAAGCCCGAGTAGGAGCAGGAGGACGACCAGAAACCGAAGCCGGAGCAGTGGCAGCAGCAGCACCAGCAGCAGCAGCAGCAGAAGGAGTCCAAAACGGATCAGTACCACGAGTCTGAGTATTAGCAGGCGCACCACCCTGAGTCTGAGATGAAAGGATCTTCTCCTCTAATTTGGTAAAGCGGTCTTCAATAATCTCGCGTACCTCGAGGCCTAAGGCAGTAAAAGAAGAGTTAAACATACTCTGGATATAGGACTTCATTTCCTCTTCAAGATCTCTATATTTCTCGGTTGATCTTTGGCAAAGTAACCGCTTCTTCCTCGACTCCGCACCAGTATCCCGAAACCTGCTCTTCCTCTTCTTAGTAGGAGACACACGGATGCTTTCTATTTCTTCTTCAATTTCAGTTTCACTTGTCTCTACAGCCGCTTTCTCATCTGAACCATCTTCCTCAGAACTGTACTGAAATGGTTTCACTGTTTCCTTATAAGCCCAAACATGCTTACTCCAGTCATACTTGTTTCGCTGCATGTTAATGATTAGATCAACTCTTTCATCCTTCATCTCACAGGCTCGAACAAACTCGGCATCAGTAATCACGTCTTTGAAATTTCCAGATGTAGAAATGGATGGAAACACATCTCCCTACAAAAAAAAAAAATTAAAACAGGTTAAAGACGCACCAATTTAAGAACTATGCACATCAATAACATCAATTAAAGGAAACAGAACTTACGGTAGAAGCAAAATTAGACTCTATGGTAATAATATCCTCATAGGAAATCTTAGCAGATCCTTTCCAATTCCTGCACCTCATGGTAGTCACGCCTTCTCTCAGTTTCTGACCCAAAAGAGACCCAATGTCCGGAACAGCTTCCATCAACCAAATCTGAAGTGCATACGAGAATCCATCTACGACATAACTGTTTTGCGTCTTCACTTTATCCCTAGCGTTGATAATGGAACTCACCAGCATATCAAAAGAGTGAAGACCCCACGGATATTTCCTCATCTTCTCGAAGTTCATCACGAGCTTGATGTACTTGTATGGGATCCACACCTTCTCATCCTTCGCCATAAGAATACCATCAATCACACACAAATAGACCAACCGCAGCCTATCAACACGAGACCATGTATTACACAACTTCACATGAACCTTCCTGATTTGCTGAACCGAAATATTTTTCTGTCTCCTTAGCAACTTACTCCAAAACCCTCCATCATATTCCCAGTCATCAATCTCCAAGTCGGGCTCGTCATTTTATTTCAAACCTGTGATGGCATAGAATTCTTGCATTGAAAATCTGAGAGGCCTCCTAGCATAATGGAACCACAACTCATAACGCTTTGCGGACAGAAGCTGCTTGCAAACGAAGGTGTGGATCGCTCTTGCCGAAAACTGAAGCTTGTGTACATGAATGGCCACAATCTGAGCAAATAGCGGATCCTCCGACACTTCTTTGTACTCGTCTGGACAGTACTTCGCCACCTTCGCAAGTATGGAAGTTCGACAACTGTTGTTGACCTTCTCAACTTGTGTTTCAGTTCCCTCTTTGAATAAGCATTTAGGCAACTGATTAATCGTCATACCTATAAACAATGCAAGAAACACAATCACTACAGTCAATATTTATAAACGTATGCATCATAATATAATTCACAAGATAAAACAAGAGTTACTAGAGATCGGTTGCTACAAAAACAAATTAACCAAAGCTCAAAAAAGTAGGAAATTTTGATAAGATTGAAGCCTAAATAATAATTCACAGAAAAAAGAATCGAAACTTATAACATTCAAAATCGATCTTAAACAAGCTCAAGTAAGAGATACAAAGACATGCAAAAAATTCATAAATAAACCTGAGGAGAATCGATTGGTTTGCTTGAAACTATGGCTGAGAGAGTGAGAGCGGAGCGGTGAGGCACGAGTTCAGTTATCGGCGAGGTACGAGCTTCAGCGGTCTTCGGCGACTTAATTGAGAACGAGTCGCGAAGTGAGACGAGGTCTCTGAGACTTCGATTAAGAAGAAGAAGAACACCGGCGGAGTATTACCGGCCAAAACGACACCGGCGACGGCGAGATCCCCTTCAAATCGTCCTTTCTCTCTATCGCCAAAGGAGGAGACAGCAATTAGGGTTCATCGAGCTTGGGGGAAATTTTAGTCGATTTTTTCCCTTTTGTATATATATTTTTTTAATAATTAAATTAATTAAAAATAATAATAATATTTTATTAACATAATTAAATTAACAAAAACGTTTAAAAGATTAGATTAGGGGTTTAATTGGGTTTACAAAAAACATTATGGCATTAGGACAACTTATAATTCATATTATGGCAAAGGGACAATCTACTTGTCTTTTTATTCCATATTTCCAATTTTCCCATAAATTTATTACAAATCCTTCATTATTTGGACTAATCGAAATCAGTTATTGAGGGATGGGGCTTACAGCTTTTTAAAAGTCTGCAGCGTTTTTATTGATCTTTTTATAACTTAAAAATAAAAGACAAAAGAGTGACTATAAGCTATTAGGTAGGTAATACTTAAACACACTTGAGTATGCATAGAAATCAAACGTATGATAATGCTTGCTCTTCTAGGTTGAGGACAATCACAATACTAAAAAGCCAATATGCTGAGTTTCTAGACTGCCACGTCACCAAAAATAATCAGCCAATCAGGATATTTTGTTTGGACACGTCAGCCAGGCCTCACAATTGTTTTATTAATTGGCCTCGCGAAGCTGGTGGAACGGAAGGCGAAGGAGATGAGGAAGAGAAGCGCGAGGAAGAGGAGAGCGATGACGAGGCAGGGCCACCACTGGTGCCCGATGCCCGATCCGAGAGAGGAAATTGGAGGCGAGGAGGTAGATGTGGGGACGCTTGGTCTTGGATTCGTCGGCGCCGGATTCGCCGGGATAAGAGAGATCGGCGTCGGAGTGAGGACGGCGGAAGGAGAGAGCGCGATCGAGCATCGTCGTCGGAGTTTCGGGTGAGTGAGAGTGCCACGGTGATTGCCCCCCGTTGCTGTTGCTCATCCCTACTACTCTGGAATGAAGGTTTCGATCAGGCAGATTAGACCTGGGATGATCCAGCAGATGCAGCACTGGAGAGACCATAAACGATTGGGATAGGTGTCCACAGTGCAAAGGAGAGAAGGTTGTCTCCGAGAAGAAGGTGCTTGAAGTAGCTGTGGAGAAGGGGATGCAACACGGCCAGAAGGTTACATTCAGGGGACAAGCAGATGAAGCGGTTAGTGATGATTTTACTCATTTTGATCATTATATTATTCGTCTATTGACTTTGTTACTCTTTTTGAAAACAGCCTGATACAGTCACTGGAGATATAGTCTCAACATATCTTTTAACTGCTGTTGCTTTCTCTCTCTTAATGAGTTGAAAACCCAATAGCTTCTGCAACTCTAGCTGGTGATTTTGGAATTGGGTCTGAACAGCTTCTGCTGATGTGAAAAGATCACACCTTGCTTCTCTGCAGTAATATAGAAGGTAAGTTTTCTTGTCTCTTTGTTGGCTTTTCTGTATTTTATCATTTTGGTCCGCACTATTGTTTTTGTTGTTGGAAGATTGCATCTGGCGATCAGTTATAATCAACACAAGTTTTATCTAAACAGGTTGTGACTGAAATTTCTTGAATAATGGTTCATTTGTTTCTCTTCCATGCAGAGTAATAAAGATCCCACGGAGTAGTCTTTGTTTACTACAAGTGAAAGGAAGAGCTTTTTGTTTTTGTTTACTGATGGATGAGGAGTTAGCTGACACAATGAACCTAGATTTGAATCTTGGGCCCGGTCCTGAGTCAGATCTCCAGCCGTCCCTAAATGAAACTGTGAATCTGGCTGATTGGAGTAATTACCCATCTGAGAGATCCTTGGAAGCTGTGACGAGGATCAGAACTCGGCACAGGACGCGGTTCAGACAACTTAATCTCCCCATACCAATTCTATCTGAAACCCATATGTCTATTGAACTGAACCAGTTCATGGGAAGTCTTGTAACCGGAGCTGCTTTGCAGACTGGCGAGGGTAGTGAAAGAGGCAATGAGGATCTGAAAATGTGTGAGAACGGAGATGGAGTCATTGAAGACGGTGTGTCAGAGAAGAAAGCGGACGTGGAGAAAAGCAGTGGCAGCGATGGTAACTTCTTCGATTGTAATATATGTTTGGATTTGTCCAAAGAGCCGGTTCTCACCTGTTGTGGCCATCTTTGATAGTGTCTTCACTTGGTGTCTTTTAAATGACATTATTCAGGGGAAATGATGATGATTTGCTAAGATCAAGACACTTATTGTCCTATCCTCTCAAGAAAGAGAAAGGGATTATGATATGTATATATACCTATTCTTAAACAATAATATTGTTACAATTCAACAGCAATATAAAGTCAATTTTTATAATTTGATCAAAACCGTCATGTTTCACAATGATAATAGAAAAAGTAGTTAATTTCCTTTTATTTTTCTTTTAATCATTCTTGCGTATTATTGAGTTTTTCAAAGAACTCAGCTACGGTGGTCCAAATCTTAGTCAATCTCCTGTAGTAGCCATCAAAGGCAAGATAGAAATAGCTTTGGGTTTAGGTTGCAAAACTCAAAGAAAAAGAAACAAAGCTGGAGAAACCTAAAACGCTTTCACTGGGGGATTGGATGAGCATATGTCCACGAATAACTGCTTAGACAATTACAAAAGTATTTAGAGAAATACAAATCACATTACAGCCTCAGAAACTTTTTGATCGTTCCTGAAAACATGTACACCAACCGGTTTTGCCAAGTGCTATTGGGCTCCAAGAATTTCTGAGATGGACCTTCCAGAATAGTTCCAAGAACATCTAAACTGGTTCGGGTTAACTTTTTATATTGTCTCGAAGAGTTGTAACCGAAGTGATAAAAAAATTACATATATTGCTTTTGTTTTTAAGCAACACATATATCGCTTGTTGTGTTGTATTTCATACGAAAAGATTAGCAGAGTCTATCCTGCGGCCGCTTCCTCATTTGTAGTTATCTTGATTTTCTTTATGATAAAACCATAGTTAGCCCTTTTATTTTTCTTTTAGTTTACTTAATATTTGGTTTGATTGTAATTCTTTTTATTGACACAGACTAAAGAAAGACAGTTAATTAAAATAGAAGCGTTATCTAAACGAAGCAGAAATGACAAAGCCAAGTTTTAATTTTTCTATTTCACAATTATCATTCCTCTTCTTGAAAATATCTAAAATAATATACCTCGAAAATCACATGTGTTGTAACATCACTTCTTATCGTATCTAAATTAAACTTAACTTATGTGAACATCAACTTCAACCCATCAAACTATATTAAACAAAAATCATTATATTAAAAGCAACGTGACAACGCGTACACATATCATAAGACTAGGATAAGCCAAAAGGCATTAAACAAACCATATCACATACCGAGTGTCATTATCAATTAGAGTAAAATGGTGAAAATGAGAGGGATAGAAAAATAATAAAGTTAGAGTAATTTTTTCCATCTTATTAATAGTTGAGGTAAGATTTATTATATTTTTACTATTTTTTCTCACTTTTTAGAATAAATGAAAAAAAATCATATTCCACTTGATTGGATGAAAGTAGAATAAATTGGCTGAAATAATTTTCATCCACTTTAATTTACTCGAACTCTACCATATAGTCATACCCATAGTTAACGATTTACACCGACTAAAAGAAAGACAACATAAAAATGAAAATGTTTTTTTTTAAAAGGAAAAATGAAAATTAACTTACATCAAAAAATATATTAGTGTTGAGAACGAGAAGCATAAAAGCCCTTCTCCAAAAAAAAAAAAAAGAACGAGAAGCAAATATTATCTCTATACTTTCAGGCCGGCTGAGTAGGCGAACAAATAGTACGACCGCCCCAGATCCAAGCATGTGTCCCCCATATATTAATAGCTAAGGGGTCTAATTGTTTTATATATCTATATTTTTAGACAAAAGATTATAAAATATAACAAAGTAAATTAAAAAGGGCCTAAAAATATTTTTTATGTATATAGTTTTATTTTCATCAGAAAATATACACATTATTACTGATGAAAATTTTAAAACATTTAAAACATTAAATAAATATAAATATTAAAGGGTACAAAAAAAGATTTTCGTCCTATGATCCATAACAGTGTTAAGTCGACCATGTATACTTTTTGTAGTAGCAATAGAAGATCAAAATGAAAACCCAAAATTTGAGAAAAAGCTCAGTGATATAGATTAATATATACATCCAAAAATGCAAAAAGTTACCATCAACATGATATAGAACAAAAAAAAGCGGTTTTAAAAAAATACCAGATGCTACAAATTAACAAAAACTTAATATAGCAATGAACATTTGCAAATCGTTCATATCAAATTAATGTGAGAAATATACAACAGATTAACTCATAAAAATTCAAATTTTCTTATTTTTATCAAAAAAATATATTTATAAAATAATTTAAAATATCTATTATTATGTCTATAAATGGTTAACAAGAAAATTACATTACCAAGGATAAGCAATAGATAGCAAACTGCATAATTGCATTGTAACTAACACTAAGAAATTGAGAAAGATAAATTTACTGAGATGACAAAAATATATATAAATTTATGAAATCTCACAATTCATGGTACAAGTGAACCACAGGAATTAAGGCTAAGGATGCATTCATATGTCAAAGTTACGCGAACAACAACGATACTCTCAATCAAGGAATGTTCCTAAGACGCCTCCCTATATTTTTGGGTGAAAGGTACAATCAATTGCTACATTTCCCACTATAAGTTCATATCTACTAAATAACTTCTCAAATTTATTTTTAAGGGAAAAACATAAACTGAAATAAAATTACTTTAAAAACAAATAAGGTAAATACGCATTATCCAAAGAATCTAACTCTAAAATCAATAAACAAAAATAAAAGTAGCGGCAAGCTTACTTATACTAAAATACAATTATACTAACAAAAATAGTCACCTAGAATGAAGCTTTCATAATAAGAAGTCATCGCATGTCAACATTTATACCTCTCTCTCTCTCTATATGGGATTAAGAAGCGGCCAATTTCAAACAGTTAATGAACATCAAAAAAAGAAAGTTTTGAAGTTGAATTATTCACATGGTTCATCTCATTGGAGTGTGTATAAGATATTAAAATAACGAACAGTCATATTGTCAACAAAAATTAATATAAAAACATATAAAGGTTCATAAAATAAAAAGGTCAAGTTAAATTACCATATAAAATATTTTTAAAGTTAGATTCACCCCAACAGCAACAGCAACAACAAAAATTAATTCTGCATTGGGATGCTAGAAGTTTGAGAGTAAACGCAGTAGATAAATTAAAATTCAAATTATAACTACCCACATATATTTTTTAAAAACAAATAGCTCCAAACAATCATTTTTTTTCCTTATTATGTTATTTATACTGAGTTTTTGGATTACTAATATGTAACACTATTAAAGAAAAAGGATGTGTGTACATATTATCTAAAAATCCTTATTTTAAGACTTAAAAATAATGATAGAAATAAAAATTCACAATGGATTGAAAAACTAAGAAATACAAACAACCTCATAAATATAGAATATATCAAAACAAGACAACTAAAAGTTAATATAAATTTTTAAAATATTTATAGCACACAATCCGCGCATAGCGCGGAAAAAAGATCTAGTACACGTAAAATATAAAAATAAGAGGCATTTGAAATCGATAGATAATATATAATGAGCATGCAAGCCTACTTCGTATATATAGATGAGAAAAAGCTTTAGTTACATATCATGTATTACATGTGACATCCAAAGACAACTATAGTTTAGATTTTTAACCAAAATATTTAATATTATTAGACAACTATAATATAGAATAAAATATACGAATCCAGCGCGTAGCGCCGGAATACCACTAGTCTAATAATATAAAGAAGAGCTTCTCTCTTCTGTGAAGCTGCCACATCATAAATTAATCTCTTCTGTGCGTGACACCTGTCCTACAAACACAAAACTCATCGTTTCATTAAAAGGCGGACGTCGTGGGCTTTTTTTTGCGGGGTTATTTTCTGGGCTTTCTTTGTAGTCACGTGATCCAGGCCAAAAGACAGCGAGACCAACAGCACTGACCACTGAGTTTTAGGGTTCATGTTTTCTTCGGTCGTTGAATCCAAGATCTTCTCCTTCTTTCTCTGATACCATCCATGGAGTTTCCAGATTTCAATCCATGTGAGGAATTGCTTTTCGAATCTCCAGTTGCGACGTTTTGTATTCTCTTCTAATTAATCAACGGAAACTTTGTTGGATCAATTAACTAAAGCCAATGGGCTTTCAAATTAATTGAAAAACTAGTGAATATAAATGGCCCATTCAGAGGCCTATTTACGTTAAATGAAGGAGAAGAAGTAGAGTCCCACATCGGTTGTGTGACTGATTTTCGAGCAGTATAAATATGCCCATGTGCTACAAGGGTGTAAACGGCTGGGTGAGAGAGAAAGGCTCTCCACGCGCGCGTCGCCGCCGGCTCGGCTGGGCGTGGGCGTGGGCGTGGGCTTGGGCTTGGGCTTGGGTGGAGGGCCTCTGGCCCGATAAGAACTATTCTTTTTGGACCAAGTTAAACTCAACGCTTTGCCATTTATTTCGGGAAAAAACAGCATACAATACGCCATGCATGTTATCCTCTCGGAAATTTTAAACGAGATAAGAGAGAGTCTTGAGGAAGAAGTTTTGGAACTCAACTTTCCTCGATCTCCGTGAGATTCTCGCCCACGTGCAGCAGCTGTTGCGGGAAGTGGGTCTTCTCCGGCTCTTTAAATATCGTCTCTCCTCTTCCTTCATTTCTTAACTTTTTCTGAATCGAAATCCAACAGCAAAAATCCCTCTGCGTAAGTCTATATTGCGAGAGTGTTTCGTAGAGTTTATGGTTCGATAGGGCGATCACGAGTGAGGCGTGATTCGTCTGCCATGGTTGTATCCTGGGACTCTATATTCGTACAGTCCCGTCTCACTAACGGAGCGAATATTTTGAGTTAAGGAAAGATATCATATCTCACCTCCATGTCTCTTTGCGAATACGATTTCTTATCGTCCTCGTATTTGTTTTCTATATTCGTCTATTTCCTTAACTTCACTTTTATTATATCGTTTACATCAGTCCGGTTTACCGGCGATTACAATCTTAACTCAAAATCGCTGTATGTCTAAAGCTCGAATCGGGTTGAAGAACGATTATAAAAATGGGTTTTGGAACCGTGTTTGCGATTTGCTTCCTAGCACTTCCGCGAAACGTTTATCGTTTTTTCATAACGGGGTTTGCGATTTGCTTTCTAGTACTTCCGCGAAACGTTTATTCTTATTTAATAACCGTGTTTGCGATTTGCTTTTAGCATTTCCGCGAAACGTTTATTGTTTATTTCATTACGCTTTGCGGATTGCTTCTAGCATTATTCGTGAAACGTTTCTGATACATATTTTAAAAACGTTCTATAAATGAATCGTTTCAAAACCGATTTCTTAAGCAAGTTTGTGAAACATTCTACGTCTATAAAAATAGTTTCTGCGAACGCTTTTAAGCGAGTTTGCAAAACGTTTTTCAAGACTTATATCGATATGATTTGGTTCAAACACCAAAAATGAACATCGATTTTAGACTATTATTTTCTTTAAAATAATATGTTAATTGTTGAATGGAGTACTAATCTGTTTTCATGTTTTCTCTACAGAAAAAATGACAAACGATAACAACACCCCCATTGACCCCACCAATGTCATTCAGACTCCACTCAACGCTGCAGCAACTGATGCAACTGGCGTGACAACCGCTGGAAACATCACAGCGTCAACCACTGCAGCAACAACAAGCATTATCCTCCCTGCAGGAAATGCTGCTGATGAAACCACTCGCCGTAGCCTTTTCGGTGCTGGTCTTTATCAGACGGGTTCAATTTCAGGAACCGCAAGTGGTCCGGTGGCAGTTCAAACTCCTCCGGCTGTCCCTAGTGTGTTCACTCAAGGACTGATGCCAAACCAGTTTGATGGCAAAGGCTTCAAGACGTGGCAGAAGAAGATGTTGTTCTTCCTGACAACGATGAAGCTAGACAAGTTCATCCAGGAGGATAAGCCCATTATGCCTTACGGGATTGATGATGTTCACAGTCTCGCAACTGTAGACATATGGGTGCATTCGGACTTCATCTGCAAAAGCTACATTTTGGGTCGCCTCATTGACCCATTGTACTGTATTTACTGTGAGTTTCCCATGGCGAAAGAGCTATAGAGATCACTGGACAAGAAGTACAGAGGTGAGGACGCTGGCTGCCAGAAGTATGTGGTCTCAAAATTCCACGACTTCAAAATGGTGGATTCAAAACCCATCATGGATCAGGTGGAAGCGCTTCAGCTCATTTGCCATGAAATCGCTGCTGAAGGAATGTCTATCTGCGAGACATGCACAACTCTCAGCTTCATTGAAAAGCTTCCTCTAAGCTATGCGGATTTCAAGAACTACTTGAAGCACAAGAAGAAGAAGATGGGGCTCGAGGAGCTCATCATGAGGCTTCAGATGGAATCCAGAAACCGAATTGCTGACAAGGTCACTGCTAAGGAGCACAGTGTCAACATGGCTGAGCAGAAAGGCAAAGGAAAGGCACACGCCCATTCTCCTGCCAAGCCTTCCAAAACTGCTGCAGCCTTGAAGGCTTCTGGAAAAAACTTCAAGAACAAAGGCATCGAAATCAATGCGAATGCGAATGTGGAGAAGTTCAGAGGAAAATGTCACTACTGCCACAAAGTAGGGCACAAGACAGTTGAGTGTCGCAAAAAGATCAAGGATGAGAAGGCTCAGGCAAATCTCACTGAGGAGGATCTTGTTGCTGTGGTGACTGAAGCCAACATGGTTAAAAGCAACAACCCCAAGGAATGGTGGTATGACACTGGTGCAACCACCCACATTTGCACCGATAGGGCGATGTTCAGCACCTATCAGAAAAGCAAGACTGAGGAGAAGCTCAAGATGGGAAACACTGCAGTCTCCAAGATTGAAGGACGCGGCAATGTGATTTTTAAGATGACATCTGGACATGAGGTCACTCTGACGAATGTGAAGCATGTGCCTGACATGAGGAAGAACCTGGTCCCGGGAACCTTGCTCAGCAAGAATGGATTCGCCACAAGTTTTGAGGCGGATAAGCTCGTGATTAGGAAGAATGGGATGTATTTGGGAAGGGGATATGTTAAGGGTGGACTTGTCAAGTTAAATGTAATGACAGTCACTCCAAAAGTTGTAGCTCCAAAAGTTTCAATGAATAAGAATGAGCCAGTTGCTTATTTGTTTGAGTCTTTTAATATATGGCATGAAAGATTAGGCCATGTAAACTACAAAACTATACAAAGATTAATGAATTTAAATCTAATTCCTAAATGCAAAAATGTGAAGTATGCGTACAGGCTAAGCTCACAAAAACGTCATCACCTCGTGTTGAAAGAACTAATAAACCTCTAGATTTAATTCACACTGATTTATGTGATTTACAATATTTACAAACTAAAGGTGGTAAAAAGTACTTTGTGACCTTCATAGATGACTGCACAAGATATTGTTATGTTTATTTATTACATAGCAAAGATGAAACCTTAGAAAAATTTAAAGAATTTAAACTCGAGGTTGAAAATCAGTTTAAAACAACTATTAAAGTAGTTAGAAGCGACAGAGGAGGCGAGTATGATGGTCCATTTAGTGCATTTTGTAAAGAACATGGAATAATTCATCAAACTACAGCTCCTTACTCACTAGAATCTAATGGAGTTGCTGAACGCAAAAATCAAACTCTAAAAGAGATGATGAATGCTATGTTGCAGGAATCTGGGTTACCCCAGAACATGTGGGGGGAAGCGTTGCTTACCACTAATTATATCCTCAACAAGATTCCACACAAAGTAACTGGCAAAACTCCATATGAATTATGGAAAGGTAATTTACCTTCGTATAAATACCTCAAAGTGTGGGGGTGCCTGGCAAAAGTTGCGGTACCACCACCAAAGAAGGTCACTATTGGACCTAAAACAGTGGATTGCATCTTCATCGGATATGCACATAACAGTAATGCTTATCGATTTCTGGTACATAAATCTGAAATATCAGACATTCATGAAAATACAGTCATGGAATCAAGAAATGCATCTTTCTTCGAAAATATTTTTCCGTATAAGGAAAAACAAGGTTCAAAACGAACTCGAGAAGAAAGAGACAATGACAAGAACTCAGAAACTGAGACAAACGTCGATATTTCTATAAATGATACTTCAGAAAATGAAGAAAAAGATGAACCTCGAAGAAGCAAAAGAGCTCGAAAGGAAAAATCTTTTGGAGAAGATTTCCTAATGGCATTTTTAGTAGAAAATGCTCTAAAACTTTGGCAGAAGCCATGGCTTCACCAGAAGTTCCATTTGGAACGATGCTGTCAAGAGTGAATTAGATTCGATTATGCAAAATTATACGTATTACATAACGGATTTACCACCTGACTGCAAAGCATTAGGGAATAAATGGATAATGACACGCAAACCTGGTGGAAAATACAAGTCTAGGCTTGTAGTTCAAGGATTCCGATAAAAGAAAGGCCTTGACTATTTTGATACATATTCTCCAGTGACGAGACTAATATCAATAAGACTGATGATAGCAATCGCAGCCTTAAGAGATCTAGAAATCCATCAAATGGATGTAAACACTGCTTTTCTAAATGGTGATTTAGAAGAGGAAATTTACATGAAACAACCTGAAGGTTTTGTCATTCCCGGACAGAAAGACAAAGTATGTCGACTTGTAAAGTCACTTTATGGGCTTAAATAAGCTCCTAAACAATGGCACGAAATAATTGACAACACAATGATGTCAAATGGTTTCAAAATAAATGAATGTTACAAATGCATATACTACAAAACTACCAAAAATGCGTATGTTTTACTATGCCTATATGTAGATGATATGCTCATTATTGGAAGCAATAAAGACATTATCAATCAAACAAAGAACATGCTCAAAGGGACATTTGAGATGAAAGACTTGGGATTAGTAAATGTAATTCTCGGGGTTAAAGTCATAAGAAATTCAAACGGAATTATCTTAACCCAATCTCATTATGCTCAAACAATATTAGAGAGATTTAAAAATTACTCTAATAGTACGGCAAAAACTCCGTTAGATCCCCAAATGTACTTGACAAAGAATTCAGGTGAAGCGGTTTCTCAAAACGAGTATGCACGTGTAATTAGAAGTCTCATGTACTTGACAAATTGTACTAGACCAGATCTGGCGCATGCTACTTAGTCGATATACAAGTAATCCAGGTCATACACACTGGAAAGCTATAACGAGGGTACTCAATTACTTGCGCTACACCAAAGATTTTGGGCTTCACTATGGTAAAGAACCAGCAGTTTTAGAAGGATACAGTGATGCTAACTGGATATCAGACTCTAAAAACTCAAAATCTACGACTGGATATGTATTTACACTAGGAGGAGCAGCAATATCATGGAAATCTACCAAACAAACAGTGTTAGCCAGATCAACCATAGAATCTGAGTTCATAGCCTTAGACAAAGCAGAAGAAGAAATTGAATGGATTAGAAATTTTTTGGAAGATATTCCTATGTGGGAGAAACCTGTGCCAGCTATATGCATACATTGTGATAGTCAATCTGCAATAGCTCGGGCTCAGAATAATCTCTACAATGGTAAATCTCGTCACATCAGAAGACTACATAAAACCATTAGACAACTTATCTCAACTGGCGTAATCACAATAGATTACATCAAATCGGCTGACAACCTAGCGGATCCATTTATTAAAGGTTTACCACGAGATGTTGTTGGTAAATCATCAAAAGGAATGGGTTTAAAGCCTATAACGAATGGGGATGCTTGATTGCAACCCTACCTATCATGACTGGAGATCCCAAGACGTAGGTTCAAAGGGAAAACAAAATCAAGCAGAATCTAACTGTTGTAGGCACAGGGTGGGTAACCCACGAATTGATAAAAATGGTGGAACCAAGGTTTCAACCTGAAAACAAAGAGAACCGATTTTTATGAGTTTTTAGTTATTATGATGCAAACAGAAACAAATATGAAAACGAATGAGATGATGATGATAATGATAATAAAACAAGATAAATAAATAAAGGATAGGATGGAATCAAGCTGCTGAATGTGTATCACTCTCAGCTTGATTAGATGATGAACTGAAGTGGATTTGCGGAGGAAGGTTTGATTGAATCTCTCAATCTGATGGAATGATGGATCGAACTGATTGACTCTCTCAATCTGTGTACTGAGCTTGTTTGATTTGCAAAAATAAACTAGACTCACGAAATCAATAAGACAACAAAGAATCTCTCTTTGAATCCTAAAAACCGATATTTTATACAAAGAACAACTTTGATAAAACTGAATAAACTTTCTATTAACTTGGTGATTAAGGGTGTATCTTTACAATGACTATCTAAGAGCTTATATAAGGCTCTGGAAACTAATTCTGACGTTCATAAGAAGAAAAGAAAGGAAACAAATCAAGCAAACTAACAAAATCGGAAACTAGCCGTTGGAGCCTTTTATGGGATTTTGGCTCCAAGTGAGAAACTTGATTCTTCTTGAACCTGAACGGTTTAAGGGGATAAGAGAGCTTTCTTGGGACCTTCTTGAATGCTTGATAGATGCTGATCTCATCCTTGCCTTTGTAGAAAAAGAGCTGTTGGAGTTTGAATGCAAGAGACTCCAAATAAGGCAGTTTGTTGATAATGGGGATCTTCTTATTCCTATGTGGGCTGGTGCATGGGATGAAGTTGTAGAACTCTTCTGGCTCCTGTATAATGTCTGCTGGATGTCTTGGTTTATTCTGGACGTCGTCTGGTTCTCCTGGTTGGATTGGAATTGCTTGGAATGGATCAAACCGAAAGATTGTCCAATCTTTCCATAAATATCTCCGGTTTGATTTAAGTGATTCTCCATTGAACCGACTGATCTCCTGGATTATGGTGTAGCTAAGGACTTCTGGAATACCTCCTGATTGTTTGAAATGGTCTCCTGGTCGCCAATTTCTGGTTTGCAGCTGATTGAACCGGTTAGCTTCCAATTGAGGCGAGTGTAGCACTGGTTTGACCGGTTCTGGAAAATTGAACATATCTTCTGATTTCCGTGTCCATTTCTCCTGATATTTGACTTTCTGGAAAGCTGAAAGAATGCTCTTGAATTTGATGACGGGCTTTGCTTCAGGCCGCTCCTTACTTGAGCTTAAATCTCCTTCTAAAGTCGGATACTCGCAGATGGACGGGCTGAGAAACCTCTGAGTTGTAAAATTTATAACTTCTTTCTCTCTGAATATTTTGGCCCAATTCCAATTGGCCTGGACTCCTTCGTGAGTGTAGAATCCATAAAAATTATCCTCGTGATTTAAGCCCTCTTGGTTTGTAAGATATGGCATTTTTAGTGCACGTATGTCCTGGTTTGCGCCTTGGCTGGTTAAGTAGGGCTTTGGGTTGACCTCCGGTTCAGTTGCTGATCTGATGACCACATCATCCCCTCCCTCTTGACAAGGTTTCGACCTCTAAACTGTATAATCTGCACCAAGATAGAGCAAGTCAGCTTTCATTCTCTTTTGAGATTCTAAAGCCTTACCTTGGCATTGTTTTGGTTTTGCTTCTTTAAGCAATATGGACTGCATTGTCTCTTGAACAATCTTCTGGTCCATCTCAAGAGTCACGCCTGGTGGTTCTTCTTCTTTAAATTCTTTCTCCTTAGTTCCTGTTACATCACCCTTTGACAAAGACAAGTGCATCATATAAGAATTTTGAGTTAATAAATCAGATTGAATAAAACTATCACTCTTTATAGATAAATCTGTTTTCTTTTCTAGTGATGTCTCAGTCAATACTTGTTTACTTGGACAAACTACAGCAAAGTGTCCTCTTTTATGACATCTATAACATGTCTGATCTTTTAAATTTTCAGAGTTAAAAGACTTACATTGGCTTGTTGTCTCTTCTTTCTTTGGGCTTGGAATCTCTTTATTCCTTAAGTCATGGACAGCTTTTGATTCCAACAAGGATGTTGAGTTCGTGTCTTTCTGGACCTCAGGACCTGTCTTAACATTCTTGGACAAAGACAAGTGACTCATACCAGTGGGAGATGATTTATAAACAAATTTATCAAGTATAGGACTTACCTTGGCCTTTCCTTGAAGAATTGGTTTGTCTGATTTTTCTTTGTATCTAGCCAATGTGTCTGGGCTGAAAAGGTTCTTCTCCATGGACTTTGGGACCTCATAAGGTTGGTATTTATCATATAAAACCGTGGGAATCTGGCTTGGCCGAATCTGGTCTTGATAGATCAAGCTTCTATGGCCTTGTTGTGGCACAACTTTCTTTGCCTCTTTGGACACACCATTTGAAAATCTCCTTGGGTATTTTCTTCTGGTTTCTTGCGTTGGAAGTGTAGTCACATACTTCCTGATCATAACATCTTTAAGATCTTTCCAGTTGGTGGCAACCTTTTCTGGACTTCTACCATGTGTCTTATCTACTCTTTTCCACCATGAGTAAGCTTTTCCGGAAAGTTGCTTGATGGCATGAGCTAGCCTCTCCTTCTTTGGCACGCCTTGGTATGAAAACCAATCATCCATGGTTCTTTTCCATGATAAATAATCATCTGGCCAAATACTACCTGAAAAGGAATAAATCTTAACTTCATTAACTGATTTAAAATAAAGATAAGAATGAGTTAAGTATTTATAAGTTGAAGAAGTATGGTGTGAGGTGATCCATGAAGGATCTGGTGGCTTAGGCTCAACATAGCCAGCCTCTGGTGCATCTCCAAATCTTCTTTCTCCATGTTGTGGTCGTCGGCCTTGTGGCTTATTCCTTTTTCCCAACTAAGCAATCTTATCATTGAGCTCTTGTATAGCTATTAGTTGTTGGCTCAGTGTGGCCTCTAGGGTTTGGCCGTGTGCTTCTCCTACCATTGCTCCCTGAAATCAATCTCAAAGATCAAGTGAAGTATGGGAAGTTTTGGTCAAGCATAAGAGCAATGAACAATGCAAAACTAATCCCCCTATACATTAAAAGAGAAGTCACTTTAGTGATTTCTGCTGAGGTGGCACTCATATAGAGCTTCTCAGGAAAAACGTTATAATTCTATTGGCTGGATTTTTTGAATTTTTCTTTTTCATTTATTTTAATCAATCGCTTATGTAGACAAGCCCAAAACTATTGTCGATTTCATTAAGCCCATATATAGTTAGGGGATAATAATTATTGATTTAGTTTAGCCTTGGGTACCCGTTCGGGTTCGGGTCGGGTATTTCGGATTTTTGAATATTTCGGTATAGAGGTGTAGAATCCGTTCGGGTATTTCTGTACTTCGGGTCGGGTTCGGGTAATTTTACTTCGGATTCGGTTATTTCGGATCTGGTTCGGATATTTAGATTTTGAAAAAAAAAATTAAAATTTTCATTTCTCAAGTTTCTTATATTTAAAAATATAACTTTCAGTTAACTAATTTTTTATTTTTAATAGATTGAATAGTTAATAGATTTGGACATAACATTTTAAAACAAAAAAAGCATTAATTTAGTTTTTTTTTTTAATTTCGGATGTAACTTTTTGTTAATTTTTTAAATAAAAAACTTGACATGCATTTTAAGTGAGTAGCAAATCATTTTTTTCGTAATCGTATGTATATCATATGAACTTAAAGTATGTGTAGTATCAATATAAATATTTTATATAAAATGAGAGATGTAAACTAAAAATATAAGGTTAATTATACATATGTTCGCTTATCTTCGGATATCCATTCGGGTTCGGGTATTATCCGTTTGGGTTCGGGTATCCAATCTCTCCTTATTCAATATCCGTTCGGGTATTTTGCTACTTCGGTTCGGATTTCAGTTCGGGTTTTTCGGATCGGGTTCGGGTGCCACTTCGGATATCGGGTAAAGTGCCCACCCCTACTAATTAGGTTGTTTGTTTTTAATAACTTACCTTTCTAATATGGATTACTTGCGCAAGTTGAAATCATTAAATATGCAAATAACTTATTGACAAAATTTGTTTTTAATAACTTACCTTTCTAATATAGATTACTTGCACAAGTTGAAATCATTAAATATGCAAATCACTTATTCACAATATGGATTACTTGCGCAAGTTGAATACATTAAATTTTATCGATTTAGTTTACCCTTGGGCAAGATTTAGAATTAAGACAATATTAAAAACTTTTCTTATTATTCAAACGGTAAACTTGCGCATGTTGATATCATATTTATTATATTGCTTACAAAATATTTTAATGTTTCTAATTAGGTTGTTTGTTTTTAATAACTTACCTTTCTAATATGGATTACTTGCGCAAGTTAAAATCATATCATATGCAAATAATTTTTTGACAATACAGATTTAATATCCTTTTTAAACGATTTTATTATTTATTGTGCAAAATATAAAAATCATTAATATGAGAATAAATCAACTGTATATATATAGGAGACCCCTAAGGTCTTAAAATACAAACATTCTCTTTTCATTCTTTAAAGTATTATTCACAAATCTCTCCTCTCATACTATTAAGGTATTACGACAATGTTGCTTGTGTGCTAAGAAAAATGTGTTTAGACGCAAAGGCTCCTTATCTTTAGAACCCTGAACTCAACTCTTTGTGTCTTGTCTCCAAAAAGCATGTCTGGTCTATCTTTTCCATGTGTTGAATACTGGTAACGACAATATGGTCTTCCTTTTTTTATATGTAGACTAGGTCGTGAGAGTGATAGTGATCCAGAAAACCTTGATTGAACATGTTGAGAAGCTTCGCCAAGTTAAAGCAGTTCTTGAAGAGGTTCTTTAGTACTTTCTCTCTCTTTGTTGAATATTGTCCGGGAAAGTATTACATAGTATCATTTAGTAATACTATCTTATATCATTTTTTTTGTTGACTATACTATCTTATAAGTAAGCTAGCATTATGCATTTTTTATTTAATTCATGAGGTAATTTTCTCACAGCAGAAAACTTTTTGGAATGGCGCAGGGAGGAAATTTTTTAGGGATATACAGGAAGGTTCAACTAAAGCCGCTGAAGTGGGATGGTGAAGGCGAAGAATAAAGACCTGTAGAGGCTCTTATGATTCTTAAATACGGCGGTGTTCTAACTCACGCTGGTAGAAAACATGTGTTTACATACTCTACAATTTAATTTGTCATTGTTATATATATATATATATGTTTTCCAAATATGGAAGAATTATTTAACTTATTGACGTTTAACATTACTTGTCATATAATCTAACGAATATTACAAATAACAATTTATGGAAACTATTCTCGAAACTATTGAAAGACTAATAATGTTTTATTTATTACTTTTAATATTTATAACATATAAAATAAAATGAACGAAATTTTATATAAGATAATTATAATAGTTTTATCCTCTACTTGATGAACTGTGTTCGAATATAATTATATAATAACTATTTTAAATATTACAAAATCCAAAAATGTTTATTAATATTATTTTTTGATTATTTATCGTTGTTTAAAGAATAAATTTATCATAATTTTAAAATAATTTATAAAATGCTTACAAAATGCAAGGCAAAGTTGCACTTTTCAAGAGTGAAGTCGAGATCTGGATTAAAAATCCTAATAACTGGTAAAGAAGGGAAGCCGAAGACAAAAACATTGAATGTTGTCTACATATAAATTTTTCAGAATATTCGATAGTCACGGTACGTAATTTTAATCTACTTTTTTTCAAATACAAATTTTAAAATATATAAACTGTTACAATTATTTTTTTTGTATTTGCTAGATGGGTGTGATGAGTTAGGAGACCGATAACGGTATGTCAATTTAATGTTATTTCATGTTCAATAAAATTTAGAAATTTATAAATCTATCAAATAATGTTAACCCGTCAAATTGCTTACAAAAATTTATTTAATTTTTTGCACGTTTCTAATTGAATTTGCTTTCTTTATCGAGAAATGTACTTCATAATTTATATTATTTATGGATAATATTTTGATTTTTTATATTTTCTTTTAATATGTCTACATAAATGTTTGTTTATTATTTATAAAAAAATAATATTATTCACCTAAATAAAGAATTACGACACATATATAATCCTCCTATACATTAAAAGAGAAGTCACTTTAGTGATTTCTGCTGACATGGCATTAATATAGAGCTTCTTAGAAAAAAATTTATAATTCTATTGGTCAATTTTTTTGAATTTTATTTTTTATTTATTTTAATCAATCGGTTATGTAGACAAGCCCAAAATTTTTGTCGATTTCGTTAAACCCATATATAGCTAGGGGATAATAATTATTGATTTATTTTAGCATTGGACAAGATTTAGAACTAAGACAAATATTAAAAACTTTCCTTATTATTCAAACAGTAAACTTGCGCATGTTGATATCATATTAATTACATTTGCTTAGAAAATATTATAATGTTTCTAATTAGTAGGGGTGGGCGTTCGGGTACCCGTTCGGGTTCGGATCGGGTATTTTGGATTTTCGAGTATTTCGGTATAGAGGTGTAGAACCCGTTCGGGTATTTCTGTACTTCGGGTCGGGTTTGGGTATTTTTAGTTCGGATTCGGTTATTTCAGATCGGATTCGGATATTTAGATTTTGAAAAAAAAAATTAAAATTTTCATTTCTCAAGTTTCTTATATTTAAAAATATAACTTTCAGTTAACTAATTTTTTATTTTTAATAGATTGCATGGTTAATAGATTTAGACATAAAAATTTAAAACTAAAAAGGCATTAATTTAGTTATTTTAAAAAAAAATTTGGATGTAATTTTTTGTTAATTTTTTAAATAAAAAACTTTACATGTATTTTCGGATCAGGTTCGGGTGCCACTTCGGATATCGGGTAAAGTGCCCACCCCTACTAATTAGGTTGTTTGTTTTTAATAACTTACCTTTCTAATATGAATTACTTGTGCAAGTTGAAATCATTAAATATGCAAATAACTTATTGACAAAATTTGTTTTTGATAACTTACCTTTCTAATATGGATTACTTGCGCAAGTTGAAATCATTAAATATACAAATCACTCATTCACAATATGGATTACTTGCGCAAGTTGAAATCATTAAATATTATCGATTTAGTTTACCCTTGGGCAAGATTTAGAATTAAGATAAATATTAAAAACTTTCCTTATTATTCAAACGGTAAACTTGCGCTTGTTGATATCATATTTATTACATTGCTTACAAAATATTTTAATGTTTCTAATTAGGTTGTTTGTTTTTAATAACTTACCTTTCTAATATGGATTACTTGCGCAAGTTAAAATCATATCATATGCAAATCATTTTTTGACAATACAGATTTAATATCTTTCTTTAAACGATTTCATTATTTATTGTGCAAAATATTGTGCGTCATTAATATGAGAAATAAATCGACTGTATATATATATGAGACACCCAAGGTCTTAAAATACAAACATTCTCTTTTCATTCTTTAAAGTATTATTCACAAATCTCTCCTCCCATACTATTAAGGTATTACGACGATGCTGCTTGTGTGCTAAGAAAAATGTGTTTAGACGCAAAGGCTCCTCATCTTTCATCGACTCTGCCACCCACTTTGCCTTGGAAGTATTATATGCTACTTGATGAATCGACTCTGCCACCCACTTTCATCGACTCTGCCACCCACTTTACCTTGGAAGTATTATAGAAAGATTAATAATGTTTTATTTATTACTTTTAATATTTATAAACTATAAAATACAATGAACGAAATTTTATATAAGATAATTATAATAGTTTTATACTCTACTTGATGAATTATGTTCGAATATAATTATATAATAACTATTTTAAATATTACAAAATCGAAAAATAGTTATTAATATTATTTTTAAATTATTTATCGTTGTTTAAAGAATAAATTTATCATAATTTATCATAATTTATAAAATGCTTACAAAATGCAAGGCAAAGTTTCACTTTCAAGAGTTAAGTCGAGATCTGCATTAAAAATCCTAATAACTGATAAAGAAGGGAAGCCGCTGACAAAAATATTGAATGTTGTCTACAAACAAGTTTTTCAGAATATTTCGTAGTCACAGTACGTAATTTTAATCTACTTTTTTTTTTCAAATACAAATTTTAAAATGAATAAACTGTTGCAATTATTTATTTTTTGTATTTGCTAGATGGGTTGTGATGAGTTAGGAGACTGATGACGGTATGTCAATTTAATATTATTTCATGTTCAATAAAATTTAGAAATTTAGAAATTTATAAATCTATCAAATAATGTTAACCCGTCAAATTGCTTACAAAATTTATTTAATTTTTTTGTAAGTTTCTAATTGAATTTGCTTTCTTTATCGAGAAATGTACTTCATAATTTATATTATTTTTGGATAATATTTTGATTTTTATTATATTTTCTTTTAATATGTCTACATAAATGTTTGTTTATTATTTATGGAAAAATAATATTATTCACCTAAAATAAAGAATTACGAAACATATACAATACAATTCTAATTAATGATAATATAAAATCTGTTACTTCTAAAACTATACACTATTTATTCCATTTTTTGAATGAAAGTATCTTTGTAAACACACAAAATATTTTGTGACGTTGCAATTATACATACACAGAATATTTGTCTCTTCATACTGGCGTTAGTGTGTTCCCTTTCGTGAGGTACGAGCCGAAAGAGAACACAGGATGCGGACCGATCATGTTCTTATGGCCGCACAGGGTGCGGACCGGTCACCTAGTTTAAACTAAACCGAAAAAATACAAGTATAAACCAAAATGAAGTAACTATGCAATAAATATTTTTTTCTTTTGGTTTTCTGATGCAATCACGAAATGGACCAACTAATATGGCATGAAACAATAACTAGTATGATTTTTTTTTTTTAAGGATATGCAAACAAAGGAAACAAATTCAAAATGGCAATTTTTATGGGATTTTTGATTATAGAAACAAAACAAAAAGGAAACTAACAAGAATTTCGAAACTAAGTGCAAGTAATATGAATCAAACACATCTTTCTTTTTCTTTTTCGTGGTTTATAAGAACAGCAAGAACAAAATATGCAGAAACAAAAACTTGAAGCAAAAGACTGTTTTTATGGGTTTTCGGGTTTAGGTAAAAACAAAACAAATGCAAACAAATGAAATATGATGCAAGGATAGATATCACCTTAGTCAGGAGCTTGAGCTCTGATACCAATATGTTGTAGGCACAGGGGGGGTAACCCACGAATTGATAAAAATGGTGGAACCAAGGTTTCAACCTGAAAACAAAGAGAACCGATTTTTATGAGTTTTTAGTTTTTATGATGCAAACAGAAACAAATATGAAAACGAATGAGATGATGATTATAATGATAATAAAACAAGATAAATAAACAAAGGATATGATGGAATCAAGCTGCTGGATATGTATCACTCTTAGCTTGATTAGATGATGAACTGAAGTGGATTTGCGGAGGAAGGTTTGATTGAATCTCTCAATCTGATGGAATGATGGATCGAACTGATTGACTCTCTCAATCTGTGTACTGAGCTTGTTTGATTGGCACTAACAAACTAGACTCACGAAATCAATAAGACAACAAAGAATCTCTCTTTGAATCCTAAAGACCGATATTTTATACAAAGAACAACTTTGATAAAACTGAATAAACTTTCTATTAACTTGGTGATTAAGGGTGTCTCTTTACAATGACTATCTAAGAGCTTATATAATGCTCTGGAAACTAATTCTAACGTTCATAAGAAGAAAAGAAAGGAAACAAATCAACCAAACTAACAAAATCGGAAACTAGCCGTTGGAGCCTTTTATGGAATTTTGGCTCCAAGTGAGAAACTTGATTCTTCTTGAACCTGGACGGTTTAAGGGGATAAGAGAGCTTTCTTGGGACCTTCTTGAATGCTTGATAGATGCTGATCTCGTCCTTGCCTTGGTAGAAAAAGAGCTGTTGGAGTTTGAATGCAAGAGACTCCAAATAAGGCAGTTTGGTGATAATGGGGATCTTCTTATTCCTATGCGGGCTGGTGCATGGGATGAAGTTGTAGAACTCTTCTGGCTCCTGTATAATGTCTCCTGGATGTCTTGGTTTAGTCTGGACGTCGTCTGGTTCTCCTGGTTGGATTGGAATTGCTTGGAATGGATCAAACCGAAAAATTGTCCAATCTTTCCATAAATAGCTCCGGTTTGATTTAAGTGATTCTCCATTGAAACGACTGATCTCCTGGGTTCTGG
Source organism: Brassica juncea (assembly GCA_018703725.1). NCBI lineage: Eukaryota > Viridiplantae > Streptophyta > Magnoliopsida > Brassicales > Brassicaceae > Brassica > Brassica juncea. The sequence goes on from CM031931.1 coordinate 13,409,856, forward strand.
TGCAGCTAAGGACTTCTGGAATACCTCCTGATTGGTTTAAATGGTCTCCTGGTCGCCAATTTCTGGTTTGAAGCTGATTGAACCGGTTAGCTTCCAATTGAGGCGAGTGTAGCACTGGTTTGACCGGTTCTGGCAAATTGAACTTATCTTCTGATTTCCGTGTCCATTTCTCCTGATCTTTGGCTAAAGCTGAAAGAATGCTCTTGAATTTGATGACGGGCTTTGCTTCAGGCCGCTCGTTACTTGAGCTTAAATCTCCTTCTAAAGTCGGATACTCGCAAATGGACGGCTGAGAAACCTCTGAGTTATAAAATTCATAACTTCTTGCTCCGTGAATATTTTGGCCCAATTCCAATTGGCCTGGACTCCTTCTTGAGTGTAGAATCCATAAAAATTAGCCTCTTGATTTAAACCCTCCTGGTTTGTAAGATATGGCATTTTTAGTGCACGTATGTCCTAGTTTGCGGCTTGGCTGGTTGAGTAGGGCTTTGGATTGACCTCCGGTTCAGTTGCTGATCTGATGACCACATCACTAACCAAAGCACTTGAGATGAAGTAGTTTCTTCCCAGCTCCTAAGATGATAAAAGTGCTAACAAATGTATGAAGGATAAGCATAAGCTTTTAATGATTCCATAGCTTCTAAGCGGAGTATGACTCAATATTTTTCATGGTCAATCACCTAATGAGTGAAATGGGGCCGTTTCTAGGAGAATGAATGCAAGGCTATATTCTCTAAGTTCACTCATGAAAACCAGGAATAGTTCAGGGCCACAATGAACACAATAGAGAACTATGTTCTACGAGAAAATGAAGCTGCGTTATGCATGTTGTCTCGATTTACATAAAACACCGGTTGGTTCAAGACATCATGTTCACCTTCTGGTAAAGTAAACCCGACATATATTAACTATGAGTGGTTCAAGGCTTAAAAATGCCACCAACTCAAACACATTGAATTTTTCGCAAACACTCTCGATAAGTCTGTCTAGTCTAGTCAGGATTAGAATAAGTATAGTTTTTTAGAGTCTATCGAGTCTGCATTTAGTCTGCATATGTTTAGAAGAGTCATTTCTATTCATGTGGGGATTGTTGGATCAATTAACTAAAGCCAATGGGCTTTCAAATTAATTGAAAAACTTGTGAATATAAATGGCCCATTCAGAGGCCTATTTACGTTAAATGAAGGAGAAGAAGTAGAGTCCCACATCGGTTGTGTGACTGATTTTCGAGCAGTATAAATATGCCCATGTGCTACAAGGGTGTAAACGGCTGGGTGAGAGAGAAAGGCTCCCCACGCGCGCGCCGCCGCCGCCGTCTGGATCGGCGGGGGCGTGGGCTTGGGCTTGGGCTTGGGTGGAGGGCCTCCGGCCCGATAAGAACTATTCTTTTTGGACCAAGTTAAGCTCAACGCTTTGCTATTTATTTCGGGAAAAAACAGCATACAATTTTATTTAAAACGACAAGTAGTTTGTCTAAAAAATAAAAATGCCATGCATGTTATCCTCTCGGAAATTTTAAACGAGATAAGAGAGAGTCTTGAGGAAGAAGTTTCGGAACTCAACTTCCCTCGATCTCCGCGAGATTCTCGCCCACGTGCAGCAGCTGTAGCGGGAAGTGGGTCTTCTCTGGCTCTTTAAATATCGTCTCTCCTCTTCCTTCATTTCTTAACTTTTTCCGAATCGAAATCCAACAGCAAAAATCCCTCTGCGTAAGTCTATATTGCGAGAGTGTTTCGTAGAGTTTATGGTTCGATAGGGCGATCACGAGTGAGGCGTGATTCGTCTGCCATGGTTGTATCCTGGGACTCTATATTCGTACAGTCTCGTCTCACTAACGGAGCAAATATTTTGAGTTAAGGAAAAAGATCATATCTCGCCTCCATGTCTCTTTGCGAATACGATTTCTTATCGTTCTCGTATTCGTTTTCTATATTCGTCTATTCCTTAACTTTGCTTTTATTATATCGTTTACATCAGTCCAGTTTACCGGCGATTACAAACTTTACATGTTATTGATTCATAACCTTTATCATAATCTTATTGAATGCAGCTTATTCTTCTCCAAGACAGTGTCTCTGCTCCTATAAAAGGTAACCTTTTTTTTTCCTTGAACATCATCATCTTCTCAACTCCTGAAAAACAGTAAAGGAAACATAAGTCCTCTGCAAAGGCGTTATCTGTTTTTGTTTAATTTTATCGTTCTCTGATGATTAAGTTAGGGCAACGAGTCAACGACAACCAGTCAACAGAACAACATAGGAACTCTATGATCTCTCATCAAGCTTCATTGTCGGGTTATTATTGTTTGTTTTCCTTTTGCACTGAAACTTTCCAGATCTAATTCAATTTTAAAGTTCATGAGTTCTTCTAAATATGATCAGACAAAAGAATATGATTCTAGGAATTTCACAAGCTTGCCTCAAGTTTTCCACTGCATTTTTTTGGATCCATTGGGCACCAACGATAATGGTACGATCAAGCTTCCTATTGTATTTTGATGTAACTTTCATGTTTCAGAAAACATTTAGCAACTATTCATACGAGATCTACACATTTTCACCATTTGGAGATTATAATGCTTCTGCTACTAATGCTTAATATACAGGGCTACAAAAAGCTTTTCATGTATAACAGAGTGATTCAACCAATTTTGGTTAATCTCAACCAGTCAATCATGTTTCTTTTGTCAATGGCTCTGGCCCTGGAGGTGGTTCAAAAAAGCCTGCTGAGAAAGCATTTGCGACAAAAGGTGGCTGTAATAGCTTCAGCAGCAGAGCATGGAGACTATCCCTGAGTTTCCATTAGTGAGCATGTTTTGAGGCAGCTTCATCATCATCCTGAGGAAGGTGATCAAACACAGCGTTCATGAAAGATGCAACCATCAGAACAACAAGACCAGATGCTATTAGCCCACCACCAACCTGTCGTTGATGGTCGAACCGGTGATCCCAAGCAGTGCTGGTGGGAGGCACAATTGATCGTAGCAATGACAGGATCTTGAAACGTCCATGTTACGTCACTTTAGCTCATGATGATGCTGGCTGCCTTAGTGTCACATTGGTGACGCAACCATTAGCATTTAGTATGCAGAGAGCTCTCTGCTTCCTTCTAGAGAAATCTGATATAGTCTCACAGGCAGAGATGATCATAACGGCATGAACTCTGAGGGAACTTGAACTATCGTGAGTCACAGTGATTGGTGATTTAGGTTTGTTCTTGGAGGCAGATGGTCTACCTCTTGGCCTCTGAGTCATCTCTCTTATGATGAAACCGATTGTACCTCTTTGAGCATTGCTTTCATGTTGTTTTTATTGTTTTTGCCTCTTTCTGTTGCTTCTTGGTTCCTCATTGGAAGGGCTAACTTAGATTCTACAAAGATGTACCTACATTGATATCAAAATGTTAGAACTCAACTGAGATTTTGTGAGGAATTTATGGCTTTAAGTAAGAAGATTATGTGAATTATTATACATAGAAACGCTAAAAGAATGACACTGAAGAGTAGGAGATGGTTAAGTTTTCATCAAATCTTTTTTTTCTTTTTTTTTGGTCGAAAGTTTTCATCAAAACTGTAATTAATAATTAACAAATCATTTTGCCCAACAAGGTATTTGGCAGCCGACTTCTTTTATGACAATTGTCTTCTTTTGCAAAGACATAGATTAATAATAAAGTTTTAAACATGAAATAACTGCCAAAATTGAACTATACACAGTTTTATATGGGCATATAATATGACTATTTTGCAGGCGTGTTACAAAGTGTGTTCTTACCCTGCAACGAGAAATCAGTTAATAATAGTAATACTAGGTTAAGACCCGCGCCTTGGCGGGATAAACGTTATATATATAAATTATTTTATATATTATATGTTTATAGCATATTATGAAATAATAAAAATATATTGAATAATTAAAAAGTCATTATCTACTACTTATATAATTAAATTGGTGCGAACATATAAATAAATTTAATAAATCGAAAAAAATAATTTTTCCATTTGATATGATATATAATTAAATTTAAATGATAGTAACATATATATAGTATATGTTAATATTAATATTTATTAGATGATGTTTTTTGCTCATATTTGTTTTTATCATTTGTATCTGTTGTAGCAAAAAGCCTAAATTAGTGATAACAAAATTTTCACTGTGGGAATAATGGTTTAAGTAATTTATAATATTTTAAAAAATTAAGTTGTCAATATATTTTCAAAGTTTTTATCAAAAAAATGTTCAAAGTAAATTTTAAAATTACGATATTATGTATTTTTATATGGCATATAGTTTAATTTAAAATGATACATATATTATATATCTTTTATTTTTGATACTTATTAAATGAGACTTTCAACTTATATTGTTTTTCAATTATTTGTATCATGTCATAACAAAAGTTTTAAATCATATATCAAAAAAATTGAATGTGAAACTTTTAACAGTTTTAGTAATTTATACTCGTTTTTAAAAATTCAAAATATAATATATAAATAATTTTTTGAATTTTTATTATATGGTTACTATGATTTTTTAATTAATTTTAATAGCTTAAAATTAAAAAAAATATATAATTATAATACACACTTATTTTTACCAAATCTTTATTACTTAAAAATCATTAATTATCATATATACTTTAGCCACATTAGGCAATTCCGTAATCTTATTTAAGGAAATAATGAATCACATTAATAATGTATTTATTGTTGTTTAATAAAAAGCTTATTATATATTTAAATGGACCAACCTATTTCTCTAAGGATTCTAAGAATCATTCTAGTGATGACACGTGGCTACAAAAAAATATTGCAATGCTTCTCAAATAATATATAGGGGATAAGATTCTAGAGTTTTCACACTTATTAAGAAAACACGTAAAATTTTGACAATAAATATATTATTTTCCGTGTTTAACTATTTCCAACGATTTCTAATATATAAAAATTCAGTAAACACAATTAATATATTTGAAATTTAAAATTTACCATTTTTACATACATTGAAAAGGTAAAATATGAATTTTTTAGAAATATTTTTTTCTAAAACATAGATCATTCTGAAACAGAGGGAGAATAACTATGTTTAAGAGAGTTAAGTGATATACATATGAATGAAATATATTGTGCTCTAATAAATCTTATTTCTATATGCGTAACAAATAAAAGAATAATGTATGTGTGCAAATCTTTCTAATATCTTTGCTAAATATATGGAGTTAAATGTTACAAAAATATAAAATATAGAAATAAGATCCTGATAATAAATCTTTTATTGCTATGTTTTGCAGGGAACACTTGTGCGGGAAGCAATAATAAAACTTCCATTTTCAGCATTTAAGGTATTTTTATAACCTATATTAATCTAGTCACTTGTCCCAAAAAAAATACTAATATAGTCAACAAAATTATTTTATAATTTATATATATGAACATTGACAAAATAAACATAACAAATTTTCTGAAATACTTGAATGACTGCCATTTGACTACGTACGTTCTCAGGGTTAATATGAAATATGTTATGATGTTTAAGTAGATGATCTCTTGTTAATATATATTGTATCATGTTAGGGATAAGTAACATGGGTCAATATTTGCCACTGCCATCGAGCTACAAAAATTTAGTTATCAGGTAAACACATTTAACTCAAAACGTTATATAGTTACATGATACAATTGAGGTTATCACACGCTATTATTCAGTCTGGTATTGTTCATCATTGGTATCTAACCAATGTATTTGTGTGTTGGGAGTTATATGTATTGGAAGAAACCTTTCATGACGGAAATTAATTAAAGTGTATTCAATTAAGTTTTCATTCATAACTATGGTATATCTGGTACATTGTTAAACCAATTTGATATAATATGATTTTGTCTACGGACGATTACAATTTGTATAATGGGTCTACCACGCACACAATATAATAAAGGCCAAGTTGTAATTAAAATGGTAACTTGTATTAATTATCTCCCGTTACTATATGTATAATGTTGGTCGATGAATGGCATAAAAATGTAATTTTCCTAGTAACTAAAGGATTCTTTCAAAAGGGTTTTGAGAGAGGCTGAGAAGCTGACAGATCAGCATGGTACTATAAGTTACAACTTAAACAATGCTCCTCAATTAATATATAGGGGATATATCTTCCAAGTGCACGTTAGTATTATATGCCCTTCTTACGATGAACGTATATGTACGGTTCAAAAATTTATAAAGAATACTGATTTTTAGGAGTAAACAAATAATGCCACAACTTCTGGTCCCTCATTTGCATATGCAAATATATATAAATTAAAGGAGAGTATGCATAACAAAAATATTTTGCAACTGCAATCTTTTTCAATATTTTGCCAGAAATTTAAAACCATTCAATATTGTGCACAACATTCAATATTGTGCACACCCAGTACCGGCCCTGGCATAAAGCTGGGGAAGCTGGTGCTTTGGGCGCCAAGTTAGATTAGGCGCCACAATTGTTAAAGTTTGTATATAGTCTAGTGGTTGCGTATCATTGTATGTGGTCACAGGTGTTGGGTTCGATCAACTTGGGGCACCAAATATATTTTTGCTTTAGGCATTAAAATGTATTGGGCCGGGCCTGTGCACACCTATCATTGAAGATTGAAAACGTATAGAAGAGCATTAAATACCAATTGCAATTCTCTCTGCGAACAACAATAGAAACCTCCGCCTTGCTCCGGCGCCGGATTAGACGGTGTCGGAGGCGTCTCTCCTAGCCTTTAGTCCTCGTCTTTGTTTGCTCTCTGCTTCTGGTTCCTCTCCTCCGTCCGAGATGCAAGGGGCTCTGGTTTCTTCCGACTTCACTTCTCCAGCGATCTGCTCATGAGGTTTCGTTCGGTTGTGGAGTTCGTCAGTCTTTGGAGTCCCGGCGAGGCGTGTAAGGTTGGTCAGTTCAGGGAGTCGGTTTTTAGGGTTTGAGGTTTGTCAGATCTCGTTTTTCGTTTGGAGATCTCCGGTGTTCCTCTCCTTAGGCGGCGCGTGAATCTGTTGAGGATGTTTCTCTCACCGGCCTCGGTGTGTTATAGCTCTATCCGTCGTTTGAAGGGCCGGTGTAGGAGGTGGTGGCGCGTGAGAAGTTCTGTCTCTTGGTGTCTTTCGACGGAGTCTCATCCCGCCGGTATCGTTCCAGCTTATTCCCTTTGCTGCTGTCTTTCAATCCCGAGTGTCGTAGTTCTAGGTCTTGTTGTCTTTGTTGTAGGTTTCGGTGTTGTTGTTGTTATTTTTGTCTGTGTTAGTGGCTTGTCTTTGTGGTATTTGTGTTGGTTGGTTGTTGTTTAGTTCTCAGTTGGTTTGCTGTCATAGCTTGGTCTTTAAAAAATTTCCTTAGTGTGTTGGTGGCTTTCTTGAATCCGTTAGTGGTGGTAGTGTTAAAGCGTGGTGAGAGTTGGGTTAGCAGAGGTTATTCGTAGAGTGGTGGGTGCAGTGATCGCTTTTCGGTTCTCAGGCTGTGGTTCTGGAGGGTCCGTATGGTAAGGCCTCGTCTTAGTTGAGTTTGTGTCTGGGCTTCTATCTATGAGTAAGTGGGCGCGATGTGCGTCGCACCATTATCTGAAGGCAATGTGGACCGTGTAGCGGTTCTTCCTGTCGTGTCATGAAGTCGCAGGGTTTGAGTTCTTGGGCGTTATCGTTTGGTGTGCGTGTAGCAGCAGCGATAAGTCATGGTGTAGGAGGTAGAATTTTCCGCGTGGCGAGCTATAGCCAGCAGCAGCTGCAATTTCCGATCATTGGCCTCTACAAAAGTTTAAAATCTGCTAATTATCTTTTCATTCGCTCGGGTTGCTTAGCCTTATCTAGTGTCGGTTTTGGTTTCTTGGTATTGTAAGCTTCCCCGGTGTGGGTTTAAGTAGCCGCCTTTATGTGGGCTTTTGTGGATGGAGATTGTTCATTCATCTCCGAGTTTATGTTTTGAGTCACCCTTGTGTGGGTTCTTGTAGCCATTTCTATGTGGGCTCTTGTGTGTTTATTTTGAATGAAATAAATTACTTTTTTGTGGAAAAAAAAATATTGTGCACACCTATCATTAATCTATTAATATAAAGAAAGACCATTCCCTCATTTTCTTTCATCCACGTCAGATAATAGTGTTACCAACGATCGACACGTGTTCAAAACACAAATCCGTTGCGTTTCATTAAACTTTCAGTTACATGGTTTTTAATTTGATTTGGGCCTTACATTTGTCCAATTTGGCTAGCCATCAATGAGTTTTCCAGTTGTAAACGCAGCTTTGACCGTCGTTTCCGTATCATATTTTTCGATTAGCTTTTGTCTCGACACAGAACTAGAGTTCTTAGAGAGTTGATTCAGCTTCTTGCTAACGCTCTATACCAGTTACAGAATCCCCATCTTTAAAGTCATTCTTAAATCATCACCCACTATCTTTCTTGAATGCGATCCTCTTCATGTGAGTCGGTGGAACTTTAATTATAAAAGGGTAAGCTTTCCTACTATCACAACCATATTCTCATTTTCTCTAAACAAGACATTAAAATTATATCCAGAAAATGGCTAAGGCAGCAATCTTCCTTTCCGATCTGACCGCACGATGCTCCTCCACCCTTCAAGTCCGGTTGCTCCACTTCTGGGAAGCCAGGAACACCTGACGCGGCGGCGAACTCATTGAGTCGACATGTTCTGCTTGAGGTTTGTTCTGTTCCTCCGCTGGAGTTCATAACTAGATTGGTTTTTTACAGTACCGGCAACGTTCACGTTCTACCGCAGAAGACACTATTCCAAGAGACGTGTACTCTATCTATTATCTCTATCTATTATCTCCGTTTGGTGATTTTAATCTTATTAGTTCTATTTCAGATTGATGATTGATACATTCAGTAAAAACTTTTGTTTTAGGTTGAGTAGTTTCTCTTCAAGTTAATTAGTGCCTTCAACTATTGTTTACGGTTTAAGGTCAAGAGAGTCTAATTTTTTTTCATTCATATGCTTTCTGCAACAAAAGCTCATGCGGCGTCAACCATCAAGATATGTATTTTGTATTTTTCGGTCATGGGTTTACTGCATGTACTCCTCTGCACAACATCATCACGAATTGAGGGTTAGTCTCCTTCTTTAGGTGTGCCTGAGAAATTAGAGAACCAACCGTTTGTGAAGAATCTTAAATTCTAACACAAAACAATAAATTTGATTTGTGCAGTGGAATCTCTATACGAGATTTATGATTCTGAATTGAGGTTTTTCATGAGTATCTTATATTTCGCACAAGGCATGAAAATTATGTTTTCATGAACATCTTACTTACTCAGCTTTCTATGAGATGTTTAAAACTTGACCCGTACTTTGGTCTTTTGTGATTCGTTGAACCCACCTATTGGTTTTCTTTCAACCTCTGCCTTTTCATGAGCTAAAATCTTATTTTGGCATTTTTCAGATTTATAGGAACTTATGCCCGGAATATGGAAGACCTTGATAGTACACCGAGGCTGAAAGCTAGCTTTAATTTGTAGAAAGAACGCTGAGGTAGACACATCTGCCTCCCATTGCACCAACTACACTCAGTGAGAATACTCAGTGAGAATACATTTCCCCTGCAAAATTTTCATTTTCCCTTTGTGAACTAAGCCCTAGAATAAATAAAAAATAAAAAATGCACAATGGAATCCATTGGTTTGATTCACTTTTGTACATAATTTTTCTATTCTCTGTGGATTTAAAAGTTCATTTTTTGGTTTAGCGAACACGTGATCGTATCTTTGTCTACGAAACTGGTGCCACAAAACATGTTCCCAGAGCTCCATTTATTGATCTCGAGCCCACTTTTATCAATGAAGTCCGTAGGAGAACTTACCGTCAGCTTTTCGATCCTGAGCAGCTAACCTCTGGAAACAACTTGGCGGAAGACAATTATACTGGTGAGGAAACTTTACATGGAGAATTTTTAGATTCATGTATTGTTTTTACATGCATCATTTTCAGATTTAAAAATCCATGCGGACATAATCACTAGGTGTTTCATGCAGAGATAATTATCTCCTAATTATTTACTAATACATATATTTTTAATTTTAAATAGAACATCAAATTATTTGTATATGACAAAATTTCTAACAAAATAAATCATTGAAAACACTGAATATTCGATTTTATAATATGAAATCAAACCACATCTAGAATTCAAGTAACCTTTTAAAACCTCATCTATACTATTATTTGCGAAGTAAATTTTTGCATCCAAGCTCTCACGTTGAAAGTTAGAGCGGTTAATATCTATACTACCCTTAATGAATTTTTATATATAATTAAAAAGAATTTTATGTTAATAATATTAGATTTATATGTTATATTAGATAATTGTAAATTATGATAAATTTATCAAATAAAAACATATTTAAAAAGAAAAAAGTTAATTATTATATATATTGTGTTGTTATCTGAAAATAAAATTTTCTACTATAAAATTTAAAAACGAATTTATGTTAATAATATTAAATTTATATGTTATATTAGATAATTGTAAATTATGATAAATTTTTCAAATAAAAAATGTTTAAAAAGGATAATTATTATATATATATATTGTGTTGTTATCTGAAAATAATATTTTCTATTATAAAAGTTAAAAAAATTAAGATATAAAAAATTCAAATTTAATATCAATTATGTAAAATTTTGTATAAAGATAAATTGTCAAAATAAAAAAAATATTTTTAACAAGCCAATTATTATATATATATATATTATGTTATTATCTGGAAATAATATTTTTCTACTATGAAAATTAAGAAAAAAATTAAAAAGATTATACCCGCATTTGCGGGCCAAACACCTAGTTATAACATAAATACCAAAACAAACAACTGTTTATAATAGTAATTACTAAGATTGTCCAAAACAACTATAATAACTTTGATAGAGAGTTTCTCTAAATTAAAACTTCATTCTCCACTATTTATAAACACTCACGGAAAAAATGTATTAGAAAAATCGATCTCATTTTCTTTTGATCGAATCCGATTGATTTATGTATTTTATAGTATTATGAAACTGAAAACTAGGATTTGGCTACGGCGGAGGAAAAAGGTGACGGTGAGAGAATCCTTCGCGGAGGAGATAAGGGATTCTTCGGCAAGCCCTCGGATTTGGCTACGGCGGAGGAAGCTGCCGTTTTTTACGATCGAGCTGCGATTCGACTCAAAGGTCACAACACGCAGACGAATTTTCTGACTCCTCCTTCGCCGGGGGAAACGCCGGTTATCGATCGCTGCGATTCGGGGAACCAGAGCCTCTGTTCTCCGACTGTTCTTCGATTCAACGCAAAAGAGGAAACAAAGTATCGAACAAGCCTGGAGAGGGAACCATGAGAGCTCATGTGGGTTGATATGCTGATATGGTGGAAGTGAATGTAAGTTTGTTTTCAAGATTTTGATATTTCTGTATTCAAATTATTCCCACGAAAGGCTCCATGTTTATTCTAACTAATAATTTTTATAGTTCTGTCTTATTTGCAAGTTGCGTGAGATTTAGGAACTTAACTCTAATTACTTAATTAGTGAAGCTACTTCATGTGCTGCTGATATGTTGAACATGTGATCTAAAATTTTTTTTTTTTTTTCAGAGTTCAGCAAGGTTTTATTTAATTGTTAAGTCATGTTCAGAGTAGGCTATGGATGGATCATGGTGTTGTTATATAGGTAGGTACAAAGCATGGGGCTCGCTTCTGGGAATTCAGCTAGCAGAACGGGATATCACTGTAGCATGTGCTGACTACAGGTAACTAAAGAACACAGTCTATACTATATGTGTAAAGGCATGGATAAATTATTCACTCTGTTATCTTAGTAGCCTATGAAACGTGTTGTCAATCTTTTCTGCTAATGGTTACAAAAGATCAGCAGGGCACACAGTGGTCACCTTACTCCCCATGAGTTGAAAGAAAAGACAAGTTAAGATTCCATGGAACTATTACATCTTCCTTTTTCTGTTTAGAGAGAACCAATGAGTTTAGCTTCTTTTTGTTTTCTTTGCAGGCTAGGGAATGTAAGACCGGCAATCCAGAAAATTCTCACAGATTCTGCAATGAGACGTGTAAAGAAACAAACTTGGCTTCTCTAGATGCTTTCTTATTTCAGAAATCAGTGTTTGGTTCAGATTTTCTGGAGCATGTTAATGTTAATGATGTCTCACCAAAATCCAACACATCTCGTTGAACAGGTTTTGTCTGATCTGTGACTGAGACTTACCAGAAAGCTCTCACGAAGCAATATAACCTTAACACGTTGAAGATGTTGAATGAGGCTAAGAGATTGGTGGTTCTGGTGCTTGCTTCTCATATTGTTTTAAAAGATGCGCTTGGATCACACCCAAATCTGGTTTAAAAAAAGAATTTGGAATTTAGTGTTTGAATGTGAGCTCAAATCTTGGTTGTGCTTTGTGAACAGACAAAGGTTTTTATGGAACAAGGATCCTATGGAACAAGAATCTTATATATGGGTACTGGATAGATCAGCAATCTTTTCATAACTCTTAAAAATTTAGTTCAGGTCATATTTTTTTTTATATTTGCATCAAATAATTTGTTCTTTTTTTTCCATTCGTTTACATTTAACAAAGTTTTACATCAAAATTTATATAAATAAGATAAAAAAAGATATTCAGATCATGGGCATGATTAGCTTTGTAAGTGCAAGAATTTTGTTGTAAGAATTTTATAATTGAAGATAATTTTATAATTGTCTAACTACTTATATTTTTATAATAGATTATAATATTTATATATCAAAAATAAACATACAACATATATAATAAAAATTAAAGCTTAAGCAAAAAAACTCGGGCGTAGCCCGTGCCGATCCTAGTATTAACATAAAATAGACTAACGAAAAAATGGAAAACTGATATTAAAGGAGTTGAATAACAAAAACTAAAACATCTAAAGGGAAATTTACTAAATACATAAAATAATAAATTTTCCAACTTATAAAGTATTGGATGACTATAAATAATTTTCTAAAGTTCTAAAAGTTTTCAAGATTTCCTTTGAGAAAGAGAGATATATTGAAAAGAGAAAATAGATATTTACACAAATGGTTGCTTCTGCTACTTCTTTAGTTTTGATTTCTTAGAAAATGTTTGAATAAGAACAAAGTTCTTGATTGAGTGCTTCGCTTTTGGGAAGCATGTAACATCAACAAGGGTGGTTTGCTTATGAGTCTCGAGTTATTTCTTATTGATCAAAATGTATAATTTTTTTTATTTAGACATTCTCAATTTAAAATTTAATAAGCACGATATTATTTGTTTGACACAAACTTTTACAGGGAACAACAATCCCACACCTTCATACAGGCTAATCGTATAGCGTGCTATGAAGATGATTTAAAGGCTGGTGTAGTCTATAAGATTAAGAACTTCTTGGTCATCAACAACAAAACAAGTTACAAGGTGATTTCTCACAAGTTCTTAATTCAGTTCACTCAGCAAACATTTATTGATCAACAATTATATAAAAGTTGAGGCTAAATATTATGATTTAAAACAACCAATCATATTATGACAAATCATTATTTTATCTTATTATTTTTTAAAATGTCAAAATTTCCAAAAATTTATTTATTTCCAAATATAAAATAAACCAATATCAAATATGGAAAACTTGCAAAAGTAAAAACATCATAGATAAGTTAGCTTAATATATAGCATAATTTCGAAAAATAACCTTAAAAATTACCAAAATAATAATTAATTTTAAAATGTATTATGACAGAATTTTAAAATTTTAGTTTATATACCATATAAAAGTTGAGGTTATAAGGAACGTCCATATAGGATTAAAACCAACAATCAAATTATGAAAAATCATCATCTTAATTTTTTGCTATCTATACTATGTAAAAATCTATACTATATAAAAGTTGAGGCTATAAGCTATCGAGGACGTCCACATAGGATTTAAATGACCAATCGTAATATGACAAATCATTATTTTAGTTTACTATTTTGAAAAATGTTAATTACCAAAAAATGTTTATTTCAAACTAAAATATAAATCAATATCAAAGAAGGTAAATTTGCAAAAATATAAATACTATATTAAGTTAACATAATGTTTAATATTTTTCAAAAATTAAAAAATAAATAACGAAAATAATAATAAATTAAAAAATAAAAGACTTTCAAACAAGTATAACCATATAAATTTAAATTTAAACTCATGATTTTTAAAGTTTAGGTTATATACTATTGAAAATATTGAAAATAACATATACTATACATAAGTTGATATTATAAATCATTGAGAATGTTCACATATTATTTTAAAGCACCAAAAATATACCAAATCTTTTTTTTAATTTGGTATTTCTAGAAATTTTAATATTACGAAATTTTTTTATTTCAAAATAAAATATAAATCTATACTAATAAAAGAGACTATCCGAGGCTCCAAGGAATGTCCACATCGTTATAGAAACCCACTCCGAAAAGAAGCCATGTGGCATGACTACGATTATTATCTTATTACATTAAATCATATTACCATACTACTCATTATTACCATATATACATTAAATCATTAGAAAATATAAGTAAATATACATTTAAATATGTAAATATACAATATAAGAATTATATATACAATAATAAGTAAATACACAATTTAAATATATATATATATATATATAATATACGAAAAATAATATTAATAAGTAAATACATAATAAAAAATATAAATTAAATTAAGCATTAAAAATTATCTTAAAATGTAAATACACAATTTAAAAAAATAGAAAAAGTACATTAAACCTTAAACATCTATCTTAAAATGTAAAATATTGATATTAAGTAAACATATAATACACTAAAACAATATTAATAAGTAAATATAAAATATAAAAAATGAAAAAATTACATTAAGCACTAAACATCTATCTTAAAATGTAAATAAAAAATATAAAGAATTAAAATATTACATTAGACATCTATCTTAAACTATAAAAATTAAATACATGTAAATATACATTTAAATATGTAAATATATAATATACAAAAAGTAATAATAAGTAAGTACAAAATATAAGTAATCTATACTAATAAAATGGACTATCCGAAAGTCCAGGGAACATCCACATCGTTATAGAAACCCACTCCGAAAAAAAGCCATGTGGCATGACTACGATTATTACCTTATTACATTAAATCATATTACCATATTACACATTATTATCATATATACATTAAATCATACGAAAATATAAGTAAATATACATTTAAATATGTAAATACACAATATACGAATTATATATACAATAAAAAGTAAACAAAAAATTTAAATATATATATATATATATATATATATATATATATAATATACGAAAAATAATATTAATAAGTAAATAAATAATAAAAAATATAAATTATATTAAGCATTAAAAAATTATCTTAAAATGTAAATACACAATTAAAAAAAATAGAAAAAGTACATTAAACCTTAAACATCTATCTTAAACTGTAAAATATTGATATTAAGTAAACATATAATATACCAAAATAATATTAACAAGTAAATACAAAATATAAAAAATGAAAAAATTACATTAATCACTAAACATCAATCTTAAAATGTAAATAAAAAAAATAAAGAATAGAAATATTACATTAGACATCTATCTTAAACTAAAAAAATTAAATACATGTAAATATACAAAAAGTAATAATAAGTACAAAATATAAGTAAATATATATTTAAATGCATAAATATATAATATACGAATTATATATATAATAACAAGTAAATACACAATTTAAAAAATATATAATATACAAAAATAATATTAATAAGTAAATACATAATATAAAAATGTAAAAAGTACATTAAGCATTAAACATTTATCTTAAAATGTAAATACACAATTAAAAAAAATAGAAAAAATACATTAAGCCTTAAAAATTTATCTTAAAATATAAAATATAGATATTATGTAAATATATAATAGACAAAAATAATATTGATAAGTAAATACATAATATAAAAAATGGAAAAAGTACGTTAAACATTAAACATCTATCTTAAAATGTAAAAAAAAAAAAAACAAATTGGAAATACTACATTAGACATATATCCTAAAATGTAAAAATTAATTACATTTAAATATGAATTTAAATATGTAAATATATAATATATAAAAATTAATAATAATTAAGTACACAATTTAAAAAATGAAAATACTACAATAAAAAGTAATATACAATATATAAAATGTAAATACTACATTAGTCAAAATAAAGTTGGTATAAATTAATCTATCAATAATAGGAATCCAAAAGAATGTAAAAGAATTATATTTTAATTGTAAACATTGGATTAGTTTTTTATATGAAATTTTTAAATTTATAAGAATTTATCATTTTATAATTAATTATCTATTTTTCATATTAGAAACTATGTGTTTTACATAGAACGTCCACATAAATATAAAAATCCATTTTTCAAAAGAAGACATGTGGTATTAAAAATAGATAATAAATAAATATACAATATAAAAAATAAGTTAATATATTATATCAGAAAGAAACAGAAATATTACATAATTTTTTTATCGTAATATTATCATTTGATATCAGGAAAATAAAAATATAAAATAAGTAAATATTCAATAAAAGAAATATAAAGATTACATTAAATCTATCTTAATATCATCATTTTAATATAAAAACAAAAAAATAAGAATAAGTAAATATACAATATAAGAAAAATAAACAATAAATAAATATACAATATAAGAAATATAAATATTACAATAAACATCTAGCATAATATTAAAATTAGTAAATACACAATATTGAAAAAATAAATAACTAAATATATAATATAAGAAATAGAAAAAGTTCATTAAAAATCTACCTGTAAAATGTATATTAAGATAAATAATAAGTAAATATTACATTAAAAGACTATTATAATATTATCATTTGATATAAAAGAAAAAAAATTAGAATAAATAATATAACATTTGAAAATCATTATAAAAGCAAGAAAAAAATAAATTACACATCAATCTGAAAAATGTATAGTAAAATAAATAGTAAGTAAATATGAATATAAATATTACATTAAGCATCTAAAGTAATATTAAAATAAGTAAGTTAATAATATAAGAAAAAAATCACTACTAAATAAATATATAATATAAGAAATATAAATATTTCACTAAACATCTATCAAGTTATTATAATTTGATATAAAGCAAGAAAATTAGAATATGTATATATACAATATAAGAAAAAAAATTAAATATAAAATATAAAAATGGAAAAACTAAATTAAATATCTATCTGAAAACTATGTATAAAAAAACAATATAAGAAATAGAAATATCACATTAAACATCTTTCATAATATTAAAATAAATAAATATACAATATAAGAAATAAAAAACTACATTAAACATCTATCTGAAAATTGTATACTAAAATAAATAATAAATAAATATACAGTTTAAAAATAGAAATATTACATTAAACATTTATCATTATATTACCATTACATATAAAAGTAATAAAATTAGATTAAGTAAATATACAATATAAGAAACCATAAATAATAAAGCCCTTTATAAGAAACAATAAATAATAAGTTAATATACAATATATAAAATCAAAAAACTAAATTAAACATCTATCTGAAAAATGTATACTTTTACATTTTTTATTATTTCCAAATACTTTTATAAGTAAATGTATGATATAAAAATAAATAATAAGTAAATCTACAATATAAGAAATAGAAATATTACATTAAACATTTATCGTAATATTATCATTTAATATAAAAGCAAAAAGAATTTACCAAAAACGAAATAGAAAAACTAAATTAAACATCAATCTAAAAATTTTATACTAAAATATATAATCAGTAAATATACGATATAAAAATATAAATATTACATTAAACATCTATCGTAATATTGGAATAAGTAAATATGCAATAAAAAAATAATAAGTAAATATACAGTAGAAGAAATAGAAATATTACGTTAAAATATTATCTCAATATTTTTCTGTAATAAAAATAAAAAATAGAAAATATTCGAATAAATAAATATACAATATAATAACAAAAAATTAAACAATAATTAAGTGTACAATATAAGAAATAAGAATACTACATTAAATATCTAGCGTAATATTAGTATAAGTAAATATACAATATAGAAGACATAAATAATAAAAAAATATATAATATAAGAAGTAGAAAAGGTATATTAAGTAGGACTTTTTGCAGAATTGACCTACAACTTAAAGTCAAACACAAAACTAACCTCCTTTTTTTTTGAAAATTGGTTTTGCCCTATTCACCCCACAAGTTCATATAATTTACGAAAATACCATCAATTTTTTTTTCTTCGAAAATGACATTTTTACTCTCTCACCCTCATCATCTTCAAGTAATTACAAGATTGCCATGTCATCAATACCACAACCACCATGAACAACCAATTTGAAGCTCTTAATGCTCCCAAAATCGATTTATCCTTCTTCTTTTTCCATTCTTGTGAACTAAACACAACATATCTCTCACTTTCTCTCCACAATGAGCTAAAAAAACCCAAGATTTTGATTCTAAAATTTTTATGGTTCATAGAGTCATAGAAGCTAACGATTCTAGGTGGGCTACTTTCGTTTGTGATTCTGTGTGCTTGGAGAAGCCTTATGTATGCTAAGGAACTTATCTCACCAATTTAAGGAATGACATCGAGTTTTTTTCCAGATCTGTTCGTCAGACGACTTACTTGGGAAGTCGTCTGGCTGTAGACGACTTACCTGGAAGTCGTCTGGTCAACGCAGAGGTTATTTTTGCAATTGACTTTGAAATCTGTAACCTGAGACGACTGAAAGTTAAGTCGTCTGTTTTTGTTTGGTTTCAAAAAAATTTCCAAAGAACCTAGACGACTTACATTTCAGTTGTCATAGGTTAGTTTTGCATTTGACTGGATAATTTCAGAAGTTTGACTTCTCCAGACGACTTACATTTCAGTCGTCTGGCGAAAATTAAAATAATAATATTTTTTTTAAAGTAAACGACTTACAATTAAGTAGTCATAGGTTAGTTTTACAATTGAAAAAAAAACTTCAAAATTTAATTATACACAGACGACTTATAATTCAGTCGTCCACGAGACGACTTACTTGTAAGTCGTCCACGAGACGACTTACTTGTAAGTCGTCCAGGATTTTTTTCCGAGATTCTGGTCAAACCTCGTAAATCATGGACGACTTACATTTCAGTCGTCTCGTGGACGGCTGAATTATAATTCGTCTGTATATAATTAAATCTTGAAGTTTTTGTTTTCAATTGCAAAACTAACCTATGACGACTTAACTGTAAGTCGTCTACTTTTAAAAAAATATTATTATTTTAATTTTCACTAGATGACTGAAATGTAAGTCGTCCAAAAAAGTCAAACTTCTGAAATAATCCAGTCAAATGCAAAACTAACCTATGACGACTGAAATGTAAATCGTCTAGCTTTTTTGGAGTTTTTTTTAACCAAACAATAGTAGACGACTTATTTTTCAGTCATCCGAAATAACAGATTTCAAAGTCAATTGCAAAAATAACCTCTGCGTTGACCAGACGACGTATAGTTTAGTCGTCTGGACAACTTAGATTGAAGTCGTCCGCGTCTTCTCCGCTAGTTTTTAAGTCTTCTATGTTAGTTTTTGAATAACTTGTATTTTTAAGAGTGATAAGTAACTTCAAGATATGTAAAACTCCTATTTACAAAATATGTTCTCTCCCTTAGTTTTACTAAATTTGACTAAGTTTTTCAACGCAAACTTATAAAAAATATGATATGCTTTGACTAGTTACTATTGTTTGTTTCCATCTCTTAAGTATTATTGTTATAAACAATAATGATGACTATTGTTATGAGTTGGAAGAAGGGTTAAAATGCTTCTTAAAACGTTGTATCAATATGAAGCTACCAACATTCTTGTTTATTAAGATGAGAAAAAGGCCATTGGAGTTTATTATTGCATATGAGAAATCCAAAGATAAGAAAAAGGCTACTGAAGTCTATTATTTCATTGATTTGTAAATGTGTAAACACATTGTTAGCACATTTAATACATCTTGGAAAACATTATTACTGATTTTACAAAAAATTCACAACTAAAAGAGTAGACATGCAATTCACAAAACAGACCACAAACAAAACTATTATAGATCATTGCTCTACAAAGACAAGCTTGGATTCCACTTGATATCGAAGAAAACTTTGTCAGAAGACTTCCAGGAAGTCCAGACGACTTTTAAGAAGTCCAGACGACTTTCAGGAAGTTCAGACGACTTTGTCAGAAGACTTTTAGGAAGTTCAGACGACTTCCAGACGACTTTACAGGAAGTCCAGACGACTTTTAAGAAGTCCAGATGACTTCCAGGAAGTCCAGACGACTTTGTCAGAAGACTTCCAAGAAGTCCAGACGACTTCCAGACGACTAACAGGTAAGTCGTCCCAGAAGTCTTCCAGATCTGAAAAACCTGCATATTAAATCCAGATCTGAAAAACCTGCATATCCAAAAACGTTCAAATGGCTTAAAAACAGAAAAAATGAGTTGAAGATTAGATAAATCTACCTTTACAGAACACACAAAAATACATATCTAAAAATAATAGATCTACCTTTAAATTAGTGGAAGATGAGTACCATCTAATTAAAAACCTGTAAAAAAGATAGATTAGTAAGAAAGACATGAGACAAAACTGAAAAATTCATATAAAGTTTGGTGTTTTCAAGTCAAAGAGATTAGAGTGGGTTTGAAGAGTTTTAGTTTGGAAAAAAGGTAAGAACTTTATACAACAAGAAGTTACCAAATGAAGAAAAATCAGACATAAAAACTTACCAAAACGCTCAGATCTATTATGAAAGGGAGACTTCGTCAGAAGACTTCCATGAAGTTCAGATGACTTTCAGGAAGTCCAGACGACTTCCTGGAAGTCCAGACGACTTTGTCAGAAGACTTCCAAGAAGTCCAGACGACTTCCAGACGACTTCCAGACGACTAACAGGTAAGTCGTCCCAGAAGTCTTCCAGATCTGAAAAACATGCATATCAAATCCAGATCTGAAAAACCTGCATATCCAAAAACATTCAAATGACTTAAAAATAGAGAAAATGAGTGGAAGATTAGATAAATCTACATTTTTAGAACACACAAAAATACATATCTAAAATTAATAGATCTACCTTTAAATTAGTGGAAGATGAGTACCATTTGATTAAAAACCTGCAAAAGAGATAGATTAGCAAGAAATACATGAGACAAAACTGAAAAATTCATATAAAGTTTGGTGTTTTCAAGTCAAAGAGATTAGAGAGAGGTTGGAGAGTTTTAGAATGATGAACATTACATTTTTGTTGCAGCCATTTGAGAGGAGGAGAGAGAATGTGTAAATTTTTCTTTATATAGGGAGACAAAAAATCCAATTAGGTTAAATATTTTTGACTCAGACGACTTCCTGGAAGACTTACATTTCAGTCGTCTGGTGAAGAAATTAAAACAGACGACTTACATGTAAGTCGTCCAGAAGAGTTTAATATTTTTAGCGGGAAATTAAATATTTTTAGCGGGAAACTAAAATAGAAGACTTTCCAGCCGACTTACAAGTAAGTCGTCTGGTTTAAATTATTTAAGCGGGAAAATAATTTTTTTAAAAAATTTTAGGCGGGAATAATTTGGACGACTTACATGTAAGTCGTCTGTTTTAATTTCTTCACCAGACGACTGAAATGTAAGTCGTCTAGACCCTAAACATAACCTCTAAACTAGCTTTTATATGTCCGGTAAATGATCCGGTTAGGTTAAAACGTACATTGGTAAAATTAAAGGTTCGGTACGATGTGGACGACTGAAATATACGTCGTCCGAGTAAATTATTCAACAGACGACTGAAATATAAGTCATCCACACCCTAAACATAACTCCTAAACTTAATTATCTAATTAAACACTTCATAAAATCAAATCAAACTTGAAAAGTGTTTACTATACACAGAAATAAACACATATAGGTGAAAACTAATTAAAAAAAAAAACATTTTAGTTTTCCAAAATCTAACCCTAACAATACATATAATACTACAACATATGTTTGCCAAACTCCTAAACCATAGTATTTCATGATTCACTACTTCCACTCATCTATCTTCAAAACAAATCAATTTTATCATATCTTAATTTATATCACTTAAAACTGTTTATAATTACTTGATTTTTATATTTCACGCATCAAAATATTTTTTACAAGATTTATAAATTATTTTTAAAATAAACTGGTACCAGACGACTTACACTTCAGTCGTCCATACGACTTCCAACATCTCAGACGACTCAGACGATTTACTGGGGCTATATTCGTAAAAATGACTTCTGTTTTTTTGTTTGGTCACAAGAGGCTGAGCTGTAATTTTACTAGGCTTTTAGGTTAGTTTTGCATTTGATTCAAGTTTGGGTATAAGTTTGGGGTTAAAATCAAGTTGTGGGTTAGTTTTGGCAAAAATCCTTATTAAGTATCTATCTGAAAATATTAAATA
Organism: Brassica juncea; assembly: GCA_018703725.1. NCBI lineage: Eukaryota > Viridiplantae > Streptophyta > Magnoliopsida > Brassicales > Brassicaceae > Brassica > Brassica juncea. Next base: position 13,432,432 of record CM031931.1, read on the forward strand.
AAATAAATAATAAGTAAATAATATATTAAAAATATATTTTAGTATTACCATTTGCTATAAAACAATAAGAATAGTTAGATAATTAACATTAGAAAATTAATATAGTTCTGTGCGTAGCGCGGATTAATCCCTAGTAATTATCAAATAAGTAAAACTTACAAAATTAAAAACATCATGCACAAATCTATACTATATAAAATAAAGTTTTGAAAATTAACATAAAAATAAAAAAATAAATATAATAGTTAATTTAAAAATGCAATATTTTCAAACAATTATCACTATATAAATCTAAAACACATGATTTACAAAATTTAGGTTATATACTGCTGAAACTATTCAACAAAAATGTATACTATATGTTTGGAAGATAACCATACAATTAAGTAACAAAAATAATCTTAAAAATATAAGGATTTAAAATAATAAAGACAATGTAAATCTAAATCTTCATTACATATGAATCTAAATAACATATGATTTCAAAATTGAGAATATATATTATTTAACTGTTCACATAAAATTTAAAAATATCATTATATAAAAGTTGAAGCTATAAGCCATCGAGGGCGTCTACATAGGATTTAAACGACCAATCGTAGTATGACAAATCATTATTTAAGTTTACTAGTTTTAAAAATGTTAATATTACAAAAAATATTTATTTAAAACTAAAATATAAATCAATATCAAATAATGTAAATTTACAAAAATATAAATACTATATTAAGTTAACATAATGTTTAATATTTTTCGAAAATTAAAAAATAAATAACAAAAAGAATAATTAATTTAAAAATACAAGACTATTAAACAAGTATAACTATATAAATCTAAATTTAAACTCATGATTTTCAAAATTTAGGTTATATAATATTGAAAATATTCAAAATAACATATACTATGTATAAGTTGATATTATAAATCATTGAGAATGTTCACATATTATTTTAAAGCACCAAAATATACCAAATCGTTTTTTAATTTGGTATTTCTAAAAATGTTAATATTATGAAATATTTTATGTCAAAATAAAATATAAATAATTATCAAATAATTTAAAATTACAATATTCAAATAATGTAAATCTAAATCACTTTTTTCATTACATATGAATCTAAATAACATATGATTTAAAAATTGAGGATATATATTATTTAAGTGTTCACAGAGAATTTAAAATTATCATTATAATAATATAAAAGTCAGCATCTTAATTTGATAAAGTAAATAAAAATATTATTTTATTAAAATAATTAACTTGATATATAAAATAAGTATATATTTGAAATTAAACAAAAAAGTTAACAAAAATAAAAATATTCAAAAAGAAATAGCTTAAAAAAAATATTTATCAATAATCACGTATGTAAAAATAAATAAAAATCAGCACAAAATTATAAAAATAGAAATTAAAATTTGTAAAAATTATCTTTAAAGTTAGATTGATATTTATAGCTAATTATTAAAAACTTAATATAATAAGCGATTGACAAAAAAAAATCTAATTATGTATGTAACCTTTAATACGATATGGACTATATGCTTTAAAAATCTGAAATAACTGAAAATACCAATAAAAATATTTAAAGTCAGCATCTTAAGTTAATATTCTTATAAATCTTAAATTTTCTATAAAAAAAGAAACAAAATAAAAATAAAATATAAAATGCTTACTTGATATATATGCTAACTCTTCATTAATTAAAGTCAGAATTATAAAATTATGTCTTAAAGTATGTCTTTTTTTTTACCACAACTGCTAAACTAAGTAACTGCGCCAGCCGGTTCGGAGAGCCAAGCCGGTGGTGTTGAATCGACATAAAACATAGCTGTAGAAGAACTTCTCGCACCACGTGCAAGTCTGTCCGCCAAGGTGTTTTGTGTTCTTGGAATATGTCTGATCCAGAAATCAGGGAAGAAACACTTACTGCTTCTAAATTCTTCCATGTTTCTTCCATGTATGTAGAGAAAGCTGGCCAGTCCTCCGGTGTCGACACCATCTTCACCAACTGAAAACAATCCGTCGCAAACACTACATCAGAGAACTGAAGGGTCTTCATGCACTCCATTGCCCATATCAAAGCTTCACACTCAGCATACAGAGGAGAGAGACTTTTACGGAGATTCATCGCCCCCATCATAACATCTGCCGAGCCATTACTTCGACAGAACCATCCTTGACCCGTGAATTGATCTTCTTTTTTCCAAGCTCCATCTATATAACAAATCCTGGTATTATCTAAAGAAGTCCATTCAGTATCCTGGTATGCACTCCCATGATGGTCATATTGGTTCTTCACTGTTACTTGTGCCCCCATCCATATCTTACTTTTCACTTCAGCTAAACGAAGGATCTCCTGCGGGTTCCCATTCTTATTCAAATAGACTTTATCATTCCTGGACTTCTATATATACTATAATATCCATGGAAAATAGCTAAACTCATCATCTTCCGGCAACCTCCAAAATAGATAATCCATACTTGTGTAGACCGAGATAATGGATCTCCTTGACGTAGTCCCCGCTTTGGTATTATAAGGCCTCGTGGCTGCCCATTAAGGAGTACCCTATATTGAACTGAAGATATACACTCTCGCTTTAATTTAATCCAATGAGTATCAAATCCCATTTTGTGATAAACTTATTTTGACAAGACTTGTTGGTTCGCAAACCATGAAATATTTCCTGTGCAATAAAAATATTATCTGAGATTAACCTTCCTGCCATAAAAGCCGATTGTGTTTCCGAAATTAAACGGGGGAGACAAATTTTCAATCTTTGACACAAAACATTCGAGATAATCTTATAGCCAACGTTACAAAGACTTATCGGCCATAACTCCATCATCCTTGTAGGTCTCTCTACTTTTGGGATCATACAAATATTAGTTATGTTTAACCGTGGGTCCATATCTCCTGTGACCAAAACATTATTCACCAACTCAACTACATCCCTTTTAATGAAATTCCAGGAGTTCTCAAAGAAGGTAAATTATTAAATAAATCATTAAAATTAAATTGATTCATATATATATATAAAATATCTGGAAATTTGACAAACAAATTAACCAAAATTAATATAAAATATGAAGATACAATATTTTTCCTTCCAAGAACACAAAATAAAACATACTCTTCAAAATAAAATTTCAAAAAGTGTTTTTAAAAATAATTATAAATCAGTATCAAATGTGTTTTCTTTAATAATATCCAAATCGAAAAACCAAACATAATCTTCATGAACAAGGAACGCATAAAAAATATAGGATTTGAAGTGAATGAACAATAACAGTGAACGAGACATAGTACAAATAAAAATGTAAAACATCCACAACGTAAAGTAGACATACAAAGCCGAAGACAAGATCCAATAGGCGAAAAATGTATCACACCAAAAAATCGGATAGAGTAGAGAATAATTGCAATGTAAAAGACGATTTGAAATTTTCATTCGCTCTCTCTGAAAGATGTTAACTAAGAGAACATAGAGAGATTCGCAAGCCACAGTTAATTTATGAGTTCCAAATTATTATTAATCAACAAAACACTAACGAATTTATTTCTCCATTAAAATTTTAAATATTAGTCAACACTATTATTTTATGTTTTTACAAATATTCTTTTAGTCAGTTACAGTGAAAATATTCATAGAAACTAAAAAAATAAGCTATACTGAAATAAATTGAACATGTTGTGATCTACAAGATTTTTTAAAAATTATTGTTATTAAAGCAAACTAAATGATGAATTCTTATAACCATTAGTGTTGGGGTCAAAAACGGTTACGACGGAATTACCACCCGAAAATCCTCGGAGATCGTATTTCCGAAAGAGATAGTAAAAGGAAAGATGTAATTTTCGTAAAAAATAACCAATACGAAGTTTTTACGAAGAAGTATCCTTGGAGATTCAAACCAAACAAACCAAGCTCGAGCCAAGCTCGGTCGCTACGTAGCGACCGAGCTCGAGCCCAAGCTCGGTCGCTACGTAACGACCGAGCGCTCGTCCCGTTCGGTCGCTACGTAGCGACCGAGCTCGAGCCAAAGCTCGGTCGCTACGTAGCGACCGAGCTCGAGTCAAAGCTTGGTCGCTACGTAGCGACCGAGCTCGAGTCAAAGCTCGGTCGCTACGTAGCGACCGAGCTCGAGTCAAAGCTCGGTCGCTACGTAGCGACCGAGCCCGGCCAAGGTGGGTCGCTACGTAGCGACCGACCTTGGCCGGGCTCGGTCGCTACGCAACGACCGAGCGATCGTCCCGCTCGGTCGCTACGTAGCAACCGAGCTTGAGCCAAAGCTCGGTCGCTACGTAGCGACCGAGCGATCGTCCCGCTCGGTCGCTACGTAGCGACCGAGCTCAAGCCAAAGCTCGGTCGCTACGTAGCGACCGAGCGCTCGTCCCGCTCGGTCGCTATGTAGCGACCGGGCTCGAGCCGAAGTTTGGTCGCTGTGTAGCGATTGAACTCTTCCGAACAACGACAGACATCAATCCATGCATTCTTGTCAAATCTTCGAATGCTATCTCCCGAAGACCGTAGCAAGCTCAGTCCATGTTTTCCGCTATTCTAACTCGTCGATCAAACTTCAAGGATTAGAAACCGCGGAAAATTCGTAGTAAACGTGTCGAGTCGGAAGACGGCCCAAAGGTACCTAAAACACGACTCGAGGCCCATCCTACGATTTTCCTAACCAAAAGCCCGTAAACCACAGCATGGTTTACGCTTGGCCCACAAGGAAGGATAAATGTCAAGTTTCCGCGGATAAATACGGATGTTTTGAAGATAATTGTGAAGATCGGGAAAAATGGAATATCTCCATTTTTATGCTATGACGGCTTAAGGGCAAAAGAGTAAAAGCGTAAACCGACCTTGGAGCTAGTATATAAGGAGTCCTAGGCGAGGAGCATAGAGGGAACTTTTTTCAGAGCAAACTTAGCACTTAGAGCAATTTAGGCAATTTTCCGTTTTTGTTATTTCGAGCTGCGATTCAATTAGGTTTAGCGGTCTTAGGGTTACTAGAACTAGGAATCTCGCCGACAGCTCTCGAGCCCAGGCTTATACCTTGTTGTAAACGCTCATACGCAAATTCGGAATAAGATCTTCTTTGCTCTCTTTTTCGATTTTTTATACTTTATCGTTGTTATTCTCGTGTTCTGATTGCTTGACATGTGGTAATTAGCAGATATCCGGGTCCTCTGGGAAATTAGGGTTTTTCCTAGTTTCCTTATTTAAACGGAAATCGACAGTGCGAATTTCGGTTCCCACAGTTTGGCGGTAGAAGGAGGGGGGGCACGGATCAATCTAACCCGCAAAAGCCACATCACTCTGAATCAGACATGTCAACTAACGACGCGGATAACGTGCAAACTCCTCTTAACGGAGGCAGCGGCACCGATCTCCACATTCCAGTAGCGGACGTATCCGCGGCCAATGCACAAGCCAACGCCGCGACGCTCGAGAAGTTTAAAAAGATGTTCGCCACCTATGAGAAAAGATCGGAAGAACAGGATAAGCTCGTGAATACCTTGACCAAACAGGTTGAAACCTTAACGGCAAGGACCCAAGCGATCCGTCCCCGCGGAACCACCAAAATCCGCGGGAAGAGGCTCGACTTCGCTACCCCACTCGACAGATCAGGAGTCGCGCGGGAACGACCTTCCGGTCAAAACCCTAGCGAAAAATCTCCCATCGAAAAGGGGAACCCTGAAAGTCTTCCGCCCCCTGCAAAGGACTCGGAGGATAACGAAGCCGAACACATTGACCTGGATCCTAGCGATGTCTCCAACGACACCAACGAGGACATCGATAGACATCCAAGAAGGACCAGAAGCCGATCCACTCGGGAAGGCTCCCCGTTCGAAAAACCAATGACGGAAGAGGAAGAAATCGCCTATTGGAACGAACAGGAGGAGCTGGCTGAAAGGCAAACCGAGCTCACTCGCAGTAAACGCCGACAGGCTCGGAAATCTACTGACGAGACATTGGATATCCGCGATCTTCGCGACTACATCACCAAGACTGCGGCAGAAGTGAGGGCCGTAAAGTCTCAAATCCATCATGCTACTAGTGCTGCACCCGAGATCGATCGACTGCTGGAAGGAGCTCTAAAGACCGCCTTTACCAGTCGCATTTCGGACATGAGGGTGTCCGACCCGGGAAAAATTAAAGTACCAAAGTACGATGGTACGGCCGATCCAAAAGCGCACCTTCAGGCTTTCCACATCGCGATGGGAAGAGCAAGACTGAAGGACAGCGAAAAAGATGCCGGCTATTGCCGCCTGTTCGTCGAAAATCTTGAAGGAGCAGCGCTCGAATGGTTCGCACGCCTTCGTCGCAACACCATCGGGAGTTTTCGACAGCTCGCATCAGAATTTCTCAAACAGTACTCTGTATTCATAGACAGAGAAACTTCCGATGTTGACCTCTGGAGTCTCTCCCAGAGGGAAGACGAACCCCTCCGCGCGTTTATCAGTCGGTTCAAGCTGATAATGTCCAGGGTCAGCGGGATAAGCGACAAAGTGGCCATCGACGCGCTGAGAAAGACGCTCTGGTACAAGTCGAAATTCAGAAAGTGGATAACTCTCGACAAACCGCGAACGATCCAGGACGCCCTCCACAAAGCGACGGACTACATCATAGTCGAGGAAGAAACTAAAGTCTTATCGCAAAAACATAAGATGGCAAGACCATCCTCAAAAGACGTGGATCCGAAAGGGAAAAAGAAGAACTCTCGTAACGACAAGTACGTCCATCACGAGGGGGAAGATCTCCAAGGGGCGCATAACTATGCGATCAATTCGGATCAAGGCCGGACCACGGGCAACACATGGACTCGCAATCAAGGGTATGACGAAAACACCTTCTGCGAGTTCCACCAATCCCGAGGACACTCCACGACCAACTACAAAGTCTTGGGAGCATGACTAGCCACGAAGCTACTCGCTGGAGAGCTCTCGGAAGTAACTAGCGTCAAGGATCTCATCCTCGATTCTGATCGCCCTCCAAAGACGGACAGAAATCCGCCCGCTGAAAAATCCCCTCAACGAAACCAACCTGGGGTTAAACGCGGTAGGAGGCCGGACGACATGGGGAACGATAACAATCGTCACAGAGTCAATATGATCATCGGAGGATCACAATACTGCGGCGATACCGTGTCGGCCATCAAGGCTTACCAACGGAAGGCAGAGTCGAGTGCAAATTGGCCTACATGGTCTCCTCCATGAGATGGCCAAAATTGCTCGATCACCTTCACAAAGGAAGAAGCCGGCGGTATCGACCAACCTCACTATGACCCGCTCGTCATAGATCTCGTCATACGAGATTTAGAAGTCGGAAGGGTACTCGTCGACACGGGAAGCACGGTCAACGTAATCTTCCGCGACACTCTCAAGCGGATGAGCATCGAACTTGGGAAAGTAATTCCGACGCCAAAACCACTCACGGGTTTTTCAGGCGAAGTATCGATGACTCTTGGATCGATCCAATTGCCAGTCATGGCGAAGGAGATCAGAAAAATCGTCGAGTTCGCAGTAGTCGATCATCCCCTATCTACAATGTGATCATGGGAACCCCATGGCTCAACGCCATGCAGGCAGTTCCGTCAACCTACCACCTGGGTCTCAAATTCCCAACGCCAAGCGGAGTCGCGGCCATCTGGGGATGCCAAAAACAGTCGCGGCTATGCTTCCTCGCAGAACACAAGTTAAGGCAAATCACGACTTCTGCAGCTGTAAACGGCAAGCGCACGAAGATAGACCGATCTTCGGCCAAAAGCGCCCCGGGAAAAGACGAATTAAAATCATCTACCGACGCAAACGCATCGGACGTCGAAGCTCGACACAAGTCCGAAGCCCACGCTACAACTCAACCGGAACATCCGGAAAATAGCGTTGACCCAGCCTCGATCGACACGGTCAAGGCGGACATCGCGACATCTACCGCCGAGTAAGAACGCTCGCGGCATAAAACAGAACTACGAGATGGCTTGATCCTCGAAAGGGGTACGTAGGCAGCTCGTCAAAAGACGAGTTTAGCTATCCCCCTCTCTAAAAAGGGGGGGGGGAGTGGGTGCGTATAATCGTATACTCCTACTTAGAAAAATCTTCATTATTGTAATCGAGTTTTTAGAAACTTCAAAAACTTTTGCGACAATATACGTTGTCCTTTTTATCGAAAAACGCTTACGCTTCAGTAAAACACAAAAGAAACTTTCAGGACACGCCTGGAAACATTAAGACTCTTGTCTGCGGCCTCATCCGACCTAAAAATCGTAGAAATCATCATCTTTCAAACATTCAAAAATACATGTACAATCCTCGAAATAACTGCGAGACGTCACAAAAGTTAAAATTCAAGGATAATACTAACAAATTGTCCGAACGCGACCACAAAAACCTTATACCCCATTCGTCGATTGGCCCTGACGAACACGCTAGCCGTCTTAAACAAATGCAATTCGATCACTCCTTCGATCTTCAAAACGTCCAGCACAAGGACAAAAGCGCGCTACAACAAAAATCTGAAATTTTGGTTTAGCACTTCCAGTTGACTCTGAGAAGATGCTCGACTCGTACCATACAAGTCATATAAGACGAGAACCTATCGCGGACTTTAAATCGGTACGAGTCAGGAAGAAATCGCAACAGGAAAAACGATAGCCGGCTAGTCACCGCACAAACCTTAACCGAAAGTAAACCTAGGTCTTGCCCTAAACCCAACGCTCTGGTCTCAAACATCTCAAGGCATGATATCTAAAAGATACGAGATCCTAAACCATGTCTCTCCGTTCGTACCTCAATGTTCTCGAAAATCGTAAAGATAGGTAATTTCTACGAGAATCACGAACGAACTAACAGGTCGAACGTCTAATCAGAACTAAATACAAGACGACAACTCGTATTTACTTCGAACCTACTCAGGAAAATTCGAAACAAAAAATTCATCATATAAATAAACCGCGTAAGGCGGCAAGGGATTCAAAGCCACCAACGGCCAGTCCCAGTAAATACAAATTCGGCCATCAAGGCCTAAGTAAAATCCAAATTCAAAAGGCCACACTCGGCTGAAAACAGATAAAACGATAATCAAACTCAACCATCAATACAAAGGATCAGTCCATCCAAACAGGATCCTCTACGGTCGGCTCTCCATCTTCCTCAACGTCAAGCGACCCTCGACCACTGCTCCGCCCAGCGGCATAGACAGCGGATAAGGAGGTATCTTCAAAAGAAGCCTCCATAACATTATCAATTGATGAGCTGAAACGAGATCGATGAGCCTCGACCGCCGCACGGACCCTCTCGGGAGAAAAATGACCCCAAAACAGCGGACCACCACGGAGAAGGTCTCGGACGATGCACAAATCTTCCGGAAAAAGAGGAATGGGGTTGTGTACTGCAAAATGAACGTAGTACATATATGGAAGAATAAAAAAAAAAGGGGTAGAAAGAAAAGCAACGAGTAATCATTCAGCACGTTACCTCCTGCCCCCCACAGTCGCCTAAACGAGGGAAGGCACTCCACGGTGACCGAGGCTTGGTCCAATCTAACGTAGAAAAAATAACTCTTCCATCCACAACCGCCCTGAGGGAATCCCTTCAGGACTTCCATATGAGTACGCGACCTTAAACCATACAGACGATCGGTCCCAACTCGAGACAGGGTAAGGAAAGCTTCGAGATAATCAGCAGTGAGCTCCACGCCTCGCTCATATCCCAAGACTAGCAACCCGACAAGATGCTTTATACCGCGGGGAGAAATCTGACTTATCGAAACTTCCAAACGGTTCAGAAACTCTACTATAACCAACGGAATGGGAAACCACAGGCGAGCACGCATCAGATGCTTCTCGTACAAAGTAAAAAAGCCTTCGGGAGGTTCGTCAGCTCTCTCCCCCTCGAGGGGTAATCGAAATCCACGTTTTCCGGAACGTGACAGAAGCTGCGTACGGTTCCAAGGAACGGAAGGGTACACCTGCTCGGTCTCCCAACGACCCTTTCCGAAAAAGGCCTTATGGGAACCCACGGCTCGGGAGGCGGTTCTTCCACGTTGCACATAGCCACCCAATATGCGTCGGCCTCGGCAGGGTCAACGGAGTGTGCCACGAACTCGATCTCTCGGAAAAACTCACCGCGTCCGTGACGGACGGTTCCGCGATTGAAAATAATAGGCCGAGCGTTTGCCGAAACCCCTTGAGACATTCTTGACAAGGAGGAAAAGGAAAAAGTCTCAATGATAGAGAGAGAAAGTTGAAAGAATCTTTTCACTCTTAAACTTTGAGAAGATAATGAAATGAAAATCTAGAAACAAGTTACCTCCCTTCTTATAGGCATGAGGATTTACTATTCAAGCTTGGACTTTCGGATATTAATTCCATCCATCACGCCTAACTTGCCAAACATGCCTAACCGCACGCTAGGATCCTACGATGCATGATCCTAACGGGCTGGGGGGCTAACTGTTGGGGTTAAAAACGGTTACGACGAAATTACCACCCGAAAATCCTCGGAGATCGTATTTCCGAAAGAGATAGTAAAAGGAAAGATGTAATTTTCGTAAAAAATACAATACGAAGTTTTTACGAAGAAGTATCCTTGGAGATTCAAACCAAACAAACCAAGCTCGAGCCAAGCTCGGTCGCTACGTAGCGACCGAGCGTCCGTCTCGCTCGGTCGCTACGTAGCAACCGAGCTCGAGCCCAAGCTCAGTCGCTACGTAGCGACCGAGCTCGAGCCAAAGCTCGGTCGCTACGTAGCGACCGAGCGATCATCCCGCTCGGTCGCTACGTAGCGACCGAGCGCTCGTCCCGCTCGGTCGCTATGTAGCGACCGGGCTCGAGCCAAAGTTCGGTCGCTGTGTAGCGATTGAACTCTTCCGAACAACGACAGACATCAATCCATGCATTCTCGTCAAATCTTCGAATGCTATCTCCCAAAGACCGTAGCAAGCTCAGTCCATGTTTTCCGCTATTCTAACTCATCGATCAAACTTCGCGGATTAGAAACCGCAGAAAATTCGCAGTAAACGTGTCGAGTCGGAAGACGGCCCAAAGGTACCTAAAACACGACTCGAGGCCCATCCTACGATTTTTTTAACCAAAAGCCCGTAAACTATAGCATGGTTTACGCTTGGCCCACAAGGAAGGATAAATGTCAAGTTTCCGCGGATAAATACGGAAGTTTTGAAGATAATTGTGAAGATCGGGAAAAATGGAATATCTCCATTTTTATGCTATGACGGCTTAAGGGCAGAAGAGTAAAAGCGTAAACCGACCTTGGAGCTAGTATATAAGGAGTCCTAGGCGAGGAGCATAGAGGGAACTTTTTTCAGAGCAAACTTAGCACTTTGAGCAATTTAGGCAATTTTCCGTTTTTGTTATTTCGAGCTGCGACTCAATTAGGTTTAGCCGTCTTAGGGTTACTAGAACTAGGAATCTCGCCGACAGCTCTCGAGCCCAGGCTTATACCTTGTTGTAAACGCTCATACGCAAATTCGGAATAAGATCTTCTTTGCTCTCTTTTTCGATTTCTTATACTTTATCGTTGTTATTCTCGTGTTCTGATTGCTTGACGTATGGTAATTAGCAGATATCCGGGTCCTCTGGGAAATTAGGGTTTTCCTAGTTTACTTATTTAAACGGAAATCGACAGTGCGAATTTCGGTTCCCACAATTAGTCTGATTCACCTCATATAACATATAAAGTTTAAGATGCTCTCTGTTGAGTTATGTTGAAGAAAATATTTAGAAAATAATGTTTACAAGTTACAAGTACAACATGCTTACAAGTTAGATAAAAAAAAATAAAGAGTCTAAAAAGCATGTCAAATAAGTTAGTTAAGATCATACCAAAAAAAAGTTAGTTAAGATTTTAGATAAAATTTATAAGGACGGCCAACAGCAAATTTACAGGAAAGATAACATAAAATAATGATAGAAGAAATAATCTATATGAATTTATCATCAACAAACTAAAAACATGCAAATTTACAAACTTATAACATTTTAAAAAAATCTCAAGATTACAATAATTAAAAACCAACATAAATACTAGATTAATAAAAAATAATTAAATATTACCTAATAGTGGGTTGCCTCCCACTCAGCGCTTTGTTATATTCATTTAGCTTGACTTGTTATAGGTGATTTGGCTAGTAATGTTGAAAACTGGAACTTGTTGGGAAACAAGTCTCCATCTCTTCTTTGCGCTTGTTGAACCATGTACCAGTGAAGTCTCTTATTGCTTCATCTCCTCTGCACCATTTGTCCTTCATTGTTGCAGTTGTGTTTTCTATCTTCTGCAATCTATCTCCAAGATTCTCAAGGTTGAACTGATGTCTCATAAGTGTGGGGTAAGTGTCAGTTGAGATCTCCTCTCCATGGTTGTGTGTATCAGACCTGTCTGATGTCACCTTTGGTACTAGCCTGCCTCGGTTTGTAGCTCCATCGATCGATGTCCTTCTGTGACTGTCGATCGATTTGTTGTTACGTCTGTCGATCGATGCTGATGGTTTTGGTCAATGAGCGATGTATCCCTGAATCTCTACTAACTCCCTCTGTATTGCTTCTATCTTGGAAGTCAAAGAACTCATGGTAAGGTCCATTGGGAAATAGATGTCATCACATCTCTTATCAAGCCTCTCTTCTGTAGTTTCCAGAGTTCTGTAGATCTCTTCTAGCAAATGATCAATCTCTGCTCTGGTGTGAAAATCTGGTTGAGACTTCATCGGGTGTGAGTGTGGTAGATTTTCGTCGACCGATGCTGGTAAGCGATTGTCGATCGATGTTGGCCGATGTTTGTCGATCAATGCTTGTCGAGAAACGTCGGCCGCATGCTGAATTTTGGCTATGTCTTGCCTCATCTCCTCCATACATGTAGTCAACCAACTGATGCTATCATTCAGTGGGTAGTAAACACCATCAAGCTTCATCTAGAAGTCTCCTTGATTCTTCTATTGGGTTCCACAGACTCCATAGAACATCTCATTGATTTCGTCCTTGGTGTAGATCTCTGGTACCAGCTTGGTATGTGTGAAGGAGCTCGCATGTTCTGGAAGACATACATAGCTGTGCTCATCTCTCGAAGCTATTTCCATCAACTTTCTGATATTATCCTTGGACACATGGATGATGTGTCCATCCACATCTCTGGTGTGGCCCTGGTCATCTCTGTAGACTCCATATTCATCTTTCTCCTCCCAGTGGAATCTCTTAGTTTCATCACGGTCATAGGCGCGTTTTCCAAACTCGGGACGTCTTCGACCGATGTTGGGTCGTCAACGTCGATCGACGGTCGAGTATGATGTCAATTCTTTTGCTTGAAACGATTATCTAGTCCACCAGCTGTGTCATAGAACTCGTTTGTAACCCTCTACTGATGTGCTGGGATGTTGCGTTGTTGCATGAAGATATTCTCTGCTCCATCAGCCATATGAAGAATTTGCAATGTCCTCTTTGGATACGTGCAGGGCATGTCCATCTATTGCTCTTGCATAGCCATATGGGTTCCTGAAAATAATAAATTCATCCTGTGTTAGATACTGATTATCAAAATTAGGGATTTTGCTTACAGTGGATGGTGGTGTCAGACAGATGTTGATCGATGATGGATGTTTGTCGTCGATTGACTTGTTGTTGGCTCTGTCAATCGATTCTTGTATTTCTCTGTCGATCGCTGCGCGTCTGTTTGCTTCACTTATTCGACTGAAGCGGGATCCTTTCCCATAGGCTTCTGCAAGAAGTGAATCTGTTTCTGCTTGTGCCTGAATTTATGGTTTGAGAGGGTGGAATTTGTAGACGAGAATTCCTTTCCTTCTGTAGTCTTCATCAAAAAAATCATCATGGATCTCAGGTGTTGCATTGTTTACTGCCATGATGGGATTGTAGTAGTCTTTCTCCCAATATTTTGGACTACTATCGACCAATTCTTCTTTGGAAATGTCGATCAATTTCTGGTGAGCACTGTCGATCGATGTCGCAGTGTGAGTTCCGATCGATGCCGAATATTCTGTCTCATACTCAAGAGTGGCATGCTGCGATGAATACTTGTTCATCTATTCTTTTGGAGGACGCCTGTGGCTACTTGACTGGAATAGGGTTGCATTTGTCATGAGGATCTATGAGCGTCAGACACAGCTGGTTGGTTTGCATGTTGCACACTGCTCCTACTTTTAACAAGAAGGCTCTCCCAAGTAATAGAGAAGAGTTCAAGTTTAGCTTGATATCCAAGACATGGAAATCAACTGGAACTAGAGCATTACCAATATGTACCTCTAGGTTTCTTATGATTCCTCTTGAGCTTCTCTGAGAACAATCCACAAAAGTGAATGACTCCTTGGAAGGCTCCACTTTCAGACCCAAATGGTCTGCCATAACTCTAGGTAGGATGCTGACTGATGCTCCTGTATCGCACAATGCATGTGGGAATTCAATACCCTTCACTGTACATGGTATTGCAAACTTCCCAAGATCACTCTTTTTCTTCAATGTAATCCTCTTCTTGATCTTTTCTCTAGCTTCACAGAATATTCTCCTACTGTCTTCTTAAGTCTCTCTGGTTTCTCTGAAGAACATCCACAATCTGTGGGTAAAATAAGCCTCTAGGAATAATCTGGTGTTTGGGTCTACGGTGGTTGACGAGAATCAAGCGACGAACAAGTGTTATTGTCGATCGGAGCGTATTCCTTTTCAGATTGAACATTCCAAGCTTGCATTATCTGATGAGAATAGCAGTTGAGTTTTCTTGTTGCTTTTGGTACTGCTGGGCAAGTACCTCAAAAGACAAGAAAATATGTTTGTGTCCGAAAGTGGTTTTAAGAAGAAACCTAGACTAAACAAGATTAAATCTATAAGGCGATCAAAACTCCCCGGCAACGGCGCCAAATTTGATATCACTCAAATTACCCTAAGGAGTGAATTACTCTCTCAAATAATAGGTTCAGTTGTAGTACTTAGGGATCGAATCCACATGGAGCTAGGGAACCTAATAAATCTAATCAGATTTTTAAGCTAGATTGTTTAATGATTTAAATGTAAAGTTGCCGGTTTGTGAGCAAGTAATTGCTCGATTGATTGATTGGGGTTTTGGTACTTAAATGGAAATAGCTAGACTTCGGGTTTTTATTCAGGTAATCAGGATTATAATCCTACAGATGTCTAATAAGTTGTATGCATGATATTATAGAGCTCAACACTTAATAACAAACCCTTAGGCTTTCGCTTTCAAGGTTTGTTTATTGACCAGTGTCGATCGATTATTCTACAGGAATATCGATCGATACACTTGTTGAAACGTCGACCGATTATTCGATTGGAATATCGATCGACGCTCTTGGTCAAACATTAATGCGTGGATTGAATATGCTCACTAAGCTTCCTAGATCAGCTATCGCCTACTTTAGCAATCTTAGCTTAGTTAGGATGGATTCAGGGTGAGATGCAAGCTATCGCTTATGCCTACAAGTCCTAGGGCAAGATCTAGGTAGCTAATCTTGAACGAGCATTAGTGACAATCCTAATGATGAATATCACAACTTAGAAATCTATAGTTGGGCATAATCCCTCATAACCTATTTAAACCCAAAATCTAACAAGAGAACTACTCAAACATGATCAAGGAATTCATAACAGCAATCAGGTATAAAAACTGCATAGATAAATAGATAAATATCAATGGAGTTCCAATCACAAATCTCTTTGGATCTTCTCTCAAATCTACTAAAAATCCTAGAAAAACTTTGCTGTGAAAATAATAAAACAAGAAAGCACACTTTGCCTCTAACATGTTGGCAAAGCTTATATAATTAGGTTAAAACTTGTCAGGGGTAATCTTGTAAATAGATGAAGACTTGGGCTCTAAGTCAGCTGAGACCAAACAAGTTTTCTGCGCGCTTCGCTGTCGATCGATGTCAAGATGTGAACATCGATCGATTATTCTTCCTCAGTGTCGACCATGGTCGTGCTCGATGGTCATCTTGGGTGCTTACTCCAAATATCTCTAAAATGCTCCAAAATCATCACTTTCTTCCAAATCACTTCTGATCCTATGAATATGCTAAATAGACTCTATAATATAATAATTAGTAGTTAAAACACTTCTAAACCATGGGTAAAAGTGGGTCAAATCCATGGTCTATCCAAACAACGGGTCCAGCTTCAGAAACAGTCCATTTCTGCCTCCTAATCAATTTCAACTCGTGCCATATAAGATCGTGTCAGACCCTGCTATCCAAGCTCAAGGAAGAATAAGTATTCTATCGCCTCTGGGTTTTAGTAGGATATATGCCAGAACTTTCGGGCTCCAAGAGGGTTAATCCCACGACCTCTGTATTTCATAGGGTTATATCTAAGAAACTATGGGCTTCAGGAGAATATTCCCCATAATCTTCAGGACAACGCGTCCCACAGCAGTTCTCGAACAAGGAAGCTGCCCTTTTTTTTATGAAAATATCTAGATTTTTAACTTAAGGAGGTGAAAGATTATTCTAGAATTTGGGTTAAGGTTGGGCTAAACATGATTAGTGATTGTTAAGCCCAATAATGTGACCCAAAATCAAGTTTACTTTTCAACACCCCCTCTTATAAGGGCTTGAAGACATCCTGAACGGATCCACAAAAGACAACCCATATCCAATCAATATCAAGAGAGGTCCATCTCCAGAGGATAGAGTGCGATGCTATATTAATTGAATAAAGATTCTGGGCTCGGGATAGCAAAGCAAGGATTCATCTCCTGGTAAGGAAAATGAATTCTTCATAACCTCAGGGTTCCTGAAGACAATGTTTACAGATCCTCTTGTGTCATAGCACTAATTCCTTGGTACCTCCCGGTTCCTAAGGATAACTCTACGGGTCCTACGGGATCAGAACATAAAGCCCTTGGTGTTGAGGAAAAATACCCCGGTATCATTTCCTCCAGCCTCCAGGCAGGACCCAGACCCTCGGGTCCCTGATAAGGAAACGCTCCAGGTCCCCGCTAGAAGGAATCCTGAGTTCGGTCCCTGGAACCGAGCTCCCTTCCAAGAAATGAAAATTTTTTGATAAGGAGAACCTTCCATATTTCCGAATATGGAAGAGTTTAACCTAATGGAACCGACCCCTAGATGACTATATAAGAGCTACTACAACCCTAAAGCAAGGGATCGACTTCTCTAAAGCTTAGAGACTAGAATTAGAGAGCTAGAACTAGGGTTTATTAAAAGATCATTGTAACCGCCCTTGTTCTTGTTTGCCTGATCAATAATACGTCTCTTCAAGCCTATTTCTTTATCATTCTCTTTAAATCCTCACGAAACACATACAACTTCACCTGGTTTACCAGCCTATCCATCGTTCCGTAGTACTCACAAAGAGCCTACACAAAAATCTCCTAACAGTTTGGCGCTAGAAGGAGGGGAGTAATCTAACTACGTGATGGTGGCGGTGGATGAGCACGGCGAACCAACTGAAGCTGCCCAAAACGACAGCTGAGCTTCAAAAGCAAATAGACGGCTTGCAAAGCCAAATCACCGACATGCATCGAGCTCGGGGAACTACCAGAGAAAACCCCGACCTCTCTTCAGAAGTTCAAAGTCTAAAGGAAAAACTTGATGAACACTCCAAACAGCTAGAGCAAAGCGCCGAGAAGCTAAGCCAGCTTCAGTCGGAGAACACTGTCCTCCGGGACCAGAACCAAGCCCTCAACACGGCAGGCAACAAGAAGCGTCGTTTCAACACCCCGATTCGACCTATGGGAAATCTAAACACGCCCAGCACCGGAGGAGGTACAACCGATACACCTCCTACGTCGGGAGTAGCTGGGGCAACTAGGGAAGGGACCAAGAATCCTCAAATCCATGACCAAGAAGAGAGCGATTCCGAGCCGGAACCCGGGAAGGAAGCACCTGAGAGGACTGCAGCAACAAAATCTTCCATAACCGCCTACCTGGAGCAGATTTTCTCTAAGAGATTCGACGCCATGCAGTCCATGTTAGAACGCCTACCAGGAGTAGCTCCCCCAATCCGGAGGAGTAACCCAGATTCTTACACCGATACCCCCTTCGTGGAGGAATTCGCTTCAGTCGAGATGCCTAGAAAGTTCTCTTTCCCTAGCATCAAGATGTATGACGGTACTGGCGACCCCGATGATCACATCGCGCAGTACAAGCAAAGGATGTTGGCGGTTGCACTCCTTAAGGAATCCCGCGAAACCACGATGTGCAAAGGGTTCGGTTCCACTCTGATCGGACCTGCCTTGCAATGGTACATCAATCTCCTTACCAGGTCCATATTTTCCTTCGTAGGCCTGAGCGACAAATTCGTGGAGCAGTTCGCAAGTAGTAGAAGCCTGTAGAAGACTTCAGATGGTCTCTACGAGATCCTTCAGGATCGAGTGGAACCCCTGCGAGACTACATAGCAAGCTTCAACCAGGAGAAAGTGGGGGTCCCCGATGTGGGAACCGAAATTCGCACTGTCGATTTCCGTTTAAATAAGGAAACTAAGAAAACCCTAGTTTCCCAGAGGACCCGGATATCTGTTAATTACCACACGTCAAGCAATCAGAACACGAGAATAACAACGATAAAAATAAGAAATCGAAAAGAGAGCAAAGTAGATCTTATTCCGAATCTGCGTATGAGCGTTACAACAAGGTATAAGCCTGGGCTCGAGAGCTGTCGGCGAGATTCCTAGTTCTAGCAACCCTAAGACGGCTAAACCTAATTGAGTCGCAGCTCGAAATAACAAAAACGGAAAGTTGCCTAAATCGCTCTAAGTGCTAAGTTTGCTCTGAAAAAGTTCTCTCTCCGCTCCTCGCCTAGGACTCCTTATATACTAGCTCCAAGGTCGGTTTACGCTTTTACTCTTCTGCCCTTAAGCCATCATAGCATAAAAATGGAGATATTCCATTTTTCCCGATCTTCACAATTATCTTCAAAACTTCCGTATTTATCCGCGGAAACTTGACATTTATCCTTCCTCGTGGGCCAAGCGCGAACCATGCTGTGGTTCACGGGCTTTTGGTTAAGAAAAATCGTAGGATGGGCCTCGAGTCGTGTTTTAGGTCCCTTTGGGCCGTCTTCCGACTCGACACGTTTACTACGATTTTTCCGCGGTTTCTAATCCGCGAAGTTTGATCGATGAATTAGAATAGCGGGAAACATGGACTGAGCTTGCTACGGTCTTCGGGAGATAGCATTCGAAGGTTTGACGAGAATGCAAGGACTGGTGTCGTATCGATGTTCGAAAAGGTTCAATCGCTACACAGCGACCGAACTTTGGCTCGAGCCCGGTCGCTATGTAGCGACCGAGCGAAACGCTTGCTCGGTCGCTACGTAGCGACCGAGCTTCGGCTTGAGCTCGGTCGCTACGTAGCGACCGAGCGGGACGATCGCTCGGTCGCTACGTAGCGACCGAGCTTTGGCTCGAGCTTGGTCGCTACGTAGCGACCGAGTTTGGCTGAGCTCGGTCGCTACGTAGCGACCGAGCGGGACGATCGCTCGGTCGCTACGCAGAGACCGAGTTTTGGCTCGAGCTCGGTCGCTAGGTAGCGACTGAGCGGGACGATCGCTCGGTCGCTACGTAGCGACCGAGCTTTGGCTCGAGCTTGGTCGCTACGTAGCGACCGAGCGGGGCGATCGCTCGGTCGCTACGTAGCGACCGAGCGGGACGATCGCTCGGTCGCTACGTAGCGACCGAGCGGGACGATCACTCGGTCGCTACGTAGCGACCGAGCTTTGGCCCGAGCTCGGTCGCTTCGTAGCGACCGAGCGGGACGATCGTTCGGTTTGAATCCCAAAGAACACTTCTTCGTAAAAATAACCTCGTATAGGTTATTTTTACGAAAATTACATCCCTTCTTTACTAACTCTTTCGGAAATACGATCTCTGAGGATTTTCGGGTGGTAATTCCGTCGTAACCGTTTTTGACCCCAACAGTTAGCCCCCCAGCCCGTTAGGATCATGCATGGGGGATCCTAGCGTGCGGTTAGGCATGTTTGGCAAGTTAGGCGTGATGGATGGAATTAATATGCGAAAGTCCGAGCTTGAATAGTAAATCCTCATGTCTTATAAGAAGAGAGGTAACTTGTTCCATAATTTTTTCACTTTCTTGTTTTTCTCTAAGATCTTCAAAAAAACTTTCTATCTTTCTCCCCATAACTCTATTCTCTTAAGAGAAGTGTAAAGATGTCGAGCAAGAAAAAGATTGCGAAAAAAGGGTCCTGGTCCGCGAGTCCTTACGAAGAGCTCGTCGTTCCGAAGATGGAGTTCGTGCCTCACTCGGTGCATCCTGCCGAGAACGAGGCATGGTGGGTTGCTCATTATGGCTCGTTGATCCCTCCCAAGGAGAAGCCATTCCCGGTCCTGGTCCATCGTGGAGTCGAGGAAGAGGACGCAAGCAGGACTACTGACGAGTTTCTCGCGACGATGCGGTCGTTCTACCACATCCCGGATGTTGTGGAGTTCCGGGTTCCCAGCCGCGGGGAATGTGCTAACAACCCGCCGGAGGGTTACTTTACTTGTTATGAGGCGTTCATAGTGCGTTGTCGCCTCTGGTTCCCCATACCCGAAATTCTCGTCCGAGTGTTGGACCGCTTCGAAGTCGCGATAAGTCAGTTGACACCCCTTGCCATTCAGCACCTTATTGGGATCTTGATATGAGCATGGCCTTTCCCTTTCCGTCGATCATTATGAAGCGCTTTTGAGGCTTCAACTTGTCAGGGATACGGATAAACATAGGTTTGTCCCTCGGAAATTTATGTCGGTGGTTAAGAAGTTCATTTCGAACTTCAACTTGTGGAAGAAGTTCTTTTTCTTTGTTCGTTTGGACGCTGCGTCCGTCGAAGAGAGTTGCATTCCACTGTTCCGGAGGTTGCCGAACAATCGTCCCTTCATCAATCATCTTGCTCCGTTCCCTGAGGACATTATCGCGGTGAGGGATCTTCTCAGGAATGGTCCCTTCTTCTGGACTTCTTTCACGCCGAGAAGGGTTCGGAAGGCACTGAAATTTGTGCAACCTGGTCCAGCTTTGGACGCGGATACGGGAAGCGACTCCGAACCCGACGACCAGAATCCCGTCGAAGCTCCGACAGCTGCGCCAGAGTCGAGCTCTTGGAAGGGAAAAGATGTCGATCTTGGCGACATAGAGTTTTCGATGGACGACTCTATGCTTCCAGGATGGGATCCGAACCTTGCTTACGGCGACGGAAGCGGTTCGAGCGAGGCCCCCATTCCAGACTTCGATGATTTCTTTGCTGGGCTGCCATCGGGTTTCGATGCTCCTCCTCCTACAAAAGAATCGGCGAGGCCGAGAGTCGTTGCGGAAGGATCTCGCATCATCAATGGGGTTAGTTTTTTTTTTTTTTTTTTTTTTTTGGGAATTTTTTAGTGATTATCCTATGTATGGATTTGTAACACGCCCATCGATTTTGCAGGGCCTGAGCTTGCTGGGCTCGGCCATCGAGGCGGGTCATAGAGAAGCCATGGTCTACCGCTTCAAGGCGGAGAAAGCGGAGCGGGATCTCGCTCGCGTGCAAGGCGAGATGCTGGAGCGAGAGGCACAGCTTACTCGTGATCATGCGCGGGCTGTTCGTAGAGCGGAGAGGAAAGGCAAAAGAGAAATCGTCGAGGTGATGAAGACTCGCGCATCTCAGTTCCAGGTTGAGTACGGGAACCTTAAGAATGCCTTTACCTCGGTGGGCGACTTTCGCGAGTGCCGTGGTTCGGTCGGAAGTCTTTGGAGGACGCAAGCCGACGACTATGTGTTTGAAGAGGAAATGAGCTTGATGAAGAGTGGGATGAGTGACCGTGCCCACGTTGAGGCGCTTATCCCTCCGATCGACGAGAGGATTCAAGGGTTCTGGGATTCCATCCCGGTTTCTCCTGATACCGAGGAGGTCCCGATCGATTTTCACGATGGTGGCGAGGAAGTGGATCGTCCTGCGGATGCGTTTGGTGCTTCGTTGTCCGGGGACTTTGACTTTGGATTATGAGGGATGGATCAGTTATCCTTGTTTTCGGACGAATGTGGCCCTTTGAATTTGGATTTCGTTTAGGCCAAGATGGCCGTATTTGTATTTCCGGGACTGGCCGTTGGTGGCTTTGAATCCCTTGCCGCTTTACGCGGTTTATTTATATGATAAATGTTTTGTTTCGAGTTTTTCCTGAGTGGGGTTGAAGTAAATACGAGTTGCCGTCTCGTATGCAGTTCTAATTAGACGTTCAATCTGTTGGTTCGTTCGTGATTTTCGTAAAAATTTATCTGTCTTTACGATTTTCGAGAACATTGAGATACGAACGGAGAGGCATGGTTTATGATCTCGTATCTTTTAGATATCATGCCTTGAGATGTTTGAGACCAGAGCGTTGGGTTTAGGGCAAGACCTAGGTTTACTTTCGGTTAAGGTTTGTGCGGTGACTAGCCGGCTATCGTTTTTCCTGTTGCGATTTCTTCCTGACTCGCACCGGTTTAAAGTCCGCGATATGTTCTCGGCTTATATGACTTGTATGGTACGAATCGAGCATCTTCTCAGAATCAACTGGAAGTGCTAAACCAAAATTTCGGATTTTTGTTGTAGCGCGCTTTTGTCCTTGTGCTGGACGTTTTTAAAGATCAAAAGAGTGATCGGATTGCGTTTGTTTAAGACGGCTGGCGTGTTCGTCGGGGCCAATCGACGAACGGGATGTAAAGTTTTTGGTGGTCGCGTTCGGACAATTTGTTTAGCATTGTCCTCGAATTTTAACTTTTTGCGACGTCTCGCAGTTATTTTCGAGGATTATGCATGTATTTTTGCGTGTTTGAAAGGTGATAATCTTTACGATTTTTGGGCCGGATGAGGCCGGAGACGAGCGTAAACTGAAGCGTAAGCGTTTTCGATAAAAAGACAGTGTATATTGTAAAATTTTTTTATGTTTCTAAAAACTCGATTACAATAATGGCGATTGTGGGAGTATACGAGTATACGCACCCACTCCCCCCCCCCTTTTTAGAGAGGGGGATAGCTGAACTCGTCTTTTGACAAGCTGCCTACGTACCCCTTTCGAGGATCAAGCCATCTCGTAGTTCTGTTTCATGCCGCGAGTGTTCTTACTCGGCGGTTGGTGTCGCGATGTCCGCCTTGACCGTGTCGATCGTGGCTGGGTCGACGCTATTTTCCGGATGTTTCGGTTGAGTTGTCGCGTGGGCTTCGGATTTATGTCGAGCTTCGACGTCCGATGCGTTTGCGTTGACAGACGATTTTACTTCGTCCTTGTGCGGGGCGCTTTTGGCCGAAGATCGATCTATCTTCGCGCGTTTGCCGTTTGCAGAAGCCGTGATTTGCCTTAACTTATGCTCCGCGAGGAAGCATAGTCGCGACTGTTTTTGGCATCCCCAGATGGCCGCGACTCCGCTCGGCGTTGGGAACTTGAGACCCAGGTAGTAAGTTGACGGAACTGCCTGCATGGCGTTGAGCCATGGGGTTCCCATGATCACGTTGTAGATAGCGGGATGGTCGACTACCGCGAATTCGACGATTTTCGTGATCTCCTTGGCCATGACTAGCAATTGGATTGATCCGAGAGTCATCGACACTTCGCCTGAAAAACCCGTGAGTGGTTTTGGCGTCGGAATTACCTCTCCGAGTTCGATACTCATCCGCTTGAGAGTGTCACGGAAGATTACATTGACCGTGCTTCCCGTATCGACGAGTACCCTTCCGACTTCTAAATCTCGTATGACGAGATCTATGACGAGCGGGTCGCAGTGAGGTTGGTCGATACCGCCGGCTTCTTCCTCCGTGAAGGTGATCGAGCAACTTTGGCCGTCTCGAGGAGGAGACCATGTAGGCCAATTTGCGCTTGATTCTGCCTTCCGTTGGTAAGCCTTGATGGCTGACACGGTATCGCCGCAGTATTGAGATCCTCCGATGATCATATTGACTCTGCGACGATTGTTATCGTTCCCTTTGTCATCCGGCCTCCTACCGCGTTTATCCCCAGGTTGGTTTCGTTGAGGAGATTTTTCGGCGGGCGGATTTCTGTCCGTCTTTGGAGGCCGATCAGAATCGAGGATGAGATCCTTGACGCTAGTTACTTCCGAAAGCTCTCCAGCGAGCAGCTTCGCGGCCAGTCTTGCTCCTAAGACTTTGCAATTAGTCGTGGAGTGTCCTCGGGATTGGTGGAACTCGCAGAAGGTGTTCTCGTCATACCCTTGATTGCGAGTCCATGTGTTGCCCGTGGTCCGGCCTTGATCCGAATTGATCGCATAGTTATGCGCTCCTTGGAGATCTTCCCCCTCGTGATGGACGTACTTGTCGTTACGAGAGTTCTTCTTTTTCCCCTTCGGATCTGCGTCTTTCGAGGATGGTCTTGCCGGCTTATGTTTTTGCGATAAGACTTTAGTTTCTTCCTCCACTATGATATAGTCCGTTGCTTTGTGGAGGGCGTCCTGGATCGTTCGCGGTTTGTCGAGAGTTATCCATTTTCTGAATTTCAACTTGTACCAGAGCGTCTTTCTCAGCGCGTCGATGGCCACTTTGTCGCTTATCCCGCTGACCCTGGACATTATCAGTTTGAACCGACTGATAAACTCGCGGAGGGGTTCGTCTTCCCTCTGGGAGAGACTCCAGAGATCAACATCGGAGGTTTCCCTGTCTATGAATACAGAGTACTGTTTGAGGAATTCCGATGCGAGCTGTCGAAAACTCCCGATGGTGTTGCGACGAAGGCGTGCGAACCATTCGAGCGCTGCTCCTTCAAGATTTTCGACGAACAGGCGGCAATAGCCGGCATCCTTTTCGCTGTCCTTCAGTCTTGCTCTTCCCATCGCGATGTGGAAAGCCTGAAGGTGCGCTTTCGGATCGGCCGTACCATCGTACTTCGGTACTTTGATCTTTCCCGGATCGGACACCCTCATGTCCGAAATGCGACTGGTAAAGGGGGTCTTTCGAGCTCCTTCCAGCAGTCGATCGATCTCGGGGGCAGCACTAGTAGCATGATGGATTTGAGACTTTACGGCTCTCACTTCTGCCGCAGTCTTGGTGATGTAGTCGCGAAGATCGCGGATATCCGATGTCTCGTCAGTGGATTTCCGAGCCTGTCGGCGCTTACTGCGAGTGAGCTCGGTTTGCCTTTCGGCCAGCTCCTCTTGTTCGTTCCAATAGGCAACTTCTTCTTCTTCCGTCATTGGTTTTTCGAACGGGGAACCTTCCCGAGCGGATCGGCTTCTGGTCCTTCTTGGATGTCTGTCGACATCCTCGTCGGTGTCGTTGGAGACATCGCTAGGATCCAGGTCAATGTGTTCGGCTTCGTTATCCTCCGAGTCCTTTGCAGGGAGCGGAAGACTTTCAGAGTTCCCCTTCTCGATGGGAGACTTCTCGCTGGGGTTTTGACCGGAAGGTCGTTCCCGCGCGACTCCTGCTCTATCGAGTGGGGTGGCGAAATCGAGCCTCTTCCCGTGGATTTTGGTGGTTCCGCGGGGACGGATAGCTTGGGTCCTTGCCGTTAAGGTTTCAACCTGTTTGGTCAAGGTATTCACGAGCTTATCCTGTTCTTCCGACCTTTTTTCATAGGTGTCGAACATCTTTTTAAACTCCTCGAGAGTCGCGGCGTTGGCTTGCGCGTTGGCCGCAGATACGTCCGCTACCGGAGTGTGGAGATCGGTGCCGCTGCCTCCGTTAAGGGGAGTTTGCACGTTATCCGCGTCGTTGGTTGACATGTCTGACTGTGTGTGGCTTTTGCGGGTTAGATTGATCCGTAAGTCCCCCTCCTTCTAGCGCCAAACTGTGGGAACCGAAATTCGCACTGTCGATTTCCGTTTAAATAAGGAAACTAAGAAAACCCTAGTTTCCCAGAGGACCCAGATATCTGTTAATTACCACACGTCAAGCAATCAGAACACGAGAATAACAACGATAAAAATAAGAAATCGAAAAGAGAGCAAAGTAGATCTTATTCCGAATCTGCGTATGAGCGTTACAACAAGGTATAAGCCTGGGCTCGAGAGCTGTCGGCGAGATTCCTAGTTCTAGCAACCCTAAGACGGCTAAACCTAATTGAGTCGCAGCTCGAAATAACAAAAACGGAAAGTTGCCTAAATCGCTCTAAGTGCTAAGTTTGCTCTGAAAAAGTTCTCTCTCCGCTCCTCGCCTAGGACTCCTTATATACTAGCTCCAAGGTCGGTTTACGCTTTTACTCTTCTGCCCTTAAGCCGTCATAGCATAAAAATGGAGATATTCCATTTTTCCCGATCTTCACAATTATCTTCAAAACTTCCGTATTTATCTGCGGAAACTTGACATTTATCCTTCCTCGTGGGCCAAGCGCGAACCATGCTGTGGTTCACGGGCTTTTGGTTAAGAAAAATCGTAGGATGGGCCTCGAGTCGTGTTTTAGGTCCCTTTGGGCCGTCTTCCGACTCGACACGTTTACTACGAGTTTTCCGCGGTTTCTAATCCGCGAAGTTTGATCGATGAATTAGAATAGCGGGAAACATGGACTGAGCTTGCTACGGTCTTCGGGAGATAGCATTCGAAGGTTTGACGAGAATGCAAGGACTGGTGTCGTATCGATGTTCGGAAAGGTTCAATCGCTACACAGCGACCGAACTTTGGCTCGAGCCCGGTCGCTTCGTAGCGACCGAGCGGGACGATCGTTCGGTTTGAATCCCAAAGAACACTTCTTCGTAAAAATAACCTCGTATAGGTTATTTTTACGAAAATTACATCCCTTCTTTTACTAACTCTTTCGGAAATACGATCTCTGAGGATTTTCGGGTGGTAATTCCGTCGTAACCGTTTTTGACCCCAACACCCGAATGCATGCATCCCTACTGCGATCTCTGCCTTCAAAAGAGGTCTACTTCCAGATGGGGGACTATACAAAGAGTTGACCATGTACCCTTGCAAGACCATGGAAGATGTGCTGTCCCGAGCCTGGGCACAGGTGAAGTGTGAGGAAGATATTGCTAGCCGTGCTAAGGCTCAACCAAAGCAGGATCAAAGGTCAGCCCGATCAGATCGAGAAGACCGAGAGGAAAGATCCTCCAAAAAAGGATCCAAGGACTCCGGTATTAGAATCCGGGGCAGATTCCAGTACCGGGCTCAAGAGAAGGAAGAAGGAATGTCGGTATCTACCTGGCCCTATATCTCTCATCTCTCAATATCAACATCAGAGCTGGTCAACGCACTGAGACAGATGGGCCAACAGGTTAAGTGGCCTCCAAAGATGAAAGCACCTGATTTGTTCCGGAACCCGGAACTCTGGTGCGACTTCCACCGCGATCATGGCCACAAAACCGAAGACTGCATCGCCCTAAGGATCGAGGTCAACGAATTACTCCAAAGGGGCATCTTCGAGAATTCCTCTCAGAGAAAGCCAAGGCCCACCTCAGCAAAAGAACAGTAGGGAACTCCAAAGGAGCTGCACCAACCTCACCACCTCGCCAAGATCGGGTGATCCATGTCATATCCGGAGGCTCAGAAGTAAGCGGAGTAAGCCATGCAGCCGCAAAGAAAAGCATCCGTAACGCTAAGCATGGTCAGGAAACGACCCAACCGAAGCGCCTACTTCTAGGCACCGATGAGATAAGCTTCACAGCTAAGGAGCAAGAGAAGATCCTAGCTCCCCACCATGATGCTCTAGTTATCTCTCTCACTGTAGCGAACTGCTTGGTGAAAAGAATACTAGTAGACAACGACAGCTCCAGCAACATTATCTTCCAGAGGGCGTACCAAGATCTGGGGCTGGAGGAGAGCGCCCTGACGCGAAAGGTAACCCCACTCATCGGATTCAGCGGCGAGGTCAAGCAAACCGCCAGAGAGGCTATCCTCCCAGTATACGCTGAAGGAGTCAACATATCTACCAAATTCCTGGTCGTAGATTGCCAATCAGCATATAACATGATCTTGGGACGACCCTAGATTCATGACATGGGAGCAGTCCCTTCAACCCTTCATCAGATGGTGAAGTTTCCTACAACATGGGGCATCAGAGTAATCAGGGGAGACCAAGAGAACTCTCGATCCTGCTACCAGACCACCCTGAAGGTGAAGACAAAGGTCTTATAGCAATTACAGAGAAGACCTCGGACCCCGCAAACCCAGGGATCAAAGGTCAATGATACGAGTAGTTCGGGGTCGTTCTGGAGAAGGCGGACCCTGAATCATTCCAAGAACCAGAGGAATCCTCAGAGAACCTGTGTCGACCGCCCCGCATGGTCTCCCCCGAAGCTCTTCGAAGTTGCATCTGCTCGCAAGACCTGGTCTTCACAGGACCCTCGTCCTCCGCCTCACATAGACAAGACAACCAAGAACCTTATCAGGTATCAGTCAGTGGTCTCGCGGATAAATAAGTGGGGCACAAGTACTTCAAGGAGACCTCCTCGGAGGGTGCATCAGACGGATCCAGAGCAAAGGGCGCCTCACAGACGCACGAGGGAGACACTTAGCCAGGTAGGAGGCCTCTGAACCTGGTCGCTCCGGTGGATGAATGTGACTACCCGTTTCATGGAAGTACTGAAAACCTTCATTGACAGAAGACAGCAGACTCCGAACACTAAAGGTCGGGGCATGAAACAAGTCTCGACCACGGTTCCTAGACCCAAGAAAGAGGCAGAACCCTGCAGAAAAATGAGGAACCTTCCAGCAAGGACGCTCGTCCCAAAAGAAAGTAAAACCCTGCGAATCACCTAGCAACAAGAGGTAAAACATGGCCTAACCACCGGGGTACCTCGCAAGCTGATACCTTGTACAGTCTCCGGACCATGATCTCTATTAATTATTTTATCTATTATTTAAGCATTATGTTTTCCTACTCCTATGTACGCTGAAACGTATCTGGATAAAGCTTATATAATAAAATATTTCCGACTATAAAAGAGTAGTAGGAATGCCATAATACTTAAAGGGGCAAACAAGCTGGATCAGGTCCAAAAGACCTTCGATCCTGGCCAACCCTTAATGACAAAGTGGTACGGCCAAGAAAAAAAAAACGGGTATGAGACATAAGGTAGGAATGGGTCCGCGCAAGCCCGAGTATATCGGGGTCCCAAACAAAAATACCAAAAATGTTAAAGTACCTATATTACAACGCTACGTGCTAGAATAATACAGGGGACACGAGGTATAATTACCATTGAGCAAATGCAAAAGTCCGTGAGCACCACATAATATTCTACTTCTCCAGACGTGGAAAGTAGCAAAGCCTGGCACTTGGGTTTTTTTAAGACACGATCCCGCCTCTTAAGCCCAAACTGATCTGCGGCCTTAACCATTCAGTCTATGTCCGAGTAATCCGATTTCTAAGTCTTATCTTTCTAAGTTAAATTCAATTCAAATGAGGTTTAAGACAATCAGTCTACCAAGAACATAAGGGGCAAACCAATTGTATAAATATAAACTGAGATCCATACATCATCCTTAGGTTCGTCCTAATAAGTCATACACACTTAATCTAACATATGTTCACAAGTTGCACAATAGGCTATCAGTACTTCACATCTATCTACAATAACCCATTCACCACACATCTTCCCATGGCCTGAGTCTTCACGGTGCTTTTCCCTTACCACGGCCATGTCCGATCCTGAAACCACACAAGACACATAACACACTCATAAGGCCGATATCCTAACATCAAGTCTAGATAAGCATGGTTCGGTTACTTAGAATCTATAACCTGTCCAAAACCAACCTACTCAAATAAATTCCCAAAAACTAATTAAAATTCCTGATAATCTCTGATAAATCCTAACTAAGAGATTCCCATAAACAGATTTCCACTCAACAGACTAGAATATCCAAATCCGACAAAGAACAGTCCAGCCAAAGGCCTAGGACTTGGATGCCGAACCGGCCAAGGCCTTGGTTCAGTGTTCCCTGTATGAATCAGAACAACCAACACAATAATCTGATAGAACAAGCAAATTCTAAAGAGATAGAGAAAGTAGATGTAGGCGCATAGCGAACCGGCCACAAGCCCGATCGGATCATCAGCCGGCTAGGGCCGATCGCTTGCCGTCCACACCACTGACCTTAGGCGTTCTCTCCCTAGGCGCCATCTCCTTCTCCTTTTCCTTCTCTCTGTCTTTCTGTCTGGTATCTATCTTTTCAGGCCTTGCTTCCCATGATCCGGTCTCTCCTGGAACAGCCAAGCCTCTCGCCGGTTCTCTCTTTTCCTTTTGGGGTTTGTCTCTCACGATTTTGGCAGAGGTTCCCCTCAAGAATTTTGTGTCTAAATCTGGATCCAGGGCTCTGTATTTATAGAGAGAGGGAGTTGGAACTGCCATGGGGCCGAAGGGGTGGGAGTTGTAACCGAAAAGGTGTCTCTCTCTCCCTTGCAACCGTTTGGCAATAACTGCCCCCAACCGGTCCTCAACTGCCTCCAACTGCTCCTGTCCCTGTAGATTCTCTATCCTGATGCCAAGGCCAAGCCCTTTAACTGACCATTCATGCCGTGGCCTCACCATCTAACCGAACCACCATAACCGCCCTTGTAACCGCCTCAACTGTCCTGGACATGAACACTCGGCCAGCTGAGTTCAGCTGATTGCTAGCTGGTCCCAGCTGAGTGAGCTAGTCCTTCCAGCTCCACCAGCTGATGCATACTGACTGAGCTCCCATTGAGCTTCCCTGAGCTGCCCAAGCTCGGCCGCTGTCCCGTCCAGCTCCTACATCACTCGTCCAGCTCCATTAAACCCATTCTTTCTTCACCCTGGTTAAGTCTCAACACTTTGATGCCCTTAACCCTATGTCTGAGCCATGATACGCTTGTCTACTGGTCTAATGACCTGACTGGTGTGTCTCCCCGCACCATGGCTCGTCCCAACGACCCTATCTCAGATCAGGGACATGACAAGTCTCCCCCACTTGGGATGGATTCGTCCTCGAATCCTGATCATGTGTTTCCTCGCGGACTACCTGATCATACCACTCAGGATACTCGGCCTTCATCCTTGCCTCTGTTTCCCAAGTGATAACATCCTTGCCATTATATTCCCACACGACCTTGATCATGGGAATGGTCTTCTTCCTTGTTGTCTTTTCTGTTCGATCCACTATGCAGACTGGCCTTGTCTCTAGAGTCAGGTTCTTACCCAAATCAGTAGGGATCTCGGGTAGTACTATGTCCTGATCAGACAAACATTTTCGGAGTTGGGACACATGAAACACGTTGTGGAACGCATCCATGGCTGGTGGCAGATCCAACTTATAAGCCACAGCCCCAACTCTTTCTATGATTCTGAACGGACCCAAGTACCTAGGGTCTAGTTTTCTTCTGCCAGAAACTCTAGCCCTCCCTTTGAACGTGATCATCTTGAGATAGACCAAGTCTTCAACTTCAAACTCAAGATGTTTCCTCCGTCTATCTGCATAACTCTTTTGACGATCCTGTGCCTCTTTCATTTTCTCCTTTAAGAACCTTATCTTCTCAGTGGTTTCTTCCACAATCTCAGGACCCAACATGATCCTCTCCCCCACCTGGGTCCAGCATAATGGTGTCCTGCAAGGCCGCCCATACAGTGCTTCATAAGGTGACATACCAATGCTAGTATGGAAACTGTTGTTGTAGGCAAACTCGACCAAGGGTAGACGCTTTTCCCATGAATCGCCCCAATCCAACACCACGGCCCTTAACATGTTCTCCAATGTCTGGATCGTCCTCTCTGACTGCCCATCCGTCTGAGGATGGTAGGCTGTGCTCATGTTCACTCTTGTTCCTAAGGCTTTTTGAAAAGCCTGCCAGAAGTAAGAGGTGAACCTAAGGTCTCTGTCCGAGACAATACTAGCCGGCACTCCATGCAGACATACTATCTCGTACAAGTAAATCCTCATGATTTGATCCACCCCGTCTCCTTTCCGTATTGGTAAGAAGTGGGCCAACTTGGTTAGTCTATCCACCACCACCCAAACCGCATCCTTCATGTTCTTGGTCGTGGGAAAGCCGGTCACAAAATCCATTGTGATGTGATCCCACTTCCACTCTGGTAGAGGGAGGTTTTGAAGCATTCCACTGGGCACTTGATGTTCAGCCTTTACAAGCTGGAAAGTAGGACACCTCGCCACCCACTCGGCCACATCCGTTTTCATCCTTACCCAATGGTAGTATCTCTTTAAATCCCTGTACATCTTGTTCAGCCCGGGGTGGACTGAGAACTTTGACTTATGAGCCAGACTCATAATCTCCTCTTTAAGCTCTTTGTTGTTGGGAACACTTACTCGGACATTTACCAAGATTGTCCCATTGCTTGTGACCTGATATTCTGTCTTGTCGTTAAGAGCCACTTTCTGCAGGTTCTCATACAGACTCTGGGCCTGCTGTATCCTGGTAAGTAGATCGGCCTGATCGACCGCTTCTAATCCCAATGGCTTATCACGTCCAACCAAGGTGTTTTACCGCAGTGACCGAACCATTCCCTCCAATTCATCCGCCTCTCTCTCGGCCGAGACCTCTGCTCCTCTCCGGCTTAAGTCATCAACCACCAGGTAAGCTTTGCCTGGATGGTATTCTATGTCCAGATCATAATCAGCAACAAACTCCATCCATCTTCTTTGCCTCAAATTCAACTCAGGCTGAGTGAAAATGTACTTCAAGCTCTTATGATCCGTAAGGATCTGGACTTTGGCTCCGTACAGATACGATTTCCATATCTTCAAAGCAAACACCACGGCCGCCATCTCTAGATCATGGGTCGGATAATTCCCTTCATGCTTTCTTAACTGTCTCGAAGCATAAGCAATCACCTTCCCATGTTGAGTTAGGACGCACCCCATCCCAGTGATGGACGCATCCGTATAGACCACATAAAGTTGATCTGCCTCCGGCAGTACCAATATTGGTGCATTTGTCAGCATATCCTTTAAGGCTAAGAAACACTTCTCACACCCTTTACTCCATGCAAACTTCACATCCTTGCCTGTAAGCCGTGTAATGGGTGGAGCCAAACTCGCAAACCCCTTGACATACTTTCTGTAGTAGCCGGCCAGCCCTAGGAAACTCCTAACCTCAGTAGCATTCCTAGGCTGCGGCCAATCTCGTATAGTCTGAACCTTCTCCGGATCTACTGATACGCCCTGATCAGACACAATGTGTCCGGGGAACCCAATGCTCCTCTGCCAGACACTACACTTGCTTAGTTTGGCAAAGAGTTTCTGTTCCCTCAACCGTCCTAGTACGGCCCTGAGATGCTTCTCATTGTCTTCCTTGGTTCCGGAATATACAAGTATGTCATCTATGAAGATGATTACAAATTCATCCAAGAAATCTCGGAAGATACCATTCATGAATGCAGCTGGTGCATTGGTTAGACCAAATGGAATGACCACAAACTCATAGTGGCCATACCTGGTCCGGAACGCCATCTTCCTGATATCATTAGGCTCAATTGGGATCTGATGATACCCTGAGGCTAAATCAATCTTGGAAAACCATTTGCCCCCCTTGAGCTGATCCAACAGCTCATCTATTCTGGGTAATGAGTACTTGTTCTTCACAGTAACCCTATTCCACCCTCGGTAATCAATACACAGCCTAAAGCTACCATCCTTTGTCCAGCAACTCTTCCAGTTGCTTCTTTAGCTCGGCCATCTCGGCCGGAGCCATACGGTATAGACTTTTGGACATTGGGGCCGTCCCTGGTTCTAGTTCTATTATGAACGGGTCAGCCCTATCAGGGGGGATGCCCTGTAGTGCCCGAAACACATCCTCAAACTCTTTAACCAGCGGAATCCCGTCCGGGTCGCCAGCCCCTACAACCTCCTTAGTGGCGATCGTGACCAAAAAGGCCTCAGAACCCTTCTCAAGCATCCGTTCCACTTGGACTGCTGATATCACTAAGCATCCAGAGGTCGGACAAATACCTTGGAACCTGATCAGGGGTCCACACCCACTCTCAAACTGCACCCTTCCTCTGTGACAGTCCAGAGTGGCCCGGTTCTTTCCAAGCCAGTCCATGCCTAATATCACCTCGTGATTCTTGAGGCGGAGCACAACCAGATCCATAGGCATAACTCTATCCTGGATCACAATTGGGATGTCCTTTACTCGCCTTAATGAATGCATTACTTGCCCACCGGCCGCATTCACTATGCAAGGATCATCCTTCGTTCCCATCTGGAACAACCCTTTTCCGATCATGTTTGGGCTCACAAATCTGTGTGTAGCTCCAGTATCAAACAGTACGTGTGTTTCCACACCACCAATACATAGGGTCCCTACATAAGACCCCCCTTTTCTAATCGTCTAATCCAGTCTAAGTTCTGTACCATGCCATTCTACTGAATTGAAAAAGAATAAATCTAGAATGTTACCAGTGATCGCTAGGAACGGTCCAGCCTTGGCTGCGTCCTTGGACAGTTCGTACACACGGGGTGCTGAGGTCTGACCTTGGTTCTGGCTTGGCTTGCTGGCCTCCCCACGTCCTTTAGCCTCAGCTTGCATCTTGGGACATTCCCAGCGTAAATGTCCCGTCTTGCCGCAGTAATGACAGCTTCTAGGGTCACTTCCCGAACCCTACCCACGGTTCTCTGACCGTCCAGGACAGTCCCGATCAAAGTGGCCCATCTTGCCACAACGGGTGCATGCTCCATTTGCCTTCCAGCACTCTTCTCCGTGATGCCTTCCGCATGAAGGACACTCTGGCCTATCACTTGAGGCCTTGCCCCCTTCGGCCGTGTCCCTCTTTCTCTTCCAGTCGCTTCCGGATCCACTAAAAGCCGTGTGGCCCCTAGACTTCAGCTTGGCCTCTTCGGCCAAGTTAGTCTCGACCATAGCCATGCGTTCCACCAGTTCAGACACTGTCTGGAAGTGACCAACGGAGCATTAGGTTCGAAGTTCAACCCGTAGGCCTCGAACAAACCTACGTATATCTACTGTCTCCTCCTCCAGCTCCTTCCCCACATATCGTCTGAGCCGGTTGAACTACTCTTCGTACTCACGTACTGACATGGGTCCCTGAGTCAAGTCTAGGAACTGAGACTCCAGACGGTCCCAAGCTTCAGCTGGAATGTATTTGTGGTTGAACTCCACTTCAAAATCTGAGAACCGCTCAATTGTCCCATTGGTGCGTTTGTCCAGAGCTAACCACCAGTTATCTGCGTCACCTTCCACGAATTGAACCGCAATGTCCTTCTTGTACTCCTCTGGGCAACGAGTTGAGAATTCTGAGCCAATCTGCTCCTCCACTCGTCTGCCTCAATGGGATCAGAACTACCAGCACACTGCTTCGTACCCAGCTTGGAGATGTGAGCTAGCAGGCTCAAGTAATCCACTCTCCTAACTGGACGAGCTGGTGGATCGATCTCCATTACATCAGCTTTGACTGTAGCTCGGTCTTCGACTGTCCTGGCAGCTGTTTGAGCTACTTGTGCAGCTGCACAAGCTACACCAGCTGCTGTCCCAGCTGTCCTAGCTACTCTATGAGTTGCTTGAGCCGTGGCCTGAGCTGGTGTGATTTGGCCAACCGATGCGTTCACTAAAGGGGTAAATGCCTGCGTGAAAGCCAACATCTGAGTGCCCATGGCCTTAACCACGTCCATCACCTCGCGCATAGATGGCTCGGCCAACTCCTCCGCCCCATCTCCAGGTCCGGTCTCATCTCCTGCATGGGATGTATCACCTTCCTCCTCACGTCCCACTTCTTGTTGCTCGCCCTGGTTATCAACCTGAACCTCAGTAGGCAGGAACGTCGCTAAGGGTTCCCCGGTCTCCACATTAACCAGCCCCGTCTGGGTTGGTAACACTTGAGTGGGGTTGGTCCCATCTCCTACGACCGGTCAAGAACCACCAGCCGCTTCCTTGCCCTTTCGGGACTTAGTCCGCTTAGTTCCCTTAGGCAAAAACATTAGTCCAAACGTATAAACCTCATCTCATGGTCAGACCTAAGCAAAACAACATCAACCCAAACACAACAACCGATGAAACCCAACAGCCGGATGTGTGGTGAACACATAACCCAAACCAATCCTAGAATCAAGCATGCTCTGATACCAACTTGTAAGACCCGATCCCGGCTCTTAAGCCCAAACTGATCCGCGGCCTTAACCATTCAGTCTAAGTCCAAGTAATCCGATTTCTAAGTCTTATCTTTCTAAGTTCAATTCAATTCAAATGAGGTTTAAGACAATCAGTCTAACAAGAACATAAGGGGCAAACAAATTGTATAAATATAAACTGAGATCCATACATCATCCTTAGGTTTGTCCTAATAAGTCATACACACTAAATCTAACATAAGTTCACAAGTTGCACAATAGGCTATCAGTACTTCACATCTATCTACAATAACCCATTCACCACACATCTTCCCGTGGCCTGAGTCTTCACGGTGCTTTTCCCCTACCACGGTCCATGTCCGATCCTGAAACCACACAAGACACATAACACACTCATAAGGCCGATATCCTAACATCAAGTCTAGATAAGCATGGTTCGGTTACTTAGAATCTATAACCTGTCCAAAACCAACCTACTCAAATAAATTCCCAAAAACTAATTAAAATTCCTGATAATCCCTGATAAATCCCAACTAAGAGATTCCCATAAACAGATTTCCACTCAACACACTAGAATATCCAAATCCGACCAAGAACAGTCCGGCCAAAGGCCTACTTGGATGCTGAACCGGCCAAGGCCTTGGTTCAGTGTTCCCTGTATGAATCAGAACAACCAACACAATAATCTGATAGAACAAGCAAATTCTAAAGAGATAGAGAGAGTAGATGTAGGCGCATAGCAAACCGGCCACAAGCCTGATCGGATCATCAGCCGGCTAGGGCCGATCGCTTGCCATCCACACCACTGACCTTAGGCGTTCTCTCCCCAGGCGCCATCTCCTTCTCCTTGTCCTTCTCTCTGTCTCTCTGTCTGGTATCCATCTCTTCAGGCCTTGCTTCCCACGATCCGGTCTCTCCTGGAACAGCCAAGCCTCTCGCCGGTTCTCTCTTTTCCTTTTGGGGTTTGTCTCTCTTGATTTTGGCAGAGGTTCCCCTCAAGAATTCTGTGTCTAAATCTGGATCCAAGGCTCTGTATTTATAATGAGAGGGAGTCGGAACTGCCATGGGGCCTAAGGGGTGGGAGTTGTAACCGAAAAGGTGTCTCTCTCTCCCTTGCAACCGTTCGGCAATAACTGCCCCCAACCGGTCCTCAACTGCCTCCAACTTCTCCTGTCCTTGTCGGTTCTCTATCCTAATGCCAAGGCCAAGCCCTTTAACTGACCGTCCATGCCGTGGCCTCACCATCTAACCGAACCACCATAACCGCCCTTGTAACCGCCTCAACCATCCCGGACATGAAACTCGGCCCAGCTGAGTTCAGCTGATTGCTAGCTGGTCCCACCTGAGTGAGCTAGTCCTTCCAGCTCCGCGAGCTGATGCATACTGACTGAGATCCCATTGAGCTTCCCTGAGCTGCCCAAGCTCGGCCGCTGTCCCGTACAGCTCCCACATCACTCGCCCAGCTCTATTAAACCCATTCTTTCTTCACCCTGGTTAAGTCTCAACACTTTGATGCCTTTAACCCTATGTCTGAGCCATGATACGCTTGTCTACTGGTCTAATGACCTGACTGGTGCGTCTCCCCGCACCATGGCTCGTCCCAACGACCCAATGTCAGTTCGGGGATATGACAGTTTTCACCCACACCAGCACCCTCTAAGTCTGATAGTGGCTTTCTGCAGAAAGCAGCATGCAGCTCGGGAACTCGATAGTGACCAGCTTCCGAGCGGTAGAATGCGATACCAAAAAAGCTACCGAGAGTGGCCTCACCTAGGGTGGCAGAATGCGGTCCCTTTAACCTTCATTCTGGGTTCTGATAACGAACTCCGGGCTCAGATAGGCCTCAGGGCCAAGAACTTATTGATTCCCTAAAAAGACTTCAGGGTCCAAAGGCCATGTATCCAACTCAAGACCACAGGGTCCAAAACCCACAGGTTCCCTAAGAACGACCTCCGGGTCCTAAGCTTATCAAAAAATTCTCCAAATGACTCCAGGATCCCCAGAGGAGACCCAGTCATACGAGACCCGCTAGGTCTGATTGTTGCAAGGTCCAAAGGTTCCAAGGAACCTTTGCACCAAGGATCCATGGGTCCTCCGACGTTTATTGTGTGAACCGAAATTCGCACTGTCGATTTTAGTAAATAAAATACGGATATCTGCTGGGCCACGCACAACACAATCAAATTAACTAGAAGTGTGTATAAAAAGCGTTAAAATAAAAGAAGAGAGCAAAATAAATCTTATTTCCGAATCCGCGTTTTGAGCGTTTGGACAACAGGTAAGAACCTCGGCCACGAGAGCTGGCGGTAAGTTTGCTAGTCTTAGCGTCCTAAGTCTAACCTAGTTGAGTCGCAGCTCCCTAGTAAAAACGGAAATAAAAAATGCCTAAGTGCTAAATTTCTCTGGAGAGTGTGATGATCCTGATGCTCCTTGCCCCAAGCTTTCTTCTATACTCCTCATAGGTCGGCCTATCCTCCCTTTGGGCCAGATCTGTCGCGAATCGGGCTTTTCCATTTTCGTCAATCTTAATATTTATCGGGAAACTAGACATTTATCTTCGGGAAACTTGACATTTATCTTTTGGAAACCTGACGTTTATCTTGTTATGTAAAGATAAATACAAACCGTCATACTTATCTCGAAAATCGTAAACGGGCCGTTTGGTCATATTTGGGCCCTTTCGGGCCGTTCTTTAGACCTTTAACTTTTTACGATTATTCTGAGAAAGTACTCTTGTCACGATATCGATCTTCCGAAAGATCCCTAATTCCTCGTATAGTTGAAATGATAGGTGTTTTAAGATAACCGTCATCGTTTTATAAGACGAATTGAAATCTATCCGTTAACCAAACCTTTCGTGGTTTTCCGAAACTTTCCCGATAAATCCGATCGAAACGAAACATGAGTTTTAGATTCACGATTTTAGAGATTCGAATTGCGAGGCTTCGAGCAAAGATGCAAAGTATGGGATTGGACTAGCGTCGGGATGGTTTCACAAGGTTTTGCCGCATTCGCCGAACGACTCGCAGCCCGGCGCCCAGGACCGTGATGTCGGTCTAACTGCCGGCGCCTAGGGCCATGACGTCGGGCTGGCCACCGGCGCCCAGGGCCGTGACGTCGGGCTGGCCGCCAGCACCCCAGGCCGTGACGTCGGGCTGGCCGCCGGCGCCCCAGGCCGTGATGTCAGGCTGGCCGCCGGCGCCCCAGGCCGTGTCGTCAGCGCCCCAGGCCGTGTCGTCGGGCTGGCCACCGGCCGTGGCTCGGGTCTGGCCGCCTGGCGTCCGGTGCTGTGTCCCCCAGGTAATCTGTAAGACCCGAACCCTGGCCTCTCGACCAGATGGAGTCCGCAGGCTTACTTATTAATTTCCTTGCTTGTTTGATTCATTTTAAGTCTTTTATTTACTAAGTCATATTCGTATATGAGGTTCATAAACAAAGGAACAGATTGCACAGCGGAATAATAGTGTGTTAACTCTGTATTACTTAGAAACATGAGATCCAATACACAACTTCTTAACAGTTTCATAGACAATCACTAGTTCATCCCTAGCATCATCTAACCACACGTTACACAGCCTCTCACTGACCGAGCCTTCACGGCTCCTTGGCTTGACCAGAACCATCCTTAGTTCCTGAAACCACAACCAGATAAGCATTAATCATAACCGAGAATAGAACGGATTGATTCTACAATGCTTGGCTTGGTCCCTAGAACTTAGATAAACCTCAGTCAACATAATCATAAAAAATATGAACCTATCTACTGCATCCTAAGTCATTCAACCAACCACCCCTTGACTTAGAATCAGATAGATAGTCCAGAATAAATAAACAGAACACACGAACAGATAGAATCTAGGTGCGACCGGCCAATGAAGTCCGGCTCAATGGCCCAACGGACTTCCTTACCTGATCCGGCCTTAGGCCTGGATCCAATCAGCCGAGTAAGCCTGAAGCCTAATCCGGAAGGCTTAGCAACCGGTCAGACCTTGCGACTCTACCTTGGCTTAGACAAACAGTGACCTTGTCGTACTTAAACAAGCCATAGGCTGATCCATAAGGATCGGTCATAACCTGTCCCTCTGGCCATTCGTACCTCTTGGTCCTTGTACATTTTGATGTTCGTAACCCTTGGTATCTCGTACCTTTTGGTCACTAACACCCTTTGGAAACTCACAACCTTTGGACAATCATGACTCTTGACAACTCGTGCCTTTTGGGTCATGCCCAACCGTTCGTCCTAACCGCCCAGTCTTGGTCTTGTTCTCCTTGTCTTGTTCTCCCATTCTTGACCGGAGTTAGTTCTCAAACGATCAGAGTCGCCGGAACACAACACCACCACACTCGGCATTTCTCTTGGCCGGAACTCTCTCTTCCTCTCTTTCTTTCTCTCTACGTTTTTCTCAGAATATTTTACTCTGGAATTGGATAATGAAATCGACAGAAGAGCCCCCATATTTATAGAAAACGAGGGGGTAAGTCTTGCCCCACGAACAGGCACGACTTTCTAGCGAATGGGCACCATCGGCCAAGGGTTGTGCCATTGCGGCCACTTGCATCCTTTCGCCCTTTCTGATTGGGTTTGGGGTTGGTCATAAGCCCAACCCACGCCCCAAGCCTCCTGGACTTAGCCCACGGCCTTGTCCAAAGACCCAACAGCCCATGCCCTCATGGCCGGACCTCATAGCCCGCCACTGACCCGGACCCGGACCATCGGCCTAAAGCCCGAACAGTCCGTCTAGCTGAGATGAGCTGACTCTCAGCTGCCTCAGCTGAGTGAGCTAGTAGTCCAGCTAGTGGAGCTGACTTAGTAGGGACTGAGCTGGAGTGAACTAAACCTAGCTTCATTGAGCTGGCTGAGCTACTCGTCTACTTCGTCCAGTTACCGTCTTACTCGTCCTAGCTGTCTGTCTCTTAGCTTATATAAGGTTAAGTCTAAGTTTCCTTACGTCCTCAACCTTCTTTCTTGGCCATGGAACGCTTGCCTTTATGTCCTAAGACTGGCTGGTACGTTTCCTCGATCCATGGGCATCCCAACGATCCTATTCAGGATCGGGGGTGCGACAAGTCTCCCCCACTTGCAAGGGATTCGTCCTCGAATCCGAACGAAGTGCATGCTCATCCATGAACTGATTGAACCACTCAGGATAGTCGGCTTTCATTCTGGCCTCAGTCTCCCAAGTGATTTGCTCACGTCCACTACAATCCCAAACGACCTTGACCATCTGGATTATTTTCTTTCTCATTGCTTTTTCCATCCTATTTAAGATTTAGGACGTCCTGTGTGTACTAATGTTAAGTTCGTACCTAGATCAGAAGGAATTTCTGGCACAATGACCTCTTGATCCGTTAGACATTTCCTAAGTTGTGATACATGGAATACGTTGT